>CM059782.1:21899952-22429952 GCA_030435695.1 Brachymystax lenok tsinlingensis
GTATAACAATTGGGTACTTTTTCCACCACTGCGAGAGCACATCTCCTAACATTTGGGCCAAGTGTGCCCTCTATCCATCTCTATAGTACCCACAGATACCTTGTTTTCTCGTAAATTCAATCTGAAATAGAATCACGTCCATGAGAACCTGTTTGTCAATTGACCATATAATAGGAAATGACAGCACCAGCTTTGTCCTGCTGCTGCATGTGGAGAAAGATGGCTTCTCATTCCAATGTAGTCTAATGTGATTATTACCTCTCAAATGCACTGTGCAAAATGCATCATTTCGCTCAGACATGGCAGAGAGTTCGTCAGGGCTGTGATGTTGGTGGATTCAGTATGATGGCTTTGACAAACTACCAAAGCGTCACGGATTGTGTCCAGAAAAATTTGACATTGTATAAGTCTGCCTCTACCTCTGTGTCTTTCTCTACCTCTCTTTCCCTCCATTTTATCGCTCTCATTGTTGAAGGAATATGGTGTCCTTGAATCAATCTCCTTAAATGTCCAGGTCGTCATACATTTCAGACTTTCAGCTTTGATGACTAGCACGTCAAGCTATCTAGTGGTAATGTAGAAGGTAATGCCATCATGTGTTTTCTTGTCTATGCAGATATGTCTATCAGTTCAACAGTAGGAGGGTCCCCGATGACCAGAAGAAATCTTCCCTTCTTTGGGCCAGGTATGGTAGAATCCACCGCACTGTGGGACTCTAGAACCCCCTCTAGGTTGGACATGGAACTCCACCTCCCTATAACACACAGGGCCACAACAGACGGACTGGGGGCCAGAGGGGGAACTCTCACAGTAATTAATTGTGAGAGATTTAGTCCGGGCTCACAGCGGCAAGTAGGTGTAGACCTTTTTGGGGGATATCAGAGCTGTCACGCCGAGGCACAGCACATACCGGCACAGCACATATCACACGCTTCTGAATCAACACAAGCCACTGGGAAGAGAAACTGTTTACATTTGACCTTCCAGGCAGGCACCTCCATTCCTCTGCTCCCTCAGGGGCCTAAATATGGTAGTGACGTTTGGTTTGTTTTATCAGCGTTGTGTTTGTGTGTGTGTGTGTGGACATAGTGAGGTTTTGAACTCCCTGATGGGCTGGGCTGAACAAACAGAATCAGGGGAAATTGGAATTAATAATGCAGACTCTAATGTGTTTACTCAACTCAGATTATGGTTTCAATAAAATATGAAGAGTACAGTACACCATCAGAGCTTTCCTCTCACAGTAAATCCCAATACAGAGAAGAAAAAGAGAGGTCACAACACCCATTATAGCAGTTTAGAGCTGAGAATAACCTCTAACTGTGAACCAAATCAGCCACAGATAAAAACTACACATGAAGATATACGCATTGTATTGAAGACGTATGATAAAACCAAATAAACATGAGAACATGTGCTAACATTTCCCACAGGTATAAACAGTATTTGAAGTTGTTAACTAGTTTGACTAGTGCACTTCTTCACAATAAGGTCCAGCTCTCTATATTTAGCCTGTTGATGTATAGAGAACGTTCAGTGAGTTACTTTCACATGGAGTAAGCAGTGTAAATTAAGGATGTGCTGTGTCAATGTGAGCGGACAGCTTTCCGATAAGCAGTAGACATTGAAATGTTGCCACAGAGTCACTCCGCTGATCCTGAGGAAATAAAAGAGAGGAGGTGGAGGCAGATGGGAAAAAGCAGCACCCCTCCTCTCTCTATACCTCCCTCTCTCCCTCTCTCTGGCTCCCCCTTCTCTCTCTCCCCCTCTCTGGCTCCCCCCTTCTCTCTCTCTATCTGGCTCCCCCCTTCGCTATCTCTGTCTCTCTCTCTCTCTTTCGCAGGGTTGAGTAGGTTACTTTCTAAATGTAATCCATTACAGTTACTAGTTACATGTCCAAAACTGTCCTCAGAGTGGTCTGACTTGTTGTCAGAATCGCTCAAATGGAACAAACTTAAACTTGTGCTTTTTTTCAATTCTGAATTGAATGTCATTGAGAAAACACAAAGGTGTCATAATTAAAAGTGGTTATCACAAACATCCTTTATGAGTTTGAAAGTAAAGTATTGTTTTTCAAAAGTATCTGTAATCTACTTTCAATATTTTAGCTGATAACGTAACTAATTACAGTACATTTTTTGTAATCAGATGACATGTAATCAGTTACTCCCTAACCCTGCCTGTGAGAACATTTTGAATTTCTGTTGCATCATGCTACCTGCCAGGCATGGCCAGTAATTACACGTGGCTGAACAGACCGGACTGGACCTGATCATGTCAGACTAGACAAGACCAGATGAGACCGGACCAGACCGGACAGGACCAGGCTAAAAATGTCACATTACTTACTACCCCCTTTCCTCTTCACCTTCTGCAGCCTCCCCCTGACAGTGGACAGTGGTGTAAGAGAGAGAGAGAGAGGGGACGAGAGGGAGAGGGGGGATGCGACAGGAAAAGACGCAGGTGGCTGCGTGCCTGGTAATGGAAAGGTTGCTGCACTCTGAGGACAACAGAACAAGCAGACTAACAGTCATCATCTAAATGGATGGTGAAGGGTTCTTCCATCTTGCGGCTCGCTCCCCATTTTTCTCCTCCCTACCTCGATCCTTCCTGAGTTTACAAATTGGATCGTGAGGTAATTTCTCAAGACAAGAGAGAAGGGAAGGAGGGAGGGAGGAAGATAAGGTAGTCACAGTGAAAAAGAACAATGAATGACTGTTTCCACCTCCATTTTCTGCACATTTCTAGATAAATCATTGGGTTTCATATTCAGGAATGTAAGACCAGGAGCCTTGAGTATGTATTATGTACACACCTGTAGGGGATTACCAGAGAGAACTAAAGCTCAGGAAGTCAGATCAATACTGTGAGATGGGAGAGACATTTGATTGGCTTCTCTAAAGGTCACATGTCTTATCTGATGACCTGCTGGCCTTTAGGTGTCCCTGTGGAGAGTAAACCCTCAGTTCCTCACTGCTAGAAAAGTGAACGTTATCAAAAATCATCCCCAGTATTCCTCCTCATTTCCCATTCCAGGGACCACATTGACTGAACACAGGTGCATCCTGTGCATTCGGAAAGAATTCAGACCCCTTGACTTTTTCCACATTTTGTTACCTTACAAACTTATTCTAAAATGGATTAAGTTCATTTATTTCCACATCAATCTACACACAATACCACATAATGACAAAGCGAAAACAGTTTTTTTTTGTGCAAATTAATAATAAAAAAATAACTGAAATATCTTATTTACATAAGTATTCAGACTCAAGTGCATCCTGTTTCCATTTATCATCCTTGAGCTACTTCTACAACTTCATTGGAGTCCACCTGTGGTAAATTCAATTGATTGGACATGATTTGGAAAGGCACACAGCTGTCGATATAAGGTCCCACAGTTGACAGTGCATGTCAGAGTAAAAACCAAGCCATGAGGTCGAAAGAATTGTCCGTAGAGCTCCGAGACAGGATTGTGTCGAGGTACAGATCTGGGGAAGGGTACCAAAACATTTCTGCAGCATTGAAGGTCCCCAAGAACACTTAAATGGAAGAAGTTTGGAACCACCAAAACTCTTCCTAGAGCTCGCCGCCCAGCCCAAGGAAGGTATAAGGTATAAGGGCCTTGGTCAGGGAGGTGACCAAGAACCCAATGGTCACTATGACAGAGCTCCAGAGTTCCTCTGTGGAGATGGGAGAACCTTCCAGAAAGACAACCATCTCTGCAGCACTCCACCAACTAGGCCTTTATGGTAGAGTGGCCAGATGAAAGCCACTCCTCAGTAAAAAATAAATGACAGCACACTTGGCACCTAAAGGACTCTCAGACCATGAGAATCAAGATTCTCTGGTCTGATAAAACCAACATTGAACTCTTTGGCCTGAATACCAAGCGCCACGTCTGTAGGAAACCTGGCAGCATCATGCTGCATCATGCAGCATCATGCTATGGGCATGTTTTTCAGCAGCATGGACTGGGAGACTAGTCAGGATCGAGGGAAAGGTGAACAGAGCAAAGTACAGAGAGATCCTTGATGAAAACCTGCTCCAGAGAACTCAGGACCTCACACTGGGGTGAAGGTTCACCTTCCAACAGTACAACGGCCCTAAGCACACAGCTAAGACAATGCAGGAGTGGCTTCGGGACAAGTCTCTGAATGTCCTTGAGTGGCCTAGCCAGAGCCTGGACTTGAACCTGATCGAACATATCTGGAGAGACCTGAAGTTAGCTGTGTAGCGACGCTTGAAAGGATCTGCAGAGAAGAATGGGAAAAACTCCCCAAATACAGGTGTGCCAAGCTTGTAGCGTCATACCCAAGAAGACTCCAGGCTGTAATGGCTGCCAAAGGCGCTTCAACAAAGTACTCAGTAAAGGGTCTGAATACTTATGTAAATGTAATATTTCCGTTTTTTTTTAATACATTTTCAAACATTTCTAAAAATCTGTTTCTGATTTTTCATTATGGTGTATTGTATGTAGATTGATGAGGGGAAAACAATTTAATCCATTTTAGAATAAGTCTGTAATGTAACAAAATTCATGTGGAAAAAGTCAAGGCGTCTGAATACTTTCCGAATGCACTGTAACTCATTATGTGAGTGTTCAATATCACTGCTCTACTGATGACCCAGTCAGAAGGAACTTTAACATGTAGCTACAGTCAAAGAGTCTCTTCAAGAGAAAGCAAAGAGAAAGAGATAAAAAGTAGATATATCCTCTTGGTAGTGATCTTGTGTCTCATGAGTGGGTATTAGATAACTCAGGAGAAATCCAAATTCAGTCTTTACGTCCCCCCAGTATTACTTCCGCCATTGCACTTTGACCTATTCACTCGCTGTGCTTCAGTAGACTCCCTCACGCTTTCCTCCTTCCCCTATCCCTCCTCTCCCCAACCCGGCCCTAAATTGCACCCTATTCCCTATATAGTGCACTACTTTTGATCCAGGCCCATAGGGCTCTGGTTAAAAGTAATGCAATAAATAGGTCACAGGGTGCCATTTGAGACGCAGTCCTAAAGATGCAGAATGGTTAATCCCTCCTGCAGCTGACATTCTGGCCTGTGGTGAATATATTTCTTTATGATTGATAGACCTGAAGCTCTGCTCAGCTCTGCTCAGCGCTACTCTGTAGAAGCCACTGTAGATAGGGTACAGTCTACCTGCTAAATACCAGGGTGGTCTGATCTGATAGGGGTAAAGCCTCTCAGGACCAGGCTCAACTCAAATGCCACCTTATTCTCTTCATAGTGCACTACTTTTGACCAGAGCCCTATGGAACATAGTCAAAAGTAATGCACTATTTAAGGAATAGGGTGCCATATGGGACAGTCAAGACAGGTCTCTCTCCTCCCCCCTTGGGAGCTGCAGTATGACGGGCACAGCCGGTGTTAGCGCTAAAGCCCTAGCATATGGAAGAGCTAAACCTGGATGAGATGCAGCGTTTGGGTTGGATGGATTAGGCGATGGGAAGCTACAGCCTGGGCTGCAAGGACCAGATACCCAGGAAGGGTTTGGGTCTTCTCACTCTCTCTGCCTCACTCTCTGCTCTCTCTCTCTCTCTCTCTCTCTCTCTCTGTCCTCTCTCTCTACATACCCCCTCTCTCTCTCTCTACACCCCCCTCTCTCTCTCTCTCTCTGTGCATATTCCTCTCTCTCTGCCCTCTCTCTCTCTCTGCATATCCCTCTCCCTGTCTCTCTCTCTCTTTCTCTCTCGGTCTCTCTCTGCATATTCCTCTCTCTCTGCCCTCTCTCTCTCTCTGCATATCCCTCTCCCTGTCTCTCTCTCTCTTTCTCTCTCGGTCTCTCTCTGCATATTCCTCTCTCTCTGCCCTCTCTCTCTCTCTGCATATCCCTCTCCCTGTCTCTCTCTCTCTCTGCATCTCTCTGCATCTCCCTTGCTCTCTCTCTCTCTCTTTGCATCTTCCTCACTCTCTGCCTCTGCCCCTCTCTATCCCATCTCATTGAGTTGTGTTAAAGGGCTGAAGTGTTCTGAATAAATGGGGTTATGCTGTTTAGGAGCACCATAATGTTTGTTTTTTAATCGATTTAGATATTGCCTACTTTGGGCTTATATGTATTCCAGCTACTGTACTTCTGAAGCACATGTTGTTCCCTAGAAACTCATATGTAACCCTGTAAATACATTTGTTGATCACAAAAAGCAAAAATTTTGATACAAATACCTGTCATTGTCATTTGTGTAATATTAGGTTTCTTCATTGTGTAAAATCACAATGAAGAAGATGTACTCCCCTTTAACAAATGTAAAATGATAAGGCTGAAATGTCTTGAGTCAATACAGTTGAAGTCGGAGGTTTACACCGTAGCAAAATACATTTAAACTCAGTTTTTCCCAATTCCTGACATTTAATCCTAGTAAGAAATCCCTGTCTTAGGTCAGTTAGGATCACCACTTTATTTTAAGAATGTGAAATGTCAGAATAATAGTAGAGAGAATGATTTGCAAGCCTCCCCCTTTTTCCTCCAAACATCATTATGGCCAAACAGTTCTATTTTTGTTTCATCAGACCAGGGGACATTTCTTCAAAAAGTACGATCTTTGTCCCCATGTGCAGTTGCAAACCGTAGTCTGGCTTTTTTATGGTGGTTTTGGAGCAGTGGCTTCTTCCTTGCTGAGATGCATTTCAGGTTATGTCGATATAGGACTCGTTTTACCTGTTTCCTCCAGCATCTTCACAAAGTTGTTCTGAAGTGTCTGTCCTATATGTGAGAGATATAAGAAAAGATCAGGAAACATTTTTAAACTAAACAGTTTCCATATATACTTCCATATTTTTTTTTCAACTGGTCTGACCGTCAGACAAGTCTTGTGAGGCCTGTGGGCGTCCTAGAGCAACACAAGTGAGATGTACGTGTTCGTGAGAGTATCACTTTTCCAAAAAGGGATATTTGTGTGTAGCCAAAACTGTTTGGACCCAACATACAGAAATTGCCAGATCTGTTGTACCGACTTCAGACAAGTCCCAAGATTTGTGGGGGTCACAGAGCAACACGAACACCATCGTGTTCGTGAGAGTCTCGTCTTTCCATAGAGGGGTCATAATACTTTGTAGGCCAAACCGTTCGGATGCTACAGACTATTTGAATGAGAAGACCGATTTTCGGGATGTCTCATGGTCTGACAAACACCGCTATAGCTTCTTCACCATAGGCGGATGGGCGGATGTGGTGGATTGAGACGAATCCAATGCAAAAAAACAGATATCTGTAGCTTAAACTGACAGATTTTTATGGGGATTTGTTTTATTACGCTAATCAGATTTACGCCGGGGTGCAGACATCGACCTTAGTTAACAAGTCAGATAATAAGTTGAATGGGAGGCTGGGGGCCGTAGAGCAAAACGGAGAACACCATGGTGTACGTGAGAGTCTCATCTTTCCATGTAGTGGTCATATTAGTTTGCAAAACTTTTCGGAGGCTACAGACGTTTTCGTGAGAATACTGATTTTCTGGATGTCTCATGGTCTGACAAACATTGATTTAGCTCAGGCACCTTCCACCACATGTGGAGGCCAACATAGGACGATGCAGTGGATTGAGACGCAGCCCATGCAAAATACATATCTCTAGCTTAAACTGACTGATTCTTATAGGGATTTTTGTTTATTTTTAGATTGAAGCACGGGTTAAGGAATTAACATGATTTTTGCATGAATACCTCATCTCTGTACCCCATACATACAATTATCTGTAAGGTTCCTTAGTCGAGCAGTGACATTCTAACACTGATTCAACCACAAAGACCAGGGAGGTTTTCCAATGCCTTGCAAAGAAGGAAACCTATTGATAGATGGCTCAAAAAAAGCAGACATTGAATATCCCTTTGATGGTGTATCAATGCACCCAGTCACTACAAAGATACAGGCATCTTCCTGAAGGAAGTTAGAGGTAGTTTCGCGAGCCAATGTTTAGCATACTATTAGTGCTGAGCAATTAACCAAAACATTGTAAATAACTAATTGACTGATGTCTGTTCAAGTTTTTCATTTTTTTTTGTCTGTGAGCTAGATACTCAGTTTCTGTAGAGACAAATCAGATCAAGCCCGAACGAACTGTGCGATGTAGTAGGGAGTTGTAGTTTCCAACAGGTCAATGTTCTCCATAGTTCAGATCAGAAAACATGGCAATGAACTAGGCGCTTACTTGTCCGGTCTGTGTGGAGAAAGCAATTGCTATGCGAGGTATCTCTAGCTGAAAATACATGATCTAAGCGATTGATAGTTGGTAGTGCTGAGCGATTAACCGAAATATCCGTTATTTTTCCATTTTTAAACAACTAATTGACCTACATTGATTCAATTATTTGAATTCTATGTCATTCAGGTTTTTTCTGTGAGCTCCATGTGCAATATCTGTAGTGATAAATAAGAACTGTGCAATGTAGTCGGGAGTTTTAGTTTACAACAGGCCAATATACTACATCATTTAGTGCTGAAAACGTGGTAATTAACTATAATGACATGAATCCATTGCGTGCCTGCTTAAGCTTGTCCGGTCTGTGAGGAGCAGATATGGAGACTGAGAGAAGAGACAACCCAAGATCAAGAGGGATCGAAAGCAGTCGTGTCACGAGGCTGAAAATACATGATCTAAGTGATTTATAGTTGGTATTCAGCAGTCATAAAAGTATGCCTTATTTACTTTGAACTACAAAATAGTGATTTTGTCAGACAGCATAAGCAGCAGCTCTATAGAGATGAGATGATGACTTGGAATTAAATAACAGTCATCAAATAAAACAAATGTTTTATTTAAAGTAATGTGAATAAATCATGGTTAGTAAGTTATAAGCAGTAGTGGGCAGTCACTACCATCATGGGACTTTTACTAATTCTTCTATTCTGTTTTGTTACAGCATTCAACCTACATTATGCATAGTGCTTTTAATGTCAGAAAAAATAACCCAAATTAAAATAAAAAACAGTGATAATGTTTTTTATAATCGAACCAAAACCAAACCAACCTCAAAAAGCACTAATCACTCAGCACTACATGCTAGATATACCTTTTTTGACTACTCTTAATCTTTCTGAGTCATGGTATATTAAAAAAACAAATCTACCTTATGAAACGAAAGATGTACAATTCTGGCCAATCTTTGTTGGTTTTAATGTGACACCAAGCCTTCTCATTTACAACTGCATGTCCAGTCCAGTCTAGCAGTCCGCTGGTGTTGCTCTCTGTCCAACTATTCGAAACGTGAGATACAGTAGAAGTGGTTATAGTTGTAGTGGTTGTAGTTCTAGTCTTTTAAATAATATTTTTGTTGAATAAGAGGATGCGAAGATGTAAGATTCGGTGGATTGTGAATGTGAACCGACTGTGAATGTTTTCTACATCCTTTCCTTATACAATATCAAAGTGCCTGTTTTTAACCAAACATGACCCGCAATTGGCTCTCCACTGTGACAGCATATTTTGGAATTGTATAAGGAAGCAAATAATGTGTTTCAGGTTGTAGTGCAGCCTCCTCTATTCCCTCCCTCCATCATTCCCTCCAGCCATCCCTCATTCCACCCTCCTTCCACACTCCTTTTTTTGTAGTCCCGCCTGCCTGTGACACGCATACACACACACACACACACACACACACACAAAGGGATTGTGTGTGTGTGTAATGACACTAATAGCAATAATTAGGTGGGTGCTTATAGTTGTCCTGTTTCACATGTGCTTTTTGCATATCCAAACTCCCCCTGAGGCAACCTCAGAGAGTGGGGTCACGGCCATGATGTGTCCCAGCCAGTACATGACGTTCTGAGAACCATATGTTTCTTAGAGCTTGGTAATGTTCTAGGAAGGTTCTCCAACTGGTTTGACATTGGGAATGTTCTCAAAAAGTTTAGAGAACATTAAGAAACAACGTTCTTCTGCGGGAATTTCAGTACTTCAGCATAACCTTTCTTACAGGTTTCCTCGTGTTCTGAGAACATTAAGAAAATGTTCCATAAAAACCACAAGAAAACTTTAGTAACATTCAGAGAACATTCTAAGAATGTTATTTAAAACAAATACATTCCGTTCTCAGTATCAACAACATTTGCTCAATCCTCAGTCTTGTTAAGTGTGTTCATGTGTGTTGGATGGCCACACCTGATCTTAACGAGTGCTTGTTTCCTTAGAAATGGGTTCTCTTTGAACAGCTTTGTACGCATAATAAACATGGCATGCTAGGTCCATCCTTGTGTTGCAGTAGACAAATTCCAGGGAGAGAGAACAGAAGATCATAGGTTCAAATCTCACTGATGCTGTGCCACAATTAAAAAAATGATTGGTTTGGCATTATGTATTTCCATGTGTCCTATCTGTGCTTGGAGTTCAAAACAGTTAAACTAAGCTAGCAGTGTTATTGAAACATCTTCCGTTCTCAGAACGTTTACATTTGTTTTACTTTTACCTGTCAGGAAACGTATGGCTACATTCCCAGAACCAATGGGAAATCAAAAACATACTTTCACACAACTTCCCAAGGAACCAAATGTGCTAGCTGGGTGATCATGCAGCTTCTAGAACTTCAATATTGTACTTCATATGCTGGGAGTTTTGCGAGTGGAGTGTCCCTTTAAAGATCCCCATGGTAATGTAATTTAAAAAAAATATTACTTTCCAAATATATCATTTTTTTATGTTTGCTAATATCAACATTGTAATTCAAATAAGTCACATGCACAGCTGCTTATTTGTCTCTCTGATCGACAGTCACGAACCTTTCGTTCTTCACTAACAATATCTACACTCAGCCCGTCATAGAGAGCTGACTACCAATACCTTATCAATACAACACTGATATAAAGCAACACTGATATACTGTACACACAGTTTATTAGGTACACCACCCCATTCACGAAAATGGTTTGCTGTTACAGACAGTGACCGTGGCTTGCTATATAAAGTAGGCAGACAGACATCAAGGTATTCAGTTACTGTTCAATTGAACATTATAATGGACAAAATGAGTGACCTAAGCGACTGTGGTATGATCATTGGTGCCAGGCACACCGGTTCCAGTATCTCAGAAACGGTCGGCCTACTGGGATATATACGCATGACAGTGTCTAAGGTTTACAGAGAATGCTTTTAGTGAGCGGACGATTGGCATACATCTTACGCACAGACTGGTTGCTGTTGAGAGCAGGTAATTTGTTTTGAACCATGAGCTCAGGGAATAAACAATGTAGTTAAACTTTCTTTGGACTTCATTACCAGCCTCAAGTCTGTGTCAGAGGGCAAGGATGAGTCAATTTAGAAGCAAAACATCTCGACTCCCAGAATAGTGAGTCAGTAACCAGGTTTCCATCCAACCTTTTATGCACAGGGGAAAAAATGTCATGACAGGCCTGATGGAAACCGAACATTTTTCAGTAAACATTCCGAATGTTGACAAGAGAAAATACACTAGACAAAGTGGGATCTTCTTGTGTTTGTAAAATTAATTATGCGAGAAATGTCAGTGGAAACACTTTTATTCACAAATATTTATATAATAACCATCATATTATAGTAAACTTGGAGTCACGTGACGACATGTTGTGTGGTCGTCCCACTATGACTCGTCATAGAACCTATGATCTTCTGTTCTCTCTCCAAAGTTTATTAGGCTTCAGATTGAAGAAATGATGATGAACTTCACAGGGTGGTGATAGTGCAAGGTGATGACCTTGATGCTCCATTCCATTAAATATTGAGGGACTTATTCTGGTGACATGATAATCGATGCTCGGCTGTCGTTTGACAAATAAAAGAATCTCGCTCTTTTGTCCATAATAATAATCTCATCATGTACACTATACGTGCGTTCGAGCCAACAGCACGCAGATAGCGCTATTGGCTAAGGCACAAATGCCAATACCAGAGTGGGCACATTCGCTATATTACGCCATTTTTTTGTGTGAGAAAACCATCAGTAGAGTTGCGATGGAAACCCATTTAACTTGCACTTTTTATTCGGTACACGGGAATTAAATCCTAAAATGTATTTATATGTGCACTACATCATCACGCACAGCCTTTTATCTGCAACCAGTCAATTTGATGGAAAATCTGTCGCCAATTGGATGGAAACCTAGCGAGTCAAAAAGGTGTCTCATTAAGCAATAATCTTCTCTCGGTGGAGGAGTCAACCTGTACATAGCCTCATCTTCTGAAAAGACTGTGGCGGTTTTCTCCTCTCTTTAGCTGTATTACCTGGCTTGACTTTAAAGTTACACTCTCCCATTCTCCCCCATTAGGCTACAAATGTGTGGACTGGCTGTCTTTGTTGTTTGCCATTGATCAGCCAGCCGGTGAGGGGTGTAGTTGGCTATAAAATAGACCTGGCCTGGTTTATTTTGGTAAATGCCAAAGTCGGACGTCAGGGGACCTGTATGGGGCAGGGCATCAGAGCTAATGACCACTACCAGGCTTGATGGGAGCCTGTCTGCGTTCACTTTCACTGCCTATTTAAATCTCCTTGTAGGACTACCATTTGTAACAAAGTCTGTGTTCACTGGCCATTCAAATGGCCCTGCCAAGGATATGTGGAAATCAATCCACTGTGAAACGTTATGGATCCCAGGTACAATCTATCTACCACATCCTAGCCAGTCTGCTATTAGAGCAGGTATGAGGCTTAGTGGAGATGACCATTTAGTTTAGCCATTTAGTGCTTCTTTATAATTTGATAGTATACTTTTCCTCTCATATCCAATCTGAGCTTTGATCATGGTTCTGACACAGCAGATGCATTGCTTACATGCATTAACAATTAGATTTTGAGGAATGTATTTTTTATTTTATTTTTTACAGATGCAATGTATTTCATGTTTTCTGGTTGTATTCCATCTCACATAAAATGTAAGGGATAAAACCTGAAATCTATACTTTCAAGGCAGTAAGCCAGAGATATAATGCTAGGCATGATTTGCCATCAGGTCGCAGCTTGTCGAGGTGCATCGTATCTTGTAAACTGACATGGCTTGTCACCTTTCCCCGCAAATACACATTCCATGGCCAGTAGGGTTAAGCTTTTCGGATTACGAGGGAACATTCATTTTCAAGAAGGGGTTTGAAAGAAAAAATACAGCGATTTCATTTTGACTCTTTCAATCGTGGAATGAAGGACCTTGGACTGAATGCACTGGATGGATCCATTCTCCCATTCAACACTTTTCCCTTCCATCCTTCTCTGCTGTGAATTGCTTCAGCATTTCCTCCTGAGTGTTGCTCCGTAATCCTTTCTCCTCCATTATTGTCTTAATATCTAGTGGAGGTAGAGATAATGGAGAGACAGACACACACACAAATAATACCTTCCATGTTTCTCGCACTCCTCTCTTGCCTCCCCTCATCTCTGCACTCCTCTCCTGCCTCCCCTCATCCCTGCACTCCTCTCCTGCCTCCCCTCATCTCTGCACTCCTCTCCTGCCTCCCCTCATCTCTGCACTCCTCTCCTGCCTCCCCTCATCTCTGCACTCCTCTCTTGCCTCCCCTCATCTCTGCACTCCTCTCCTGCCTCCCCTCATCCCTGCACTCCTCTCCTGCCTCCCCTCATCCCTGCCTCCCCTCATCCCTGCACTCCTCTCCTGCCTCCCCTCATCTCTGCACTCCTCTCCTGCCTCCCCTCATCTCTGCACTCCTCTCCTGCCTCCCCTCATCTCTGCACTCCTCTCCTGCCTCCCCTCATCTCTGCACTCCTCTCTTGCCTCCCTCATCTCTGCACTCCTCTCCTGCCTCCCCTCATCCCTGCACTCCTCTCCTGCCTCCCCTCATCCCTGCACTCCTCTCCTGCCTCCCCTCATCCCTGCACTCCTCTCCTGCCTCCCCTCATCCCTGCACTCCTCTCCTGCCTCCCCTCATCCCTGCTTCCTCTCATCCAACATCCACGTAATGTACAGTTCATAACAAAAGTATGCTTCTTTAATAGGCTCTAGGCTGTTAGATAGGCAACAAATAAAAACTCATGCTCTTTACAACAACAACAAAATTCGCCCATCAAGAAAATCCCAATTGACTTGAATCTTTAATGTATTTGGTTGTTGTTTGTTTTGTTAATCAAAGTGCTGTTGATGTCTTTCCCAGAGTGCTCTGTTTAGCTCAGCAAAACTATAAACACACATTGGCGAGGATTTAATACAGTCGTTAGTACTGTTGCTTTAAATAATGAATTTGTCCAATCAAAGGCCAGGTTTGGCACACACACGCGCACACACCACTCCCCCCCACCCTATTGGTCATCCCTGGTTGGTGTGTCCTGACACAAATCAATCATCTTGGTAGTGGTGTTACTGTGGAGTCTAGCCGCTGGGCCCCGGCAAACATTTGTCACGCGTCCTCCCAGAGAACGGCAGGTCAGCTGTACTACATTGCTCTCTGGGACACTGGAGGGACTCCACCTCCTCTCCAAGGACCAAGTGGCCCAAGTCTGTGTGTGTGCGCGACTGTGTTTGTGTGTCGTCAGTGAGCTCTCTCCGACTTGCTGATCCTGCCAAAAGCAGTGCTGCAGCAGGTCCCAGTCTTCAGACACCTCATACTGCATGGCTCAGCTAAAGACAGACAGGACACATGCTCTGCATACCAATGGACTGGCCTCAGGACTCACTCTCTCTCTCTCTCTCTCTCTGTGTGTGCGTGTGTGTTTGTGTGTGTGTGTGTGCATGCGTGCGTGCGTGCGTGTGTTATCTCACTTTAAGGACGACTGTATATCTGCAGGTGGAGTATATGCTAGTGGAATATTGATTGAGAAGGTGGTTAGGCATTGCTATACATTTTGATAGATACATTCTCAGACAAATTAAGAGAACGAAAATAATTAATCCAAATAATATGATGAATGAAGTATTGAATCAGATCTAGCATGCATTGACTCACTTTCCATCATGTTGGGCGTTGTTGTAGTGTCGTTTGAATGTGGCCCCCTGCTTGATGTTCACGTCACAAGACAACAATGAGGAACTTCCTTGGTGACCTTTTATGTGCCTCTTGTGGAACAGTGGGGTTCCCTGCAAACGTCAGTGGGTCCGATTCTGAACCTGGTTCCGCGGCTTAGGGGTGTGTAGGTGTGTGTGTGTGTGTGTGTGTGTGTGTTTTCCTGGGGCTGAGGTGTGTGTGACAGAGAGACACAGTGACAGGGAGAGGGACCACCAACGTCCTCCAACAAGCAAATAGACAGACCTAAAGGTCACCTCTGTCGCTCTGTACCGTTGTCACCTGGTGTTCTTCAGTCTGATATTGGCCTCGGACTTTGAGTCAACACTTGAAGGCTATTTTAACACACCCCAGGGAGATGGTATCCGCTCTCGACGAGATTGAAAACCCTTTTAGAAGATGGACGAAAAACAAGCACTGCTCTGTTTGTTTTTACTTTGATATAACATAAATTGAGGGTGAAAAATAAGATAAGGCAACCAGGGTTTGAAGATAAAACGGTGCAACTTCCTAGGTTGGGATTTGTGTCTGGAGATTCAACATTGCCCCTTGATATTCAACAAAAGTTCCCCACAGTATATTTCAGTATTTATTTTAAATGTTTTGCTATATGCTGGTTTTAGGTACCCCCCCCCAATGCAACCCTTGATAAGAAAATTACTTTTTGACATAATAATCACAGGGAATGTACTCAAGGAGGTATTTTAAATACAATGTTAGGTATTATTTTCAAGGTTGTATTTGGTCTATACAGGATTTGTCCCACAAAGTCTTGATTTGAGTGAAGGGTCTAGTATTATATAGCTGCATTTCTATTCAGCTGAGAAACACCTTTATGCTTTCAATTCTGTCTCACACATGATTTCAAGTGTTTCGCTGTGATTATATCCAGCCTTGTCGTTTTGAAACAGTGTTTCCTGTGAATGTATCCGACCTTCTCGTTTTGAAACGATGTTTCCTATTAAAGGTTCAGAGTCACACACCAGAATGGTGACTGATTGAAGAGTTGCAGATGTGATGTAGCTAGAATGATTTGTCTCAAGTGTTTCTCTTACAGGATGTGCAGTATGTTGCTGCAAGAACACGTTTCATTTGTTTCAACCTGCCTAAATTGGAAATTCATTTCAACACAATAAACTTGCATTCAGATTTTAACAACTGCTCTAACCTATCTATCTAGCTGTATAGTTACAGTGTATAGTTACATTGAAATGATGTCTAAAAAGTAGGAAGAAGGGGCTATTATTCTCCCCCGTCTGCCACAACTTTGATAGTTCTATAGCAGAGAGAAAGTCATTTATCCTTGAGCATTCAGCACAGCCTAAGAATGGACTGCAGGACCTAGTGTGCTTTTGATAGCGCTTCCAGGAATGGAGAAAGGCAAGCTGAGCCATGGACATTGAAAGATGTGAACTAGGACAGCCTTGACGATGCAGTAACCCTAGCTACAAACTTTAAAAGTGACATAGATTTTGTCAAGTTTCTTCTTTTATTTCTATCAAATTGCTAGATTATCCACAGAATGTGTTGATCCCAGTCGTATTGTATTCACAGTTTGGTTCACTAACTTGCGTCTGGTAAGTAACTAAATACATTTGACTTGAAAAGGACTAAAATAGACCGTGATTGTGCTAAGCTCCCATCCCTAATAACCACTGTTACTAACATGGGTTGTTGTTACCCCTTACCTCCAAAACAGACCCAAACATATTTAGCAGGATCAATCATAGATAATATAATGTCCGACTCTATATCTGAGGGTTCAATCCTGTTGATCAGTGCCTGTCATTGCATGTATAAAAAATGAACTGCAATACCATAAGGCCTACTTGAAATCAATGTGGCCATAGCTGTGTGGTAAATAGCTAGAAAATTGGTCTGCTTGAAAGGGCCAGCAGAGTGAGCGTCCAACATCAATAACTACGCATGCCACCATCAGGAGCCTGATTGGAAAAGCAGTGCCCTTGAAATGGTGGCTCCAAATTGAATTCTATAGATAAATAAATAAATATTGCTCAAACCGACGGAGAGGACATGAACGCCTAAACTGTGCTTCTTTTAGAGATTCACATACCGTACATAGCATTTTTCTCAGTATTGGGACATTGTTTTTTGTTTACAGTGCTGTGCATTCTATTCTCCAAGAGAGGACGCAAAATGACATGCTAAAAGAGAAGGAACAGTGGTATCCTGTGCTTGGGTTGGGCTGTACAGTAGTTTCACTAAATCAGAGTTTACATCTACAGTGCTGTGAAAAAGTATTTGCCCCCTTTCTAATTTTCTCTACTTTTGCAGATGTTTGATACTGAACGTAATAAGATCTTCAACCAATACCTAATATTAGATAAAGGGAACCTGAGTGAAAGAAATAACACAACAATGATATACTTATTGCATTTATTTCATAAACAAAGTTATGCAACACCCAATGACCCTGTGTGAAAAAGTAATTCCCTCCTTGGTTGTGGCACCTTTAGCTAGAATGACTCCATTGCATGGGTCTCATTATGCCTGGCGAAAACCAAACACTCCATTGTATGAACCTTATACCAACGGTCAAGCATGGTGGTGTTAGTGTGATGGTTTGGGGATACTTTGCTGCCTCAGGACCTGGACAACTTGCCTTAATAGAAGGAACCATGAATTCTGCTCTGTATCAGAGAATTCTACAGGAGAATGTCAGGTCATCCGTCTGTGAGCTGAAGCTGAAGCACAGCTGGGTCATGCAGCAAGACAATGATCCAAAACACACAATCAAGTCTACATGAAAATGGTTAAAAAGCAAGAAATTTGAAGTTTTGGAATGGCTTAGACTAAGTCCAGACATAATCCCAATTGAGATGTTGTGGCAGGATTTGAAACTAGCAGTTCCCACAAATGTTGCTGAGGTAAAGCAGTTCTGCATGCAAGAGTGGGCCAAAATTCTTCCACAGCGACGTGAGAGACTGATCAACAACTACAGGAAGCGTTTGGTTGCAGTCATTGCAGCTAAAGGTGGTACAACCAGTAATTAAGGGTAAGGGGGCAATTTTTTTTCACACAATTTGGTGTTGCATAACTTTGTTAATTAAATTCAGGTTCCCTTTATCTAATATTAGGTTTTGAGTGAAGATCTGATAACATTCAGGATCAAAAATATGCAAAATAGAAAAATCAAGAAGGGGGCAGATTTCACTGCACTGTAAGTGTTTATGTGCAGTCTCCCTTTTTCACTGCACTGTAAGTGTTTGTGTGCACTGAAATCTTTTCCATGGGCTATCACTCCTAGATTCATCTCTGTGGAATCTTGTGATGCTCTTCGTTGTTGTGTTTTCAGACATGGAGGGATTGTCCATACTCACTCAGCAATAGACGTAGCCTGGGCCTCCCTCTAAAAGCTGGCATCAACAAGCCACACATCACTTTAAACACCAGCATCCGGTCCCTGACATCAAATACCACAATGGATGTCCTGGCATCTGGGAATCGATGTGGCCAATTGCCTTTAACACTGATTGCTGTTTTTAGGCTTTAAATATTAATCAAAAGGAAGGATGCCTGGATACCTGACAATGGAGTTGAAAGTCTGAGACAGGCACATCAACTTGTGGTGAAACGATACTTTGGCCCTTGCAAAGTTTTGGACAACCACAATTCAGCGTCTACTCTATTGACTTTGCTTTCACCAGAAAGGTCTGTTGAGACTCTTAGTTCCAAATGGATTTCTCGCAGGGAGAGGACCCATCTTTTATGCTCAGTTGAATCCCACTGTTGGAACGAGAGGCTTTGTCTTGAAAATGCCCTTCTCGGATTCCCCTTGTGCCCACACCAGTCAGGGTACAAGAGTCCCTAAAACGCATTGTAAACTGTTCAGTGTTTTTATTATGGTGCATGGTACATATGGGTATGTTTTTATTATGGTACATGGTACATATGGGTATGTTTTTATTTTCGTACATGGTACATATGGGTATGTTTTTATTATGGTACATGGTACTAATGGGTATGTTTTTATTATGGTACATGGTACTAATGGGTATGCTTTTATTATGGTACATGGTACATATGTGTATGTTTTTATTATGGTGCATGGTACATATGGGTATGTTTTTATTATGGTACATGGTACATATGGGTATGTTTTATTATGGTACATGGTACTAATGGGTATGTTTTTATTATGGTACATGGTACTAATGGGTATGCTTTTATTATGGTACATGGTACATATGGGTATGTTTTTATTATGGCGCATGGTACATATGGGTATGTTTTTATTATGGTACATGGTACATATGGGTATGTTTTTATTTTCGTACATGGTACATATGGGTATGTTTTTATTATGGTACATGGTACTAATGGGTATGTTTTTATTATGGTACATGGTACATATGGGTATGTTTTTATTATGGTACATGGTACTAATGGGTATGTTTTTATTATGGTACATGGTACTAATGGGTATGCTTTTATTATGGTACATGGTACATATGGGTATGTTTTTATTATGGTGCATGGTACATATGGGTATGTTTTTATTATGGTGCATGGTACATATGGGTATGTTTTTATTATGGTGCATGGTACATATGGGTATGTTTTTATTATGGCGCATGGTACATATGGGTATGTTTTTATTATGGCGCATGGTACATATGGGTATGTTTTTATTATGGCGCATGGTACATATGGGTATGTTTTTATTATGGTACATGGTACATATGGGTATGTTTTATTATGGTACATGGTACTAATGGGTATGCTTTTATTATGGTACATGGTACTAATGGGTATGCTTTTATTATGGTACATGGTACATATGGGTATGTTTTTATTATGGTACATGGTACATATGGGTATGTTTTTATTATGGTATGCTGTCTTTCTAAAAATAAATATGAAATACAAAATAAATCTGAATAGACATCAACAGTGGTATCTAAGGCCACTTAAGCTGGGCAAATTCCCTTGGGTTGCTGTTGTCATACAAACATATTTTCATCAACAACCATTTTGTCATACCTGAATGCACACTTTATTGCAGCCTCCAAAATGGAGTTGACAGATTACATGCTCATTCAAGTTCTCTGTAATGAAAAAGAAGAGTTATCTGGAGCCAGAGACCACAGAGTGTTGGAAACAGAGCAGAGTTTCTTGACACTAACTAACTGAACAGGATTTAGAGTATTATCCGTAATCTCCATATATTCAAATACTTTCCAAAGTTTCTATAGTTTCCATAGTTTCCAAATGATATTTAACAATTTAAATCTCTTCCCTCTCTTCAATACACACATACATATAATCCTATCAGTTATCAAAGTTCAATGGTTTCCAAAACGTAATATTTTGAACTTCCATGGCTTTGCTAAGCCCTTGTTCCTGAGAACAGTGATGTTTTTTGTCCCTTTGGGGAAAGAAAGATCCTGGTGGACAGACAGTGGCTATTTAGTTGTGTTATCTGCTCACTGCTATATGTACATTACATTGTCTTAATACCTATAGATATACCTACTGTACATGTATTAGATACACAATCCAATCTCTTCTCAACTGTACTGAGAGAGTATTTAATACTAGCATATCCCCACCTGTGTCTATTTATTACCTGTCAAAATCCTGAATTACGACTGTTTTTTTCCCTAGGTTTATAAAGCTAACAAAACCAGAGGGGGGAAATGATACCTCAGATGCGATAATTGCAGGTAAGCTGTTTTCATGTGGCATTGAGTTATTCCGCTCCAGAACATCCCATATTCCAGGCAGTGGCTTGTTAAATGCATTCAGATAGACACAGATGTGAGTTCCAAATAGCACCCTATTGCCTTTATAGTGCGTTGCTTTGACCAGAGCCCTATGGGCCTTGGTCAAAAATAGTGCACTATATAGAGAATAGGGTACATTTTGGCATGCGCACACACATACACACACAGACAAGACAAGTAGAGCTATTGATGAGCGGCCTCTCAGTCTGTCATGCCACAGCGATGTTTGTTGAGGGAGAAGTACTGATGAGACGTTGAGGGGGAGCAAATCAATATGCTTCAAAGTATTTAGTGACTCACAATGAATGTAACTTAGATGGTTGAAAGAGCACTTGATTTTCCTTCAAGAAACCTTACGAGCTAAAGACGGACACATGTAATTTGAAATAGTAACTTAAACTTCATGACATTGCACGATATTGCACAGTAACAAAGATTTTGTATGAAAAGGTTTACAAATATGGAAATGATCTGCTATTTTTGAGATTGTAGTCAATTAAAATGGTTTAGAGGACATTTCAGACCTCCTTGGTGTTCATAATATTGACCTAGAGTATATCTAGATTGGGACCAAATCTTATGAAAACCCTCTCATGGATAATGGACCATCCAGCCACAAAGCATATTTAGTTCATGATGTAATGTCCACCAATTTTTATTCAGTCTAAATTATGATGGCATGAGGTTGAAAGGTCCATCGTTCAAGATTTAAACCCATACTGTACATACACGCCAAGATGGCTTAGTTAATCATGATGACTTTAAGTGAGAGTGGGCAATAAAGCTAATTTACAAGCCAAGAACACAGGGCACTGATGAGAACCTCATGAGACAGATACAATGACTGAGCCTGTTGTAATTACAATGCCATGACAACCTAGGTTCATTAATATTTTTAATCATTCATATTTTTTTATTTTCAAAATGCAGAAAAAATATACAGTATACATGTTTTGTCTGTCATTAGTGAGAGGTGAGGAGAATACAGTATTTTGAAATGTTATAGATGGCAGCCTATCTATTAGAACCATCCCAAAAGCAATATTAGATTATACTGGATTGCATTTTAATTAAAAACATATACTGTACACTGTGTATTTTTCCTTATACAATGACTCCTGTTGAGAATGTTGCTGCTAGCATTGAACAAACCCTATACTTGAGCGCATTCCCTAGCAGTGTGTTCTATATTAATCAGCAGGCAGGCACAGTAGATTGCAGAACTCCATTGTTTGCTGACGGTGAAAGACCCCCTCATTTAGTTTAGTTTTACTCTATGCTTTACAGCTTCAGGGAGAATGTGAGATGAGACTAGCTTCCACTCTGTAGCCATGGGTCCTGCCAACGCTGTAGCTCAAGGAGAGATGAAGGGACAGGGGGTAATGTGTTCAGGGACAGACAAGGGGAAGAGGGGATGGGAAGATGAGGGATAAGGTGTTCAGGGAGTGAGGGGATGAGGGGTGACGTGTTACAGTCTGACTCTTTTGATTAACATGTCCCACCTACAGAGCACTAATCTACCGTCACTCCAGGTATCACCTAGCTAAGGGAGATGCTGTCACCCACGGTGCGATCGCAAGCGTTCTCTCCCTCTCTCTGATGAGCTCTCCTTCTTTCCACAGACATATTTATACTACACAGATATAATTAGGGAGAGAGAGAGAGAGAGAGAGAGAGAGAGAGAGAGAGAGAGAGAGAGAGAGAGAGAGAGAGAGAGAGAGAGAGAGAGAGAGAGAGAGAGAGAGAGAGAGAGAGAGAGAGAGAGAGAGAGAGAGAGAGAGAGAGAGAGAGAGAGAGAGAGAGAGAGAGAGAGAGAGAGAGAGAGAGACCATACTGGCAGTGTTAATGAACTGGGGAGGGGGGTTGATAAATTAAATAATAATGCAGTATATTTCAATACATTCATATATTTCTAATTTCAGAATCTGTTTAATTGCCATCCACCTATATGCCTAGTAGGCTCCCTGTATAAGAATCATATTGGGCCTCTGCAATGCGAGGGACTGCTACTCTTCACTTCTCCATCTTTCAGCTCAGCTCAGTTCAGCTTTCATATTTTCCATTTCCTTCCAGTGGAGTTACTCTGTCTCCTTTCTCTAAATCTCAGCCTCCCTCCTGGGGTCCCAGTGTCCTATCCAGTGAGTGACTGAGATTGCATTTCAGAGAGAGCGAGAAGGATCCCAGGGAGGGATCAGAGTGTGTCAGGTTCTCAGGTCTGCAGGTGGCAGCAGGCAGCAGGGTCTTCGAGGCAAACACTTAAAGAAGAAACTGTTGGGGTTGTTGGATGATTTGATTTGATTTTATTGAGGCGACAAGCAGACCTGTCTGTCTAGGGTTGTGTGTGTGTGGGGTTGATGGGGAGATATAGTTTAAGATGTGGTTCGCTGGGTCTCTTCAACACTGGCCTTTGAGTCTCACAGCTGTTTGAGCGACTTGCTGTACACACACACACACACACCTGTGCGCACACACAAACGCACACACACACAATTATGAAACAGGGTCACTCAGGACCAGAGGAGAACATTCACAGCCTCTCAGTTGACTATCATCACTCATCTCTCCATTCTGTGTACTGCAGTGGCATCTCATAACAAACACCTTGCCTGTGGACCCTTCCCATACAGGAATATGTGGCCCTAAACCATGTATTATGGAGAAGTTTGTCATTCTGTTGACTGACAGCTTAATATTGTGTAATTTTATGCCTGCCTTAAGCTGTGGAGTGTTGCAGAAGATGTCATAGATTTTTTCTTGTGTTTTGATTGACAGTTTGTATTGACAGTATGTGGCAGAGAGCAATGTGGGTTCGGAGGGTTGGATGTCACCTTGCATTGCAAACACCAAAACAATGGATTAATACATGAGGAAGGAAATTAATGAATTAATTGATCAATCGATCAATCCAACCGTTCAATGCAGGAGTCAATGAAAAAGTCACAGTAGTATTTTCGGATTTGGTGACATTGATACCAGTTTTAGAAACAATTGCTACAGTGGTTCCATGTGCACTTCAGCTATTGCTAGGCTTGCAGCTTGTCAGTGTTTTTTCTTTTCTTCAGGGGGTGGATCAGCTTTAATATTGCAGATAGATTGTTGCTTGCATCAATGTAATTGTCTGCATCATTTCCAATCCCGTTTAAATATATATACCTGCGTAGGCAGGTAGCCTAGTGGTTAGAGTGTTGGACTAGTGACCGAAAGGTTGCAAGATCAAATCCCCGAGCTAACAAGGTAAAAATCTGTCGTTCTGCCCCTGAACAATGCAGTTAACCCACGGTTCCTAGGCTGTTATTGAAAATAAGAATTTGTTCTTAATTAACTGACTTGCCTAGTTAAATAAAGGTTAAACATTGTTTTTTAAATACGCACACACATATATATATATACATAAACATACACATATATACATTTTTTTTTATATATATACCTTTATTATTCCCCGCACACCCTACCGCCCCTCCCCCAATTGGAGTAAACTAATGAGCAACAACAGTTAGGCTTCTACCTTCAGTTTATACATATTATATACATTTTACAATAGTTATATTTTGTTGTTTTTACTCCTTCCTCTATTTCTGATGTCCATCTAGTTTGATTTCTATTTGTAACTGTGCTATTTCACAACATTTCTGAACCTATAAACATTTTACAGACCCCGTATGTTTTACATTGGCTATCTTGTTATTAGTCCCACCCTTCAGCTCCATTCAACCCCTCCCATCTATCTCTTAACACCATCCACTTTGTTTTTCTATTTGCCATATATTTTTCAACTGTGCTGTGATTTAAGTATAACTTTTGTATGACTGATGCCTTTAGCGAGAGGTCTAATGCTTTAATATTTAATAATTTCTGCCCTCCGAATTCATATCCGTTATATAAATAGGTCCTATAAATTTTGTCTGGCTTGCCATTCCAAATAATATGGAATATTTTTTGTTCATATAATTTAAAAGCAGGTGTAGGCAAAACCATAAGCAAATAGCTAAACTGTGATATGACTAAGGAGTTAGTCAGGGTAATTTTTCCACAAATAGACAGGTATTTTCCTTTCCATGGTAGCAAGGTTTTATCTATTTTGCTAACTTTCTATTCAAATGTATTGGAGTGAGATAATTTCTTTCTTTCAGGATATGTATACTGAGTATGTCCACATCCCCGTCAGACCATTTTATTGGTAAACTACACAGTAATGTAAAAGTAGCATTTCTTTGTGATCCAATACGTAAGATAGTACAATTATCATAAGAGAGGTTAGAAAAAGTATCTAGATCCTCTACACGGCTGTGGATGGATTCTAATTGTGGTTTTAAAAGAAAACATGAATCATCAGCGTACAATGACACTTTTGTTTTTAAGCCATTGATTTCTAATCCCTTAATATTTTTATTAGATCTAATTTTAACAGCTAACATTTTGATGGGCAATAATAAATAGATATGCCGATAGTGGACAATCTTGTTTTACTCCTCTAGACAGTTTAAAACTTCATGAGATGTAGCCATTATTTACTATTTTACACCTAGGGTTACTATACATAACTTTAACCCATTTTATAAGAGATTCTCCAAAATTGAAATATTCTAATAATTTATAAATAAACTCCAGTCGTACTTTATCAAAAGCCTTTTCAAAATCAGTTATGAAAACCAGTCCTGGTTTCCCCGATGTTTCCAGTACTTGTCTTATATTATCTCCAATGTATCATCCATGTAAAAACCTATCTGATTAGGATGAATAATATCTGACAATACTTTTTTAATTCTATGCGCCAAGCATTTAGCTAGAATTTTTGCATCACAACACTGAAGTGTAAGAGCCCTCCAATTTTTTAAAACGACTGGATCTTTATATATACCACTTGGATCCTGTTTCAGTAATAATGAAATCCGACCTTCTTGTTCTGCGTCTGATAATCTACCGTTTATATAGGAGTGGTTAAAACATGCTAATAATGGTCCTCTGAGAATATCAAAAAAAGGTTTGGTATAACTCCACTGGTATGCCATCCAGCCCTGGAGTTTTCCCAGACTTAAAGGCTTTAATTGCAGCAAGCAGTTCCTCCTCTGTAATTTGGCCTTCACATTAGTCTTTCTGTACAGATGTTAATTTTACATTATTAATAGGGACAAAATCCATAAAATTAGCTTCGGTTAGTGGAGATGGAGGAGACTGAAAAGAAAACATATTCTTAAAGTACTTTACTTCCTCTTTCAAAATATTGTTCGGTGAGTCATGCGTGACTACATAATTTGTAACAAGTTTCAATATATTCTTTTGGTAGCATGTCTATGTTGAAGATTTAAAAATTATTTGGTGCATTCTTCCCCATATTCCATCCAGTTCGCTTTATTTTTATAATATATTACACTGGATCTTTCTTAAATAAGTTCCTCCATTTCTTTTTGTTTTTCCTCCAACTTATTCTGTGCCTCTATGGTACAGTTTTTATTCCTATGTAACTGTACTGTTATTCCTTCAATTTCCTTTGTTAATATAGACTCTTTTGACCTAAATTGCTTTTGTTTTATAGATGAGTACTGAATTGCATGGACTCTAAAGGAACATTTAAGTGTCCCATACAACAAGGGGATCTGCTGTACCTACAGTTGAAGTCGGAAGTTTACATACATCTTAGCCAAATACATGTAAACTCAGTTTTTAACAATTTCTGACATTTAATCCTAGTAAAAAAACTGTTTTAGGTCAGTTTGGATCACCACTTTATTTCAAGAATGTGAAATGTCAGAACAATAGTAGAGAGAATGATCTATTTCAGCTTTAATTTATTTCATCACATTCCCAGTGGGTCAGAAGTTTACATACACTTAATTAGTATTTGGTAGAATTGCCTTTAAATTGTTTACAGTGATACAGTGAATTAGAAGTGAAATGATCTGTCTGTTAGCAATTGTTGTAAAAATTACATGTGTCATGCACAAAGTAAATGTCCTAACCGACTTGCTAAAACTATAGTTTGTTAACAAGAAATTTGTGGAGTGGTTGAAAAACAAGTTTTATGTAAACTGTATGTTAACTTCCGACTTCAAGTATGTTTTGTCGGAAAAAGTCAATTATAAATTATTCTGTCCTAGTCATAAACAAGTTATCACCCAGTATGCTTTGATTAAATTTCCAATATCCTCGCCCATGTGGAAATTCTGTAAGAGTAATATATAAGCCAATTATGTGATGATCCGACCGCATTCTGTCCCCTATCAACACTTTTTTAACTTTTGGTGACAGAGAGAATGACATAAGAAAGTAATGAAGACGACTAGCTTGATTAAGCATCCGCCATGCATATCTCACTAGGTCAGGCTATTTAAGCCTCCATATATCCACTAATTCCAATGTATCCATGACATTCATGATTTCCTTAAGTGCCTGAGGGTGAAAGTTTGTAGTGTGATTTCCTTTACGGTCCATAAAGGTATTTAAAACCATATTAAAATCTCCCACCATAATAATAGTCTAGTGTTGCTTGTAGAGTTGATCAATTCTTATATATATTTTCAAAGAAGCTTGATTATTTGGGCCATAAAGGTTAATAAGCCATATCTGTTTATTGTCCAATAACATATTACAAATAATCCATCTACCTTGATGATCTGTTTGGACAATTTGCACATTTGGATCAAAATTACTGTTAATTAATATCACCACCCCTTTTGAATTTCTTTGCCCATGGGAGTGTCAGTGTCTTATTACAATGCATGTAACTGTGCACAAGAACCTGCCATCCATTGTAAATAAAATCATTTAAAAGTTATCTTGTGATACATTTAGATGTACGCACAAGCAAAATCACAAGCACACACAGATGCACACACACAACCTGCACGAAGACAAGCTAAACAGCTACACTAAATATACAAAAGTATGTGTACACCTCTTCAAATTAGTGGATTTGGCTATTTCAGCCACACCCATTGCTGACAGGTGTAAAGAATCAAGCACACCGCCATGCAATCTCCATAGACAAACATTGGCAGTAGAATGGACTTAGTGACTTTCAACATGGCACAATCATAGGATGCCACCTTTCCAACAAGTCAGTTCGTCAAATGTCTGCCCTGCTAGAGCTGCCCTGTCAACTGTAAGTGGTGTTATTGTGAAGTAGAAACGCCTAGGATAACAACGGCTCAGCCGCAAAGTGGTAGGCCACACAAGCTCACCGAACGAGCCCGCCGAGTGCTGAAGCGCTTAGCGTCTGTCCTCAGTTGCAACACTCACTACCGAGTTCCAAACTGCCTCTGGAAGCAACGTCAGCGCAAGAACTGTTCGTCGGGAGCTTCATGAAATGGGTTTCCATGGCCCAGCAGACGCAGACAAGCCTAAAATCACCATGCGCAATGCCAAGTGTCGGCTGGAGTGGTGTAAAGCTCACTGCCATTGGACTCTGGAGCAGTTGACAAGCGATCTCTGAAGTGATGAATCGCGCTTCACCATCTGGCAGTCCAAAAGACAAATCTGGGTTTCGTGGATGCTAGGGGAACGCCACCTGCCCCAATGCATAGTGCCAACTGTAAAGTTTGGTGGAGGAGGAATAATGGTCTGGGGCTGTTTTTCATGGTTCGGGCTAGGCCCCTTAGTTCCAGTGAAAGGATTTTTTAACGCTACAGCATACAATGACATTCTAGCTGATTCTGTGCTTCCAACTTTGGGGCCCGTTCCTGTTTCAGCATGACAACGCCCCCGTGCACAAAGCGAGCTCCATACAGAAATGGTTTGTCAAGATTTGTGTGGAAGAACTTGACTTGCCTGAACAGAGCCCTGACCTCAACCCCATTGAACACCTTTAAAATGAATTGGAACACAGACTGCGAGCCAGAACTAATCGCCCAACATCAGTGCCCGACCTCACGAATGCTCTTGTGGCTGAATGGAAGCAAGTCCCCACAGCATTGTTCCAACATCTAGTGTAAAGCCTTCCCAGAAGAGTGGAGGCTGTTATAGCAGCAAAGGGTTGACCAACTCCATTTTAATGGCCATAATTTTGGAATGAGATGTTTGACGTGCAGGTGTCCACATACTTTTGGTCATGTTGTGTATATAGGATTCAATAGGATTCACATGAAAGAGTGTTTACACAGTTATACGACACTTGATTTGAGGATTTATAAATTGAACTCAGGGTGCGAATAGGAGAGCACAAAGTCATTATATTGAAATGTCACTCTCCGCTACTGAAGTCATTGTTTATGAAATCTCTTCTGAAGGATCACAATGGGGTTTTGTTGTGCTAGCGTGAACTTACGCTGGCTGACGCGCCTTGTGAAATGCAATGTCTGAACTCCTCCTCCCCCCTGCTACAACCCCAACCTCCCCTCATAGCACGCAACATTGACAGCACTTATTTTTCTCTTCAGTAAACATAATAACTCTACATATGGAGACGGGAGGTGGCCCCCACAACCATCAAAGTCATAGGGAAAAGAAATCATAAAAAGAGAGCGAGAGAGAGAGCTCTGCAATCCACTTGTGACATGAATTCCCTGTGTGTGTGTGTGTGTGTGTGTGTGTGTGTGTGTGTGTGTGTGTGTGTGTGTGTGTGTGTGTGTGTGTGTGTGTGTGTGTGTGTGTGTGTGTGTGTGTGTGTGTGTGTGTGTGTGTGTGTGTGTGTGTGTGAGAGAGAGAGAGTATGTGTCTTGGGGAGGTAGGGCACAGGGATCAGATGTATGGTTTTCCCTGCCGCGTCGACATCACCACACTTCATATGGGCTATTAGTCAAACACGTGCGCTCGCTTGCTCACACATACTCTCTCTCTCTCTCTCTCTCTCTCTCTCTCTCTCTCTCTCTCTCTCTCTCCAGTCTGTAAGGGGCTATGAGACAATGCGGTCTCCACATGCTGTGTGGCATGGAGGTCAAAGCCACATATGGTTCTTGAAATGGGTGATTATCTGTAATGTGTACTTTAAAGATGCAGCCCCGCATCTTAATCATTTGGAAATTTATAACACGTATGAATTGCAATATATATATATATATATATATATATATATATACACTGTATATATATAAATATATATATTATTATTTATTTTTTTGCAGGACCTAACATATCATAGGAAATGGATGTCGTAGTACATAATTGTCTACACTTTACGGGGACCTGTTTCATGAGCTCGTGAGCACGACTTTCAAAACTTCTGCCAGAAACTGTACAGAAGCTCTGGAGCATCGCCTTAACAACAAAAACGTGTTGTTTTAATGTTCCTATGAAACGTTTACTGTTGCTAACAGCTTACTGCAGTGTCCCCACAACAAGCTCACTGTCTCACTGCAGAATCCGACGTGTGTCCATAAACGTCAAATTTTGAAAGTTACGTTTAGGCATTTATTCTGAATACCGAAGTTAAGGGTTAAGGTTTGGGGTAGGGTTAAAACATTAATTTAAGGTATTCATTCTGAATGGTTAAGGTAAGGGTTAAGGTTTGGGATAGGGTTAAAACAATCCAAATAAAATGACTGCCTAGCACTGGGATTTAACAGTCAACCCTCGGAGCTGGAGCTCGCGGTTTACACCCATCCACCATTTCAGTCAACAACGCCCTAGCAAAACGTAAGTCTACTTGATGATAATAATGCTCACTGTTGCCCCTAGTGACCAGTTTTGAAGCAATTTCCCGGTGTCCTGCTTAACTGGATGGCGCACACATACACACGCACAAGCATACACACTCACACTCCTGTAGTTGTTGCTTTGCAGTGAAATATTCCACACCGATAATGAAACCCAAAATGATGTTCAATTTACATGTCAGTATGCATTGATATTCAGTGCACAGTATTGATTTTGGAGACAACTAGTTGAAACCGTTCGCAATGTCTTTGTGCTGGGAGCTAAGGCTGTGGGACCAGGCAGCTGATACTTGGTGGGTTTGAAGTGTTACCCCACACATCCTAATTACAGCTTTCGAAAACAAGGAGAAATAATTGAGTAATGAGCCTGTGCTTTTATGTGCTCTCCAACATAGTGAGTGTACGTGTGCGTGTGTGTGTGTTTGCATGTGTGTGGGCTCTCCAACAGAGTGTATTGTCCTTTATTGCTTTTCCCCCTCCCTTTAATTGAAGGGCTCTGTCGGCATGTTGGGGTTTGAAGATGCCAAGCCACAAATACCACACGTCCTTCTTTGATTAAGTGTTTTTGCCCATGTGTGTGTATACGAGAGAGAGAGTGTGTGTGCGTATGTGTGCGTGTGTGTATGCAAGCTTGTGTGTTTGTTGTGTTAGTGTGTGTGTGCATGTGCAGGGGAATCTGTTGCACCTGGAGCTGCAGAGAGAGCGAATCGAGTATCTCTCATAGCTAATGCCTTTGCGACTCACAAGGTCAATTATCATACAAATCTGACTTCACTCTTTCTCTTTGAGAAGCCCTCTCCTCTTCTCAGCACACGTGCACATTTTGGCAACCATTACCACAACCCCCCTTCTCTCTTTCCACCCACGCCTGTACTCTGCTCAGAGCTGGATCCAAGAAGGAATCTATGAGGTTTTACAGTTGATAAACTCATTTCAGTAGTGTCCAACATGGCAGCCGTTCACTTGTAAGCTTCAGTCCTTCAATCCCACCCCTGTTCAGTTGGACATGCAAATGGAAGAGGATAAGGAGTCCAGGCTATGGTTATCCATAATGTTCTGTTCATAGCCATTGAAGCACAAACTCCCTGTTAATAGAATTGACTCCCCTGTTAAATCAAATCAAATCAAAGTTAATTTGTCACGTGCGCCGAATACAACAGGTGTAGACCTTACAGTGAAATGCTTACTTACAGGCTCTAACCAACAGTGCAAAAAATAATAAAAAAAAGGTATTAGGTGAACAATAGGTAGGTAAAGAAATAAAAACAGCAGTATATGCAGTAGCGAAGCTATATACAGTAGCGAGGCTGTAAAAGTAGCGAGGCTATAAAAGTAGCGAGGCTACATACAGACACCGGTTTTCAGGCTGATTGAGGTAGTATATGTACATGTAGATATGGTTAAAGTGACTATGCATATATGATGAACAGAGAGTAGCAGTAGCGTAAAAAAAGGGGTTGGCGGGTGGTGGGACACAATGCAGATAGATAGCCCAGTAAGCCCATGTGCGAGAGCACTGGTTGGTCGGTCCAATTGAGGTAGTATGTACATGAAAGTATAGTTAAAGTGACTATGCATATATCATAAACAGAAAGTAGCAGCAGCAGGGGGGGCACAATGCAAAAAGTCCAGATAGTCATTTGATTACTTGTTCAGGAGTCTTATGGCTTGGGGGTAAAAACTGTTGAGAAGCCTTTTTGTCCTAGACTTGGCACTCCGGTATCGCTTGCCATGTGGTAGTAGAGAGAGAACAGTCTATGGCTGGGGTGGCTGGGGTCTTTGACAGTTTTTAGGGCCTTCCTCTGGCACCGCCTGGTGTGGAGGTCCTGGATGCAGCTTAGCCCCAGTGATGTACTGGGCCGTACGCACTACCCTCTGTAGTGCCTTGCGGTCAGAGGCGGAGCAATTGCCGTACCAGGCAGTGATGCAACCAGTCAGGATGCTCTCAATGTTGCGGTTACAAGTACTAGCAAATCACTTTTAATATGAATACATTCATAAGAACAAATGGATTTTCCTCCTCGTGGCCATAGTGCATGAGGAGGAGGAAAGCATAATGAGAAAGCATGGACCTGCGTTCGGAAAGCAGCAATGTGACTGAGCGTTCTTTCTGTGCTCATGTTGGATTGAATTCTGTAGCCCATTAGCTACTCTCCATGCACCCATGTGACACATACACACACACACACACACGACACCACCAACTCCACCATCAAGTTTGCTGGCAACACCACGATTGTAGGCCTGATTGCCACCAACGATGAGTCAGCCTATAGGGAGGAGGTAAGTGAGCTGGCATTGTGGTGCCAGGGCAACAACCTCTCCCACAACGTCAGCAAAACAAAGGAGATGATTATTGACTTGGGCAATTCCATAGAAACGGATTGCGCTGAGATTCAGATGTTTTAATTTAAATGTATGCCAAACAAAAACCATTGAGTTCAAAGTTTAACAAACCATACAACTCTATGCACAATGACTACTTTTAACAATTTACACTGAACATTTTACAAAAACACATTTACTACTTTTAACAATTTACACTGAACATTTTACAAAAAACACATTTACTAGAAGAACTGCGCAAATGCAAAGTTTGGTAACAGAATTTCGGTAAAATCGCCCTTTTTTATGTGAACTTGTGGACGAATTAAGATTAAAAGGTGTCTGCAGAAAGAATGAGGTGTCAGCTATGATGTGATACCTTGAGTTGAACTACAGTACTACAGTAAGTGAAGTGGATTTACACACAGTAACAGAATTTAGATAACAGAATTTCATCATGGTTCCCTGATATGTACTACACAGGAATGTATAATTATGGATATGAATGTCATTCTCTTCATGGTGATGTATCCTAAATAGGTATACAAAGGTAGAAATATGCAATATCCTCCTTTGCATATTTGGGAATTATTCAACACCATGGCTATTATTTGAATTAGCTCCGCCACCAAATAAGACCAAATTTGGTTGGTCTGGACCAAATCTGAACCAATCATAGACGTCTGTGTTTCACGCTTTCGGAAATCAAAGTACAGCACAGTAGAGGTCAGTAGAGTAGAGTACAGTACAGTAGAGTTCAGTACAGTACAGTAGAGTTCAGTACAGTACAGTAGAGGTCAGTACAGTAGAGGTCAGTACAGTAGAGGTCAGTACAGTAGAGGTCAGTTCAGTACAGTAGAGGTCAGTACAGTAGAGGTCAGTGCAGTACAGTAGAGTTCAGTACAGTAGAGTTCAGTAGATTTCAGTACAGTAGAGTACAGTAAAGTAGAGTATAGTTCAGTATGGTACAGTACGGTACGGTAAATTACATTGTACTCAACTCTAGTGTGCTCTACTGTGTACTGTACTGAACGCTACTCCACTCTATTCTATTCTACTCTACAGTACAATACAGGACTCTACTGTACTGAACTATACTACTGAACTATACTAGACTTGTCCTTAAGGTACTATACTGTACTGGACTCTATTGTGCTCTACTGTACTGTAATGTGCTGTCCGAAATATCTTCAATATACATGGGTTTCTGTGTCACGTCCAGGCCTGAAAAGACAGGCTGGCGTGTTTTTGCATTGGTTTTGGTGTAGGGTTTTTATGTTCTAGGTGTTATATTTCTATGTTGGGTAATGGTTCCCAATTATAGGCAGCTGTGTGTCGTTGTCTCTAATTGGGAACCATATATATGTTTGTAGTTTTCACTTGGGGTTTGTGGGTTATTGTTTGGTCATAGCTGTGTGTTTTGTCAGTTATGGTTTCAACGTCATGGTCTTTGTTTACGTTTGTTTATTTTGCCCAGTTACGTGTGTTTCGTTTCATAAATAAAACATGTATACTGGATGCCTCGCTGCGCCTTGGTCTGTCTATCCCGAAGAACGTGACATTCTGGTACAAAGCAATGTTTGTTAAACTTACAGAAGGTGGAAAAGCATATCCTAAACTAAATATAAGTGTTGATATTAGTTGGCAGGGGTCTTTACTTCCACATTATTGTGTTTTGATGTATGTCTAATACCTTTAATTACTTTTTCTGGTAGATGATTTCTGAGACCCCTTTTTGACAGGAAATCAAAGCCTTTGCTAATTATACATTTTTAGGATAGAAAATGGTTGAAAGAATTATCAATGCCTTAATTAAAAAATATATATAAACTCTTCACTTTCATTTGACACCCAATTTGACATGCTCCTATGCAGTGGCGGACTGGGACAAGAATTCGGCCTTGGCATTTTATCCACACCAGCCCACATCACTGCACACGCCACCAACTCACCATTTTGTTTGCATCCTTGTTGTGCTGTCCGTCTGTCTCAGCATCTTTTCTGCTGTCACTCTGTGCTTCTTCTTGTTCTCTGTCTGTCTGCTTAAGACGTTATAAAAGCCAAGATAGCTAATTAGGCCAAATTGCAAGTTCCTGTCATATGTGTTCCCCTGAATCAACACCTACCCTAAGTGTTAATTACTATTACAGGGCTGCTAACCTCGTCCCAAGACTATTGCGAACAGCACATATAAGCCTGGGATATCAACGATTAAAAGTTGGCCTTAGTGGGAGTTACCATAGAATTCTACGGGAGTGACTTACTGAGTAAAGTACTTGTCATCATAAAATTTTTGTTAAGGCTTATGCCGGGAGCTTCTCCCGGTCTTTCTGTATTGGCTAAGGAAGGCCAAGTTTGATGCGTTGGTCCACCAGACCAACGCAATTGGGCGGAAGTGCCTGGGAAAGTGGTTGCTGGGCTCCAGGCTAAATGATGACATCTATATGTGCACTAACTAATATCATAGGCTAATTAATTTGAGGTTCAACACCTGCCCAGAAAGCACACATACATCTCGCCGACGTCAGCCTGACAGCGATACAGTGGGGCAAAAAAGTATTTAGTCAGCCACCAATTGTGCAAGTTCTCCAACTCAAAAAGATGAGAGAGGCCTGTAATTTTCATCATAGGTACACTTCAACTATGACAGACGAAATGAGAAAAAGAATCCAGAAAATCACATTGTAGGATTTTAATTTATTTATTTGCAAATTATGGTGGAAAATAAGTATTTGGTCAATAACAAAAGTTTCTCAATACTTTGTTATATACCCTTTGTTGGCAATGAAAGAGGTCAAACGTTTTCTGTAAGTCTTCACAAGGTTTTCACACACTGTTGCTGGTATTTTGGCCCATTCCTCCATGTAGATCTCCTCTAGAGCAGTGATGTTTTGGGGCTGTCGCTGGGCAACACAGACTTTCAACTCCCTCCAAAGATTTTCTATGGGTTGAGATCTGTAGACTGGCTAGGCCACTCCAGGACCTTGAAATGCTTCTTACGGCCACTCCTTCGCTGTTCGGCGGTGTGTTTGGGATCATTGTCATGCTGAAAGACCCAGCCACGTTTCATGCCCTTGCTGATGGAAGGAGGTTTTCACTCAAAATCTCACGATACATGGCCCCATTCATTCTTTCCTTTACACGGATCAGTCGTCCTGGTCCCTTTGCAGAAAAACAGCCCCAAAGCATGATGTTTCCACTCCCATGCTTCACAGTAGGTATGGTGTTCTTTGGATGCAACTCAGCATTCTTTGTCCTCCAAACACGACGAGTTGAGTTTTTACCAAAAAGTTCTATTTTGGTTTCATCTGACCATATGACATTCTCCCAATCCTCATCTGGATCATCCAAATGCTCTCTAGCAAACTTCCGACGGGCCTGAACATGTACTGGCTTAAGCAGGGGGACACGCCTGGCACTGCAGGATTTGAGTCCCTGGCGGCGTAGTGTGTTACTGATGGTAGTCTTTGTTACTTTGGTCCCAGCTCTCTGCAGGTCATTCACTAGGCCCCCGTGTGGTTCTGGGATTTTTGCTCACCGTTCTTGTGATCATTTTGACCCCACGGGTGAGATCTTGCGTGGAGCCCCAGATCGAGGAAGATTATCAGTGGTCTTGTATGTCTTCCATTTCCTAATAATTGCTCCCACAGTTGATTTCTTCAAACCAAGCTGCTTACCTATTGCAGATTCAGTCTTCCCAACCTGGTGCAGGTCTACAATTTTGTTTCTGGTGTCCTTTGACAGCTCTTTGGTCTTGGCCATAGTGGAGTTTGGAGTGTGACTGTTTGAGGTTGTGGACAGGTGTGTCTTTATACTGATAACAAGTTCAAACAGGTGCCATTAATACAGGTAACGAGTGGAGGACAGAGGAGCCTCTTAAAGAAGAAGTTACAGGTCTGTGAGAGCCAGAGATCTTGCTTGTTTGTATGTGACCAAATACTTATTTTCCACCATAATTTGCAAATAAATTCATTAAAAATCCTACAATGTGATTTTCTGGATTTTTTTCCCTCATTTTGTCTGTCATAGTTGAAGTGTACCTATGATGAAAATTACAGGCCTCTCTCATCTTTTTAAGTGAGAGAACTTGCACAATTGGTGGCTGACTAAATACTTTTTTGCCCCACTGTATATCGTTAGTAGATCGCGTTCCATTTAGAAGATTGGCGGGAGGGTGGCTGTCACATGGCCGCTCAGAGCCACGGAGTCGGCCGTAGATCATTTAGACATTGAAATTGGGACCCAGATAGCACACATACGTCTGCCCAACCTAGTCACAATGTATACTTGATACATCAGCACGATGTAGTATGGAGAGTGTTAGCACATTGGCAAGACATCTTGCAGATGTGTGTAGAATGCCTACATTCTACAGCTCTACATCGTTTAGACATCGGCCAGGCATCAACATTATATTCTGATGTCTCGGCGTCGTCTTGCCAATGTGCAAACACTCTCCAAACTACATATTCCCTATGCATTTTGATACGTCGGCCAAAGGTGTGCGTCCTGACTGGGGAAGAGTGTCACAATGCTGCCTTCTCTCAATGCATAATCATCTCGATGCATAACCAAGGGGCACCTTTCACATCTTTTAGGCATAGCCTACCCATCATTGAAACCTTTTCGGGTCATGGTTGGCAGTACTTTTATCAGAAAATATGTAAAGCCTATAGGTTTAAATAAATGAATAAAAGCAAATTTTTCACTGTTCCTTGTTCCTCTCTTCTCTGTGATGGATCATATATACATCGCACCAACATGTGCTGTCTGTGTGAGGAAGTCAAAACTCTAAACACATGAAGTAGATTGTTAACTCTAAATATAATACCTAATGCTAGTAGCCATGTATTCATTCAATAGTACATTTTGTCCTAAAAGACTTTGTAGTTGTATTCTACTAACCATAAGACTTATAGGCCTATGCCCTCGGTGTGCATTTCTCACGAGTGCCGCTCCATATCTCAAAGCCATATCAAATATGGTTATAAACATAGTTGCTATTGAGCTGAATATAAAGAGTTGAGACATTTAAATAGAAAAACAAATGTCTGCTTCCGATATCTCTTTCCTGATGCCAAGTTTGAATTTGAATGTGTGACCTCCGCTCAGCCTATCAGAAAACTATGCCAGCCCATCTTGGTAGGAGGGACAGCCATTGCCAATTGATCAGCCAAAGGCTCATAATACAGTATAGTATAAAAAATAAAATGCATAAACATATTTAAAAAACAATATTTGTGTGTGTACATTTTGACCAGCCCACCCAACAAACAAATGGTCCAGCCCATTTGGCATTTGCCAGAATTGCCAGATAGCCAATCCGGCCCTGTGCCTATGAACCTCACATGTTGGTGCTCATGGGTACTTTCACACGGAAATGATCACTTCAAGAAGCAGAGGAGGGAACATACTGTAATGCACAAGAACAGGACTGCAGTAGAGGGAGTCAGTAGCTTTAAGTTCCTCTGTGTCCACATCAATGAGGACGTGACATGCACCAACAACACCACCACTCTTGTCAAGAGGGTGCAACAGCATCTTCTTCCTAAGGAGGCTGAAGAAATTTGGCATGCCACCCCGGGCCCTCTCCAAATGCTACCTCTGCACCATAAAGAGCCCTGACCAGTTGCATTGGTCAGGTACGGGAATTTCTCCGTCCACGACCGTAAGGCCCTCCAGCTGGTGGTGAAGACTGACCGATCACTGGGACTGTGCTCTCACCCACCCAGAACATCTACTCAAAACTGTGTCTGAGGAAGGCTGCAGCATCATCAAGGACCCTATACACTCCGGCCACGAGCAGTTCACTCCCTTACCGTCGGGCAGACTGTATTGGAGCATGAAGTCTGATTCCAATAGGCTCAGAGACAGTTTCTATCTACAAGCCATCAGACTTCTGAACACTTGAACTGGACTGACCACCTGCTCTGACTTTCTGCACCTTAGCACACATGCACTCACACACACACACACACACACACACACACACACACACACACACACACACACATAGACATAGACATCCACACACACACACACACACACACACAGTACATTCAAGCTACACACACATCACAACTGCTGCTACCAGACTCTTACTATGATTGCAAAATTTAAAGACTAATTTAAAGACCCCCAATGTAAATATTGGACTATAAATTGTGCCTACCTATATTATACTTATACTAAATTGTTTATTCTATTTTACTGAGCCATTTACTTTATGTCGAGAAGGAACCTGCAAGTAAGCATTTCGTTGGACGGTGTAAAAACACACACACTATTGCATTCACACACACCACACGTGCACACACATGTACACACGCACAATCAAACAAACTGAAACCCGTTTTACCTAATTTATACCAGCATGTCACCTTTACTCCACACACAGGGATAAATACAAAGATCTCCCTCGTCCTCCATTTGGCAAATCTGACCATAACTCTATCCTCCTGATTTCTGCATACAAGCAAAAACTCAAATAGGAAGTACCAGTCACGCTCTCAATTCAGAAGTGGTCCGATTAAGTGGATGCTAAGCTACAGGACTGTTTTGCTAGCACAGACTGGAATTCAATCGATGTTATTTATGAGTTTACCACATCAGTCACCGGCTTCATTAATAAATGCATTGACGACGTCCCCATAGTGACCACAGGAGGCAGCTGAGGGGAGAATGGCTCTTAATAATCTCCGGGACATTTCAAATGGAATGGCAACCATGTGTTTGATGTATTTGATACCATTCCACTGATTCCACTCCAGCCATTACCACATGCCGCTTCCAAGAAGCGGGACACTAATCCAGACACATAAAAAATACTGCTACGAGGAACCATCAAACAAGCAAAGTGTCAATACAGGACCAAGATTGAATCATACTACACCGGCTCTGACGTCCATCGGATGTGGCAGGGTGTGCAAACTAAAATGGATTACAAAGGGAAACTCAGCTGCGAGCTGTCTACCAAACGAGATAAATACCTTCTATGCGCGCTTCGAGGGTCGCAACACATTACAATACACAACATATGCATGAGAGCACCAGCTGTTATGGACGACAGTGTGATCATGCTCTCTGTAGCCGATGTGAGCAAGACCTTTAACTTCTTTGGGAGCTGTGCACGAGGTGACGGTTTTGGAGAGCCTGGTGTGCCCAAAGTAAAATGCCTCCCATTCAGGCCCAGAAAATAGGATATGCACATATTTAGTACCATTGGATAGGAAACACCCTGAAGTTTCTAAAAGCGTTAACATTTTGTCTGTGAGTATAACAGAACGGATATGGCAGGCAAAAATCAGAGGAATTTCTGTCCTGGAAAAAGTGGTTTTGACACATTGCCTCATTTGGAACCCCTCCCTTATGAAAATGCCCATATAAGGGCATATCAATACAGTGCCTATCGCTTCCTCTGGATGTCAACAGTCTCGAGAAAGTGTTCTGATTCTTCTTAGATGCTTTTAGAGCAGAGAAGAAGACGAATAAGAAAGTGGCCACACAGATGTCAATAGAAGAAAATGCGCATTCCCGGCTGGCACGCTCTGTGGTTTTTTCCTTTCTTATCGCCCAGTTTATATTCCGGTTGAAATATTATACTATTTATACATAAAAGTGTTCCTAAGGATACATTTGCAATTATGTTTGATTGTTCTTGGACAAGTTTATAGGTATAAGTTGAACGAGTTCTCTTCACGTTTCAATGGAGGAGCCGACGCTGTATTTTCTCATTATAACGCGCCAACCAAACAGAGATTTATGGATATAATACATTACTTTTTCTAACAAAAGAACCATGGATTGTCTTCGTTGGACACTTGGGAAGCCCTCAGCAGAAGTTCTTCAAAAGGTAATTGATTTGTTTTTGCTGTGAAATGTGTTATGTGTGAACCGTGAAGGCTTATGAACTTATGGTAATGGGAAAAATATGTGGGGTGCTATCCTCAAACAATCAAATGTGGTGCTTTCGCCATAAAGCCTTTTTGAAATCTGACAAAGCTGTGATATTGCCAAGAAGCAGAGCTTTTGATGACTATGTAACACTTGTATATTGATGTATGTTTAATAATTCAACTTTTGGATTTTGAATTTGGCGCCTTGCATTTCACCAGGTAGTGTACACAGTGTAAAGGAAATGTTACTTTGTTCATCTTGTCTTTGGTGTCATAAATAATCCTTGGTTCCTGCCTGTGCCTGGTAAAGATATCAGGGGGGGCCGTCATGACCTCCTCCTTTAGACTATTTGGCAGAATGCCCAGAATATGTTCTTTAAGTTAAGATAGGAGATGGTGCCAGACACACACCGGAACCAACCCTATGAACTATGCCTATGTAACATGTCTGTAACCAGTATATAAGGGAACTAAACGGAACTGCCCCGTTGGAGCTCCTGGTCGACATATGTACATATGGTGCATTGAGTTGGTTGGTACCTCTCCAGCATGTTGATAATAAACAGCGATTAATTTAAGATTGATTTCAAGTGGCTCTGTGTAGGAATTTCCAACTTGGCGTCAACGAACAGGGTGATTGATTCTGCCTGCGGAGCTTTCCAGTAAGGGTAAGCAAGGAAAACTGGTTGCGCATTTTATGAACCTAATAATAGGAGGCTATTAACTCGTTTTATGAGCAGACTAGAGCAAGGGCATAACGGTACCATGGAAAGCCCTGCTGACAGCTGTCTGTAGGCATTTATAAGAAATGTCTACGTGGTCTGCAGCCACTACTAATAACACAAGGTGCTTATGAATACGTGTTCTTAAATATGTACAGGAGCTACATATGGTGCATAGAAACTAACAACAAGCAAATTGTTGAAGATGCACATGGGTAATAAGGGAGACTACCGAGTGTGTTTGGGAGTAGTACTAAGTGAATGTGGATGTGACATATTAAGTAAATTTGTAAAATAAATGGATTGAAATTAGTACTATTAAGATTGAAATTTGGATTGAAATGTGAATATTAAGCAGATTGAAATGTGGATAAAAATATTGAAATTTGGATATTAAACTAATTGAAATTTGGATAATAAGAGATTTAAATTGAGCTATAACATACTGAGTGAATGAGAACTGTCAGGGGACTAGCTCCAGTGTGAAAGTGAGCTGAGTTTTCCAGTTCTGTGTGAGAGAGTTTTTCCATCTATAACGTTGTCTAGACGTTCTGTCCACCACCAGCCCATCGTAGTCTGTGACCGCTAATAATAGCACGGGGTGTTATTGAACATGGTGTTGTTTTATATGTATAGGAGGTATGGGTCTATAGGCATTTCAGAATTGTCTATGTGGTCTGGGACCACTGTCACAGGGAGGCTAGAACCGTTGATACATATGGTGCATAGATGCACATGGAGTGGTGTGGGTGTGAATACCTAAGTATAGTTATATAGGGAAAATAATGAATACCCTAACCTGTGAGCTGAGTTTTTAGAACTATAATGTTATCTGGGGGGATCTGTCCTCCACCGCTCATCAATTTACAGGTAGTGAACACAGACAGGAGAAGCCATTGAAATATTTGAGTAGGTAACAGCCCCCGGACACTGATTTCCTCGATATGAAAGATATGTGTACCTCTCGGGCTGCTGCCCTGTGATCGTTGCTGCGATTTGGAGGTGAAAACCTAAAGATGTTTATATTATAAAGGATTTTGTATGGAGATATGAAAGAGGAAAGTATTTTTCCCGAATATGCTGTTAAATAGAACAACTAGTGTAAATATCTAAACACCTGTATGAATAGAACATTAGTCTAAAGGAGGAATTGGTGAAGAAAAGTATACTGGGTTACTAGAGATGATAAAGTAACCATGGAGGAAAATAATAATAATAATATACAACTTGCACACCCACACATAGACGTACGTAAGTGGTGTAAAAAGTATTCTGAGAAATGTTCAGAGTGGTCCCTTTATGGATCATTTGAGGTATGATAAGGTTAATGTCAAGCCCTGATCTGTTTCACCTGTTCCTGTGATTGTCTCCACCCCCTCCAGGTGTCGCATATTTCCCCCAATGTATTTTTCCCTGTGTTTCCTGTCTCTCTGTGCCAGTTCGTCTTGTATGTTTAAGTCAAGTCAACCAGTGTGTTTTTCTTGTACTCCTTGTTCTAGTAGTCCCGGTTTTGACCCTTGCCTGTTCTCTGGACTTTGTTCCCACCTGCCTGACCATTCTGCCTGCCTTGACCATGAGCCTGTCTGCCACTCTATACCTGGACTCTGATCTGGTTTTGACCTTTTGCCTGTCCACGACCATTCTCTTGCCAACCCCTTTGGATTAATAAACATTTTAAGACTCCAACCAGCTGCCTCTTGTGTCTGCGTCTGGGTCTCGCCTTGTGCCTTGGTAGTCAGGAATTGATTTACCGTTAACCAATAAAACTATGAATAGAACCAATGAACGTTGAACATTATTTTCTGTTAAATAAACTTAAGGCTAGAATTTATTGTACTCCTGATGAAGTTTTCGTTGACATCCCAAACGATGAGATATTAAACCAATGAGTAAGCAGGCAAATTGAACCACTCCACCAGGAGGAGTGGCAGTCTGACACTGCCTCCCAGTCTATTTTGACTCAGGTGCCAGAAACCTTATGGATAGAACATTCCAAATGACAGTGGACTGATAGGCTGTGCTAGCCAAGTTATAATAACTGTTTATCTCTCCCCTTCTGAATTGACTGATGTATTTTATAAATTAAATTAAAATAATAGACAATAAGTGTGAAGCAGAAAGTGAATATCCAACAGAAATTTGAAATAAACAATGTTACTCTGAAATAAGAGTAACGTTGTTAGGTACATGAAAATAAAAACAATGCTTTCCAATATGGGGAAAGTTATTGTGTTTGTTTTGTTTCAAACATTGCAATAAGGGGAAAAGCAAAATGTTGTTTGAGAGTGATCCGTGTGTTTTAGTAGTAGTAAATTTAGAAGGTCTTCCTATTGGGAAGAAGGGAGTCCTGGTTGAAGGAAACAGATATGGAGATTGGTAATTGGCTTTCAGATAGCGTTCTAATAATGCAGAGGGATTGAGACAGAGGGATTGAGCATTGGGACTGATATTAAATTAAAGGCCGCTCACTCTTCAAGGCCTGGTCCACTGCTCTCGTGTTTAAGTCATCTGTTGTTTGGGTTAGAGATAAGCTTCCTTATCAGTTACCAGTTCACACTGAACTCAAACAGGCTGTAAGAAAGACAGTGGGACATTTGGGACAGAGGTATGAATAATTGAATAAGACACGTTTTTGAGAATGTATTTCTCAATTCTATAGTTTGGGTAGCACCAGTGATTTGAATAAGAAGGTAAGGTCATCTAAAACAATAATCTGTTTCCGTTACGTGGAACTGTGTCCAGAATGAAGTAGATCCAAGTAAATGTTTTTAGTACCGAATATTGAGATGATAAGTCAGCACCAACTTTTTGATGGTCCTAGCAGATTTGTTAAACAAAGGTTTTATATTTTGACAAGGTTTATGTCCCTGGGACAGTTGGTACAGAATTGTATTCCAATGCAACAGGTCAAACTGACAATGATTCCAAGAGAGGGGCTCTGGGATTGTTTACTTTAGAAGCTGCCTATTCAGCTTGAAGGGACACTGTATCATCTGATGTGTCTGAAGTAAAATTCTCTATACGACTGATGGAATGTCCGCTACCAAGTTTGATTTCATGTTTATCAATGATTCTGAATCCCTCCCTTTGAAAGGCTTCCTAAAGGTACCCAGATCCAGCTGTTAAGGGAGCTCCCAAATTAAGTATGTCCTGGCCATTTTGTTTGTTTTGTCCCTACAATTTTTACTATATACACTTTTTTGGTTACTAAATGATTCCATATGTATTATTTCATAGTTTTGATGCCTTCACTATTATTCTACAATGTAGAAAATAGTAAAAATAAAGAAAAACCCTTGAATGAGTAGGTGTTCTAAAACTTTTGACTGGAGTGGATGTCAATGTAAATGCACATTCTGCCGGTATCAGTGTGTGCTAAGTTGAGGGTGTTAAATTTGAGTGATAGACCTAAAGTGAAGCACTAAGGACTGTCATTCTAAATTTGAGTTGGATAATTTATCAATAGTTATAATTATGATTTGGAAAGTCAAGGCATCTAGAGACTGAGTTATGCCCCTAAAATGTGAGGAGAGCCAATAGATTGTAGCTAGGGCTAACCTTGCCCCAATCTCATTCTTATCAAGGTTGGTGTGAAACTGTTATACCTGTTATGTGTTCTCTCTCTCTTCCCTGTGAAAGTCAATATGCATGTGCACTAGACCAAATTCGGGAGATCTTTAGAGATGTAGAGAAAATTGGCAATGCTAAAGGAAATGCGTAAATTGGCTCGGCAAAACAGAGAGGCTCTTGACTATCCTTTGGCAGGTCAAGGGAGCACTTGTGCAATCATTGGCAATGAACGTTGTACTTTTGTCCCAGATCACTATTCTAATATGACTGATCTCCCCAAATACATTGCCACTGTTGCTAAGAATAATTCCCCACAACCAGAGTGGACGCCTGCAACTTGGTTGAAATCCCTGTTTGGAAGCTGGGGATCCTACATTTTCAAATGGGCTGCAGCTGTGTTTTTTTCTTAGTTTGTCTAAATTGTTATTTAACATGCTGTCACGTCCTGGCCATAGAGAGCCCTCGGGGTTCTCTATGTTTTAGGTCAGGACGTGACTAGTTGGGTATTCTATGTTAATATTTCTATGTTTTGGATTTGTATGGTTCCCAATTAGAGGCAGCTGATTGTTGTTACCTCTAATTGGGGACCATACTTAGTGTGTTCTTTTTTCCCACCTGTGTTGTGGGTTATTGTTTGCTTGCTGTTAGTGCCTATGTGTGCTACGCTTGTTTACGATCAGTCATTTCGTTTGTTGTTTTTGTATGTTCCATTAAATATAAAATATGTGGAACTCTATGCACGCTGCGCCTTGGTCCGTTTCATTCGACGATCGTGACACATGCTGTGTATGTGTGTGCATTTTTGATGAATTCACTCCGGTTACAAGAAGTATAACCTTTATTGTGATGATAGTATTACCATACTAATTGGATTGTACAACCCAGAATGAAGGGCTTGAAATGATGAAGTGTCTGGTTGTATGTGTTGATTTCCCTTACTTCAATAGAACTATGATATATAAGATAAACAATACTTACCATTTTTTGTATATATTTTTTACCTTCTATTAACTAGGCAAGTCAGTTAAGAACAAATTCTTATTTACAATGACGGCCTAACCCAGCCAAACCTTATTGACGCTGGGCCAATTGTGCACTGCCCTATGGGACACCCAATCATCGCCGGTTGTGATACAGCCTGGAATCGAACCAGGGCCTGTAGTGATGCCTCTAGCACTTAAATGCAGTGCCTTACACCACTGCGGCAACTCGGGACCCCATCTTAAAATGTTATTATTATCACACAAGTGATAAAAGGATGAAATGTAAAGGAAATCGTACTATGTGAATCTTGACTTGGTGTCATAAACAATCCTTGGTTCCTGCCTTTGCCTGGTAGAAAAATGAGGGTGGGCAGTTATGATCTCCTCCTTTAGACTATTTGGCAGAACGCCCAGAATATGTTTTTTAAGTTAAGATAGGAGACGGTGCCCGAACATTCCAGAACCAACCCCGTGAACTATGCCTCAAATCTCTTGGCACTTTAATAAATTAATAAATGGATTTGATACATGTATCACTAGTCATTTTAAATAACTCCACTTTAATAATGTCTACATATCCTACATTACTTATCTCATATGTAAACTCAGCAAAAAAAGAAATGTCCTCTCACTTTCAGCTGCGTTAATTTTCAGCAAACTTAACATGTGGAAATATTTGTATGAACACAACAAGATTCAACAACTGAGACATAAACTGAACAAGTTCCATAGGCATGTGACTAACATAAATTGAGTAATGTGTCCCTGAACAAAGGAGAGTCAAAATCAAAAGTAACAGTCAGTATCTGGTGTGGCCACCAGCTGCATTAAGTACTGCAGTGCATCTCCTCCTCATGAATTACACCAGATTTGCCAGTTCTTGCTGTGAGATGTTACCCCACTCTTCCAACAAGGCACTCTTCCAACAAGTTCCCGGACAATTCTGGGGGGAATGGCCCTAGCCCTCACCCTCCGATCCCACAGGTGCCAGACATGCTCAATGGGATTGAGATCCGGGCTCTTCGCTGGCCATGGCAGAACACTGACATTCCTGTCTTGCAGGAAATCATGCACAGAACGAGCAGTATGGCTGGTGGCATTGTCATGCTGGAGCGTCATGTCAGTATGAGCCTGCAGGAAGGGTACCACATGAGGGAGGAGGATGTCTTCCTTGTAACGCACAGCATTTAGATTGCCTGGAATGACAACAAGCTCAGTCTGATGATGCTGTGACACACCGCCCCAGACCATGACGGACCCTCCCGCTCCAGAGTACAGGCCTCGGTGTAACGCTCATTCCCTCGACGATAAACGCAAAACCGACCATCACCCCTGGTGAGACAAAACCGTGACTCGTCAGTGAAGAGCACTTTTTGCCAGTCCTGTCTGGTCCAGCGACGGGGGGTTTGTGCCCATAGGCAACATTGTTGCCGGTGATGTCTGGTGAGGACCTGCCTTACAACAGGCCTACAAGCCCTCAGTCCAGCCTCTCTCAGCCTATTGCGGACAGTCTGAGCACTGATGGAGGGATTGTGCATTCCTGGTGTAACTCGGGCAGTTGTTGTTGCCATCCTGTACCTGTCCCGCAGGTGTGATGTTCAGATGTACCGATCCTGTGCAGGTGTTGTTACATGTGGTCTGCCACGGCGAGGCCGATCAGCTGTCTGTCTTGTCTCCCTGTAGCACTGTCTCAGGCATCTCACATATGGACAATGTATTGCCCTGCCACATCTGCATTCCTCATGCCTCCTTGCAGCATGCCTAAGGCATGTTCACACAGATGAGCAGGGACCCTGGGAATCTTTCTTTTTGTGTTTTTCAGAGTCAGTAGAAAGGCCTCTTTAGTGTCCTAACTTTTCATAACTGTGACCTTAATTGCCTACCATCTGTAAGCTGTTAGTGTCTTAACGACCGTTCCACAGGTGCATGTTCATTAATTGTTTTTGGTTCATTGAACAAGCATGGGAAACGGTGTTTAAACCCTTTACAATGAAGATTTGTGAAGTTATTTGGATTCTTACAAATTATCTTTGAACGACAGGGTCATGAAAAAGGGATGTTTCTTTTTTTGCTGAGTTTATATACTGTATTCTTTACCATCTACTGCATCTTGCCTATGCCGCACGGCCATCGCTCATCCATATATTTATATGTACATATTCTTATTCATCCCTTTACATTTGTGTGTATAAGGTAGTTGTTGTGAATTTATTAGATTACTTGTTAGATATTACTGCACTGTCGGAACTAGAAGGACAAGCGTTTCGCTACACTCGCATTAACATCTGCTAATCATGTGTATGTGACAAATACAATTTGATTTCATTGGATTTCATTTGATATGTAACGTGTCTGTAACCAGTATATAAGGGAACTAATCGGGACTGTCCCGGTAGAGCTCCTGATCGACATGTGTACATATGGTGCTTGCTGATAATAAACAATGATTAATTTAAGATTGACTTTGAGTGTGCCTGATCAACGACAATGATGAGACTGCCTACAAGGAGGAGGACAGAGACCTGGCAGTGTGACGCCAGGACAACAACCTCTCCCTCAACGTCAACAAGACAAAGGAGCTGATCATGGACTACAGGAAACAGAGGGGTGAGCACACCCTCATCCACATCAACTGGGTTGTTGTGGAACAGGTTGAGAGCTTCAAGTTCCTCTGTGTCCACATCACTAAGGAACTATCATGGTCCTCACACATCAACACAGTCGTGAAGAGGGCACGACAATGCCTCTTTCCCTTCAGAAGGCTGAACAGATTTGGCATGGGCCTTCAGATCATCAAAAAGCTCTACAGCTGCACCATTGAGAGCATTTTGACAGGCTGCATCACCAGTTGGTATGGCAACTGTTTGGCATCCAGCCGCAAGGCACTTCAGAGGGTAGTGCGTATGGCTCAGGACATCACTAGGGCCAAGCTCCATGCCATCCAGGACCTCTATACCAGGCGGTGTCAAAGACTCCAGCCACGTTAGTCATAGACTGTTCTGTCTGCTACTACCCGGCAAACGGGACCGATCCACCAAGTCTGGAACCAACAGGACCCTGAACATCTTCTACCCCCAAACTATAAGACTGCTAAATAGTTTGTTAAAAAATAGTTAACCAATAGCTACCCAGAATATCTGCATTTACCTTTTTTGCACTAATCTGTTTTGACTCATCACATACGCTGCTGTTACTGTTTATTATCTATCCTGTTGCCTATTCACTTTATTCTTATCTATATGTACATATCTACAGTGGCAAGAAAAAGTACAGTTGAGGTCGGAAGTTTACATACACTTAGGTTGGAGTCATTAATTAAAACTCGTTTTTCAACCACTCCACAAATTTCTTGTTAACAAACTATAGTTTTAGCAAGTCGGTTAGGACATCTACTTTGTGCATGACACAAGTAATTTTTCCAACAATTCTTTACAGACAGATTATTTCACTTCTAATTCATTGTATCCCAATTCCAGTGGGTCAGAAGTTTACATACACTAAGTTGACTGTGCCCTTACGGAGTCTGGCGTGCCCAAAGTAAAATGCCTGCCACTCAGGCCCGGAAACTAGGATATGCACATAATTAGTATTATTGGACAGGGAACAATCTGAAGTTTATAAAACTGTTAAAATGTGTCTGTGTGTATAACAGAACTGATATGGCAGGCGAAAACCCGAGGAATTTCTGTCCGGAATTTTTTTGTTGTTGTGACATGCCCTCACTTCCAATGGCTGTCTATGGGATTCTCAGTAAAATAGGACCCAGATTGCAGTACCTATGGCTTCCACTAGATGTCAACAGTCTTTAGACAAGGTGTCATGCCTTTACCATGGAAGACAACCGAACAGAAGAAGAATTTGTAAGTGGATAGAGGAAGTCACTTTTACTTTTCTATCATTTAGGATATTATCCGTGTGGAATATAATCGTTACTATACATAAAAGTGTACCTAAGGATACATTATAAATGATGTTTGATTTGTTTGGGCAAAGTTGATAGGTATAATTTGAACGCTTTCTCTTCCCTGTACAATGGGCGAGTAGACGGTGGATTTTCTGAACATAACGCGCCAACCAAACGAAGATTTATGGATATAAATAATGACTTTTTCTAACAAAAGAAACATGAATTGTCTTGCTTGGACACTTCGGATTGCCCTCAGCAGAAGATCATCAAAGGTAAGCGATTTATTTTAGCTCTTTTATGTGTTTTGTGAGACCCTCGCTTTTTATGAATTTATGCTAAAAAAGCCAGACTACGGTTTGCAAATGCACATGGGGACAAAGATCGTACTTTTTGGAGAAATGTCCTGTGGTCTGATGAAACAAAAATAGAACTGTTTGGCCATAATGACCATCGTTATATTTGGACAAAAAAGGGGGATACTTGCAAGCCGAAGAACACCATCCCAACCGTGAAGCATGGTGGTGGCAGCATCATGTTCTTGGGGTGCTTTGCTGCAGGAGGGACTGGTGCACTTCACAAAATAGATGGAATCATGAGGAAGGAAAATTATGTGGATATATTGAAGCAACATCTCAAGACATCAGTCAGGATGTTAAAGCTTGGTTACAAATGGGTCTTCCAAATGGACAATGACCCGAAGCATGCTTCCAAAGTTGTGGCAAAATGGCTTAAGAACAACAAAGTCAACGTATTGGAGTGGCCATCACAAAGCCCTTACCTCAATCCCATAGAAAATGTGTGGGCAGAACTGAAAAGGCGTTTGCGATCAAGGAGACCTACAAACCTGACTCAGTTACACCAGCTCTGTCAGGAGGAATGGGCCAAAATTCACCCAACTTATTGTGGGAAGCTTGTGGAAGGCTACCCGAAATGTTTGACCCAAGTTAAACAATTTAATGGCAATGCTACCAAATACTAATTGAGTGTAAGTAAACTTCTGACCCACTGGGAATGTGATGAAAGAAATTAAAGCTGAAATAAATCATTCTCTCTACTACTTTTCTGACATTTCACATTCTTAAAATAAAGTGGTGATCCTACCTGACCTAAGACAGGACATTTTTACTAGGATTAAATGTCAGGTATTGTGAATCAATGTATTTGGCTAAGGTGTATGTAAACTTCTGACTTCAACTGTATGTAAACCCTTTGGAATTACCTGGATTTCTGCATAAATTGGTCATCAAATTTGATCTGATCTTCATTTAAGTCACAACAATAGACAAACATATTGTGCTTAAATTAATAACACACAAATTATTGTATTTTTCTTGTCTATATTGAATACATCATTCAAACATTCACAGTGTAGGTTGTAAAAAACATGTGAACCACTAGGCTAATGACTTCTCCAAAAGCTCATTGGAGTCAGGAGTCAGCTAATCTGGAGTCCAATCAATGAGACGAGATTGGAGATGTTGGTTAGAGCTGCCTTGCCCTATAAAAAACACTCACAAAATTGGAGTTTGCTATTCACAAGAAGCACTGCCTGATGTAAACCATGCCTCAAACAAAGGAGATCGCAGAAGACCTAAGATTAAGAGTTGTTGACTTGCAAAAAGCTGGAAAGAGTTACAAAAGTATCTCTAAAAGTCCATAAACAGAGAAAGTTCAGCACTGTTGGTACTCTCTCTAGGAGTGGCCGTCCTGCAAAGAGGACTGCAAGAGCACAGCGCAGAATGCTCAATGAGGTTAAGAAGAATCCTAGAGTGTCAGCTAAAGACTTACAGAAGTCTATGGTACATGCTAACATCTCTGTTGACGAGTCTACAATACGTAGAACACTAAACAAGAATGGTGTTCATTGGAGGACACCACGGAAGAAGCCACTGCTATCCCAAAAAAACATTGCTGCACGTCTGAAGTTTGCAAAGGTGCACCTGGATGTTCCACAGCTCTACTGGGCAAAATATTCTGTGGACAGATTAAACTACAGTTGAGTTGTTTGGATGGAACACACAACACTGTGTGTGGAGAAAAAAAGACAAGCACACCAACATCAAAACCTCATCCCAACTGTAAAGTATGGTGGAGGGAGCATCATGGTTTGGGGATGCTTTGCTGCCTCAGGGCCTGGACAGCTTGCTATCATTGACAGAAAAATTAATTCCCAAGTTTATCAAGACATTTTGCAGGAGAATGTTAGGCTAGAATCTGTCAGCTAATTGAAGCTCAACAGAAGTTGGGTGATGCAACAGGACAACGACCCAAACACAGAAGTAAATCAACAAAGAATGGCTTCAACAGGAGAAAACACGCCTTTTGAGGTGGCCCAATCAGAGTCCTGACCTCAACCCAATTGAGATGCTGTGGCATGACCTCAAGAGAGCAGTTCACACCAGACATCCCAAGAATAGTGCTGAACTGAAACAGTTTTGTAAAGAGGAATGGTGCAACATTCCTCCTGACCTTTGTGCAGGTCTGATCGGCAACTTCAGAAAATGTTTGGTTGAGGTTATTGCTGCCAAAGGATTGTCAACCACCCTGCCCTGTGAATGTTTACACGGTGTGTTCAATAAAGACATGAAAATGTATAATTGTTTGTGTGTTTTTAGTTTAAGCAGACTGTGTTTGTCTATTGTTGTGACCTAGACAAAGATCAGATCAAATTTAATGACCAATTTATGCAGAAATCTAGGTATTTCCAAAGGGTTCACATACTTTTTCTTGCCACTGTACCTCAATTACCTTGTACCCCTGCACATCGACTCTGTACTTGTACCCCGTGTATATAGCCAAGTTATCGTTACTCGTTGTGTACTTATTCGTTGAGTTGTTATATATATATATACTGTATATCTCTTTTTTTATTTATTTTGAAGCACTTGTAAGTAAGCATTTCACTGTTAGTCTACACCTGTTGTTTACCAAGCATGTGACAAAGAACACTTGATTTGATTTGACTCATGTGGTTCTGTCTGTCCCTATAGCCTATCCCCCCATCACTGGCCCACTGTATGGCAGCCACAGGAGCCTGGGTGTTTGTGCGTAGGCACATCAACGTGTTCCCACACCAGTCTCCGTGTCAGCCAGTGATGCGATTTTAATTGTCGCACTTTTAAAGGTCAAATTTGCAACACCCACTCGCTGCTTGCTCATGTGATCTCCATTGAGTGGCAATTACTGATGCTTGGTTGCACTCTGCGGGCTACGGTTTCCCTTCTCTGCGACCTCACCATCCATGCCATCCATAACCCCAAACTGGCCCTCCTATCACAGCATTGATTGGACTCAGATGAGGTGGTGTATTATTAAAACAAATTGGGTTTCTTTGCACAGGAGTCATATCTGTTATTAAAACTGTGCTCTCATCCCTTAGCCAATGGTGCATGGTGCATGGCCTGCCCAGGAATTATACCGCCCGTGCCGTGCAAGGAAGATAAATATTATTCAGCGCTTGCCTTTAACAAATGATGTCTTCATAATGATGGATGGCCACATTAGAGTGTGTACATTACTGATCTATGGGAGATAGGGTAGTCATTCACACTATTGATTAGGTCATGGCGTAGTCCACAGAGAAACATATGTCCATCCGAGTGTGCCTTACTTAGTGAGAGGGATAGAGAGTGGAATATGTGTGCATGTGTATGTGTATGTGTTTGTGTGTGCCTGTGGGCCTGTGTGCGGGTGGGTGTGTGTGTGTGTGTGTGTGTGTGTGTGTGTGTGTGTGTGTGTGTGTGTGTGTGTGTGTGTGTGTGTGTGTGTGTGTGTGTGTGTGTGTGTGTGTGTGTGTGTGTGTGTGTGTGTGTGTGTGTGTGTGTGTGTGTGTGTGTGTGTGTGAAGGGGTGGATGGGGGCTTATCCTCTTTCTACAGTTGAGAGAAAGATTTCTGCAAATGCATTTTTCTTCTCCCATGTAGTAATGAATGTAGAATATATCAAAATGTTCATATTCAGAAAAAAGATGTGAAAAGAGCCTCCGTCGCTTTTAGTGTGAACTGTTGGTATAAATATGCATTACCTGATGTTAAGTGTGTAAAACAATTTCAGTTGCAAATTGATGGCACTGCTATTCCGTACATTAGAAAATATGCAATCCACATTTTGAACTAAGTGTCTCTTAAAAAGTCTAGACTTTAACAGCTTAAAGGTCCGATGCAGCAATTTTATCTCAATATCTAAACAGTTCTGGGTAACAATTAAGTACTTTACTGTGATTGTTTTCAATTAAAGTGGTCAAAAATGAACCAGAATTGCTTCTTAACAAAGAGCAATTTCTCGAACAAGAAGCTTTTCTATGACTGTCTGGAGTGGTCTTAGTGGGGAGGGGAAACTGAAAACTAGAGGTTTGGAACTCTCTTTCTTATTAGTCTATTAACTAACTTACCGCCTGGTGATGTCACCAGGCAGACCAAAACTCCATTCCACCAAAACAGGCAGAAATTCCTGGCGGTCTTTTCAAATACAGTCTCACACTAAAAGGGCATTAGCATCATTTTCACAATTTCACAGTATTATTCCAATTTCATAGTGTGAAAATATATATAAAACACAGGAAAATCACGTTTCAGACTGCACTCGGCCTTTAACAAAATATAAGCATATTCTGGAAAGTAATTTTTTATTTTTTTATTTAACTAGGCAAGTCAATTAAGAACAAATTCCTATTTACAATGACGGCCTACCAAGAGGCAAAAGGCCTCCTGTGGGGACGGGGGCTGGGATTAAAAATAAAATGTAAGACAAAATACACATCACGACAAGAGACAATACTACATAAAGTGTGACCTAAGACAACAAGACAACATGGCAGCAACACATGACGACACAGCATGGTAGCAAGTAGCAACACAAAATGACAACAACGCGGTGGCAACACAACACGGTAGCAACACAACTCTGGTATTATGGCAAACAAGGCTATCCTTGTCCTGTTTCAGAAAGCCTTGTCTGTCATGGCCCTTTTATTCCCCCTCAGCTGTGGAACCATTCAGAGCCAGTGGCGTGTCCTTCAGCTAACTACAGGCCAGATGACAGCCTTCTACTCACAATATCCTGGGTGAATTGAATGTTTCCCCCTTTTCTGCAGTCATAAATTGCCTCCAGATGATGTTCACTTTGTCACAAATAGATTGTGAGTTTTCCTTCCTTCGGTGGCCAGTGAGAAGGAGTTCCGAGCAGTACTCTGAGGTACAAAGGTTTCCTCATCTCGTCACCCTCATTTACCTCTTCTCCTCTCCATCGCCCCTCCCCCCTTCCTGTTGTCTGCCTTCAGTCTGTGGGGTCGGTGACGTGACGTGATGTGGTCATTCAGCCACCTCTGTGGGGAGGGAGTAAATCTCCATTAGGTTTAATGTGTCTCTGCCTTTTGGGGTTTATGAGAGCTACTGAGTGTTGGGTGATGGATGATCAGCCCCAGCTCCCCTCTCTCTCCTCCCTCTTGTCTGGTCTTCTCTTACTGTAGCACTGTGTGTGTGTGTGTGTGTGTGTGTGTGTGTGTGTGTGTGTGTGTGTGTGTGTGTGTGTGTGTGTGTGTGTGTGTGTGTGTGTGTGTGTGTGTGTGTGTGTGTGTGTGTGTGTGTGTGTGTGTGTGTGTGTGTGTGTGTGTGTGTGTCTAATGAGTGTTCTCTTGTCTCCTCTCCAGGGTGCCACCGTCTAATTACTCTCCAGCACCTGGTCCTTTTTAATTATCACCTGATCCCTGATCATCTCTTAATCGACTTGGAACATTAAGAAACAAAAGCCTCTGTCTCCAGGGGAGTACGGGTGGAGGGATTGTGTGTGGGGAGGGGGCACCAGGGGTGAGTGAGGCACCAGGGGCGTCATACTGACGGCAACCAGGGAGCAACCCCTCCTCTAATGACCAACGGCTTTGGGGTGACACACAATCATGCAGCACACACACACAGGGTAGAATAAGGTTCCTTCATCTGTTGCCATATAATCACCCAACATTTAGATTTTTCTCTATTGTCTCATCAGTGATCAAGGCACGTTAGAAGTGTAGGGAACGAGAACAGCGAGAGACGATTTCTGATCCCAAAGGGTTTAAGGAGTCAGGGGTTACTGGAGAAACCATGGAGATTCATCTTCAGTCAAATATTAACGTCTAGATGAAATAATGTGACCGTCTGCCAGAAAGTCAGTCGTCTGGGAATCATAGGCCAAGTTTGAGAAAGAACAGAAAGTTTAGTGGTTAAGTCACAGATTGATATTTCAACTGGTCAGAAAGAAGTAGAGAGCAAAGGTAGAATAGAAAGAGTAATAATTAATGTCCTATAGAGGAGACATTGTCTTTGATTTTGTTTTTGACTGTAAACGATTTTAATCTCTTATTCCATATTTAATATATTATCCATTGTATGTCTTTTTTCATTATGCAGTATGTTTTTGCCACTATATAGCAGGCATGCTCTACTGATTGAAATCTTCTCTCAGTTAGGGTGTAATTTCATCTGAAGCCTCATATTGATGGATTTTATGTGCAGTCCACTTTCAAGTACACATCAGATCAGCCAGAGCCAGTCAGCCGCAGTGTTAGCTCATCTCCAGTCATATTATCTAGCAGCCCCATGTGAAACCGCTAGCTAACAAGAGGGTACAAGAGGAGAGGAGCTGTCCACAGTACAGGGGGTGCTGATCTTACAGCCAGACTGCACAGTCTATTGAGCGACTGTGGCTTTATGTGTACACTGTACTCTTAGCGATTCCAGTTATTCTATATCCACCCATCTGCACATTATTTTCCCTCTGTCTATCTGAAATACAGTAAAAAAAAAAAAAGGTTAGCAATAATGGGGTAAAAATCTAATTGGGATGCGTGTTTAACTGTCCCTTTAGTAATCAGAGATGTGTGTATTGTAATATCTCTCCATCTATTGATCTGGGAGCTGGGCTGAGCAAATGGCACTATTAGCCGAGGGGGCCCAAGCACACTGCAATAACAGAGTGCACATCAATCGAGACGGTCAATCAACCTGCCACTCATCTCCTCAACTCACCCCCCTCCTCTCCCCTCTGTCCTTTCCTCCCCTCAGCCTATACTGCTCCTCTTCTCCCCTCCTCTCTCCTCTCCTTTGCTCCTCATCGGCCCCCTCCCGTCCTCCCCACCTCCTTCTTCTTCTCCTCTCCTCCACTCCTCCTTCCTCTGCTCCCCCTCCTTCCCCCCTCTCTTCTTCTCCCCTCCTCCCCTCTTTCGCGCCTTCTCTCCTCTTTTCCCCCCCTCGTCCTCTCCCTCTCCCTCTCCCGCACCCCTCCCCTATCTTACCCCTCGACACCGGCCAACCCTCTTTTCACAGGGAAACCTGCAAGGGAGGCCAAATGTTTTGAGATTAGACTTGAAGTATAAGGAATAGGGATTTACTTATCTTGATTCACTTATCACCAATCACTTATCCCGATAGGACAGGAGTTTATTTTATTTGGTGTTTTCTTTAAATCGATTCCTTGATTAAAAACATTATATTTACGACATCTTCAATCATACCACCATTCTGTTAAATGACAGAACTGCTGAGGTGAGGTTCAAACTCACTACCACTGTGATTAATAAAGAGGTACTATAGGCCAAGGAGTTATGGCAGCAGAATCCAGGCTCTACAGGGAATGAAAGAGTACCCTGGCCTACTCTTTTGTCTTCATCTTTCTGCCTTCATCTTCAACCAGAGTGGAAGCAGGCTGATTAAAAAGCACTTCAAATACAGCCAGGCACTTTGGAGTAATGAGAGGCAGCCAGCTAGCGGATACTGGCATGAAAAAGGAAACAATGGTGGCTAAGAAGATAGGATCAGGACATCTCAATATCAAAAGTGTGTGTGTATGTTTGTGTGGGTGCCTGCGTGCATGTGTGTGTGCATGTCAATGTTCAAATGTGACCCCCACAAATACACAACATCATAAGGGGTTGCTGTTTACTTTCAACAGAAGAAAAATAGGTCGCTGTCTTCTTTGTTTTCAAGAGACACCTCTCACCTATATTGAGCTTCACCTGCTGCAGTATAACTGTGATTCTCAGTTGTAAACTTAAGTTAGCCTGGCAGAAATGAAAGAGAAGGGTGAAGGGTGCGATAATGAACTAATGAAACTATGACCAGCAACACAATAATTTAAAAGCCTGGTGAGACCAGTAAGAGCCTGATGGATGGTGGGCGAGCCAGGGCTCATCTTCCCCTGGCCTATAAAGAGAGGGAGGGAGAGAGGCCGGGGGGGCTGGTGGGAGGGTCCACTGGTCAAACACTCATCTATTCCTCCAACTGGTCAAACACTCATCCATTCCTCCCTGGGCTGTAAATCAGAGTGCTCCTTTGCTTCACCTCCTCTACAAGCAAACACAGACCTCAATAAGAATACAGACCTCAATAAGAATACAGACCTCAATAAGAACACAGACCTCAATAAGAATACAGACCCCAATAAGAGCACGGACCACAATACGAATACAGACTTCAATAAGAATACAGACCTCAATAAGAATACAGATCTCAATAAGAATATAGACCTCAATAAGAACACAGACCTCAATAAAAATGCAGACTTCAATAAGAATACAGACCTCAATAAGAATACAGATCTCAATAAGAATACAGACCTCAATAAGAACACAGACCTCAATAAGAATGCAGACCTCAATAAGAACACAGACCTCAAGAAGAACACAGACCTCAATAAGAACACAGACCTCAATAAGAATGCAGATCTCAATAAGAGCACAGACCTCACTAAGAATACAGATCTCAAAAAGAATACAGACCTCAATAAGAATACAGACCTCAATAAGAGCACAGACCTCAATAAGAAGCATATCCTGTGTCTAATTTTATTTTCCTCATTTTAGAAGCGGAATTTTGTTGCATAGCTTTTTAGAAAACACGCTTTTCATTTAGTTTAGTTGGTTATGCATGCTTTATGGAGGTGTGAATGTATGAATGCTTTCTCCTCCTCTCTTTGACACGGAGAATAAGTCTCTCGGCAGAATAAAAGGAAGTCAGTGGTTTGTAACCCGGGGGCTGTTTGTAATCAACACTATGTTGCTGGTTTTGCCGCGGCGAACCTTGACTGTGTGTATGTGTGTGTGTGTCTGTGCATGTGTGTGTGTGTGCGTGTGTGTGCGTGTGTGTGCGTGTGTGTGCGTGTGTGTGCGTGTGTGTGCGTGTGTGTGCGTGTGTGTGTGTGTGTGTGTGTGTGTGTGTGTGTGTGTGTGTGTGTGTGTGTGTGTGTGTGTGTGTGTGTGTTTGTGTGTATAAGTGTGTGTGTATGAGTGTGTGTGTATATGTGTGTGTGTATAAGTGTGTGTGTGCTCGTGCTGACATGGCTGGCATGTGAAAGAGGTATGATTCAATCAGACACGTTCCAGAATCTCTCTGAAATGCTGTTTGTTTACAGTTCTTCTAGGGCTTCTCATTTCTTCCTGTCTGGCACACACATGAAAATATATCAGTAATATTATGAGACACTAAAATACTGGACAAAAAAAAATGTCAATGGTGATTGACATTAGTCCAGGACTAGACTTAATCTTTGTCTGGGAAACCAGCCTTAGACGTTTCTAATATTGCATACGTCAAGACCGTGATGATGATTATCTCTTTTCAATACTATTAATGATCATTCAATACTTACAGATTCAATCAGTGAATATTACATCAACTGGAGTTAGAAATAAAGTTACAGAATGTTACTGAAGTGCAGTTACAGTAACCTACTTTAACCAATCTATATTCATGGCTAAAATATTCTTATATTCACAATTCTGATATTCATAGCACTTTAAAATAAATCCACATAATAAAGCACTTATAATGGACTAGTAAACAGTTTATTAATCATTAATTAATTATTACTCTCACACGTAAATGTTAGTAACATTTTAGTACACATTTATAAATATCTTTTAACTTAAGTTTTTAGTAATGATTCATAAGATCATTCATAAGTATGGGCTATTTATACTTTATACTTTTATACTGTAAGCAGTACCTGATACTCCTTACGGTCTCAAAATGGTGCCTAGAACATAATGGTTAAACAATAAGCACGTAATACAGAGGATGTTTAAGAAAACATATTGAATTATAAATAATATATCATATATATTTTTTTAAACATCGTCTGTATTGTGTGCCTATTGTTTAACCGTTGATGTGTTCCAGGGACCAGTGCTTCTGGAATGTCTACCAATGGCATGTCAATCTTTTTGTGAGAAATTTCACTGGATACTCAAAACATTTAGAAAGCATTTATAATGTATAAATAGCTCAAACTTTAGATGAGGCCATGCAAAAGGATGTAACTATTGATTAGTATATGGTTTCTAAGGACCTACACTACCGGTAAGAAGTTTTAGAACACCTACTCATTCAAGGGTTTTTCTTTATTTTGACTATTTTCTACATTGTTGAACATCAAAGACATCAAAACTATGAAATAACACATATGGACTCATGTAGTTCAAAACTATGAAATAACACATATGGACTCATGTAGTAACCAAAAAAGTGTTAAACAAATCCAAATATATTTCATATTTGAGATTCTTCAAATAGCCACCCTTCGCCTTTATGACAGCTTTGCACATTCTTGGCATTCTCTCAACCAGGCAAAATGTCTTTGTCTGGATCCCTTATTGTAATATCGTAATCTACAGCCACACTGATCTAGCTAACAAGCTGCATGGGATAAAAAGGTGTGTCAGTCACTGTGCGGCCATATGGATTGAATTTGATTACATTAACTTCAATAGAAATGTCCCTCATCTGTGGATGATTAGTGGGCAGATGCCGACGCAGAGCCCTGAAGATGGAGTGGGGTTACTGTAGCAGGGTGTCTGTCTGTGTGTGTTTGTGAGAAAGTGTGTGTTCTTCCTGCTTGCCTATGGAGGCGAGGGGATTTTCGGGGACAGGTGTAAATGGGAAGTGGAGGGACGTTTAATCCCATCTGATGATAGGGAGAAATATTCTAGATCAAAGGTGATGTTCAACGTTTGTCCAGGTCCCCAGGACGTCAGGAGATGCCTTCAAAATCGGCCAGTAGGGGACAACAGTGAGCGCTATTAAAATGAAGAAGGCTTGTAGCTTGCTAGAGCATTGTGAGCGGGGGGATGGCGGATAGGCGTAAGCCGAGAGCACTGAGGGTTGTGTGTTCAATCCCAGTGCTAGGCACTTGTCAATAAAACATTTTTAAATTACCTTATCCCAAACCTTAACCCTTACATTAACCATTCAATATGAATCCTTAAACTTAACTGTCAAGATGTTTCTGTTTTAAATCTATCCCAAACCTTAACCTTTACCTTAACCATTTGGAATTAATGCCGAAAAAGAACTGTATAATTTTGACGTTTTTCCCTCCCTGGACAAACGTTGAATACTGAAGTCACACCGTGCCAAACTGAGAGCTCTTGTTGCTCAACAAGTGAGGTTACACACTAGGCCAGTAGAGGGAGGTCTTACTATGTGTACATCTAGACATACACATCTAGTGTATGTGTAGACAACGGAGAGAGCGAGAGAGAGTGTGTATTCATGTGTTTGTGCGTGTGTGTGTGTGTTGTGTGCGTGCAAGAGGGGGCACAGGAGGTGGGAGGGGAATGCTTGGAATCAGTCCAACACTATAATGCCTTTACTTTCTAACCATTCCATGAGCAGCAGACTCTTTTTTTCTTTCACTTGGACTGTGTGTGTGTGTGTGTGTGTGTGTGTGTGTGTGTGTGTGTGTGTGTGTGTGTGTGTGTGTGTGTGTGTGTGTGTGTGTGTGTGTGTGTGTGTGTGTGTGTGTGGGTGCGTGCGTGCATACATTTGTCTGGTTTGTGTGTGTGTGTGAGCTTGGGTGCATGCATACGTTTGCCTGGATGTGTGAGTGTGTGTGTGCATGCATGGTGCTTTGTGCTGCCGTCTCCCTGGTTTCCATGACGATAATAGGCATAACCAGATTTATTTTCCTGTACAGTTGCTCTAAGTGTTCCACTGATGGTGCAGTCTGGGCTCAGCCACTGAGATGGTGTGTGTCCAATGCCATTGGTTACGTCTACACATGCCAGTCTAGCATCTTGATTGCTTCTACTAGGGCCTGGCTTCCTCTAGCTGGTGGTCCTGCTATCTCTGAATGTCTGAATGGAAATGCATGAAGGAGAGGGAGAGAAATAAAGAGTGAGACAGAGACAGAAAGAAAGAAAACGAGAGAGAGAGAGAGAGAGAGAGAGAGAGAGAGAGAGAGAGAGAGAGAGAGAGAGAGAGAGAGAGAGAGAGAGAGAGAGAGACAGACAGACAGACAGAAAGAAAGACAGATTTTTGTAGTGTTTCCTCTGTGAAAGTATTAATGTAACCAGCTAGCAACAAGATCTCACGGTTTTACCAATTTGATTTCAAACGTCAAATTTTGAAGTTTCTCCAAACGTCAAATTCAGACAGATGCACAGTGGTGTTTCTGTGATAAGAGAAGAGAGAGGTTAGGATACACGCACACGCACACACACATACAAATACACACACACAAGCAAACACTTCACTACTGCACACATACACATACACATACACACTTGCACGCACACTTGCACACACGCACAAACACACACACACACACAGCAGAGACAAGGGAGGGACAGACGGGGGTCCTCTAGCAGGCACAGCATGCAGAAACATCACAGGGTCAGCAGCACACATCCGCACGGATTATCGACCTGTCACACCACCCTGTCAGGCCGAGGCATGGAGGGAAGAGAGGAGGAGAGGGAGGGAATAGGAAAGGATGGAGCAGGGGAAAGGGATGGAGGCAAAGAAGGAGTAGGGGAGGGGATGGAGGAGAGGAGGAGGGGAGAGGGGTGGAGGAGAAGAGGGAGCAGGGGAGAGCGATGGAGGAGAGGAGGGAGGAGGGGACAGGGATGGAGGACAGGAGGGAGCAGGGGAGAGGGATGGAGGAGAGGATGGAGGAGAGGAGGGAGGAGGGGAGGGATGGAGGAGAGGAAGGAGCAGGGGAGAGGGAAGGAGGAGAGGAGGAGGGGAGAGGGGTGGAGGAGAGGAGAGAGCAGGGAAGAGGGAGGGAGGGTGGAAGGAGAGAGGGAGGAGGGTGAGTAGGAATGAAGATTAAACTGCTTACACACACAATCAAACTTACTCAAGCGTACCAACCATAATTTCCTCTTTTGTAATAATCAAGCATATGTGCAAGCATGATAGTGTGTACCAATGTGTTTGTGTCAGTGCGTGGTGTGAGTGTGTGTTTTTGCATGAGTGTGTAGCACAACGTATGTGTTTTTCCCTCCAGATAGGCTACACTAGGCATGCAGATATGACCAGGTTTGAACTGGTTTGTGTGCTCTCCCTTGAGGAGAGTTGATGACTGCACAGCCAGTGAAGCTGAGAGGAATATGAATTCCAATCTGCTCATTTCAAGGTTATTATCCTCTCAACACACCACACAACAATTTAATGATGGATATTCAATTCATCCCTGCCTGAAAACAAAATATCATCCAGCCCATTCTTTCAATTATTAACATGATGTTCACGCTACGTCAATTCAAACTAGCACTTCACTACGACTACTACTGCTACGCAAATTCAATACCAAATGTTGCAGTACGATTGGTACATTTCTTCAATGCCTATCTTATCCTTTCCTACACATCTTCCCACTCAACATAAATAGTATATTCCACACCACCTCACCACCACTAGAGAGTCTAAAAAACTTGAAGGCTGCTTTATTGTTAATGTTTCTAGAGAAAAAAAAGGATGGAGAGAGTAGAGAAACGAAGAGGGAAAATTCTCTCTCCTCCCCATCCCCATTATGAACATGTTCCCTGGCATTTGCAGTTAGCAGAGCAGATGGTGTGAATATGCAGGCCAGTAATTTCCCAATCAATAGTGAGGCACATGGGACACACTGTATGTTCTGGAGGAGGGAAGCCATGACAGGCCCAGAGGAGAAACACTCAAGGAGCAGCCAACAGACACAAAGGCAGCTCTGCAGCTCCCCGTTCTCTCTCTCTCTCTCTCTCTCTCTCTCTCTCTCTCTCGCTTCCTGCCTGTCTGTCTGACTGTCTTTCTCTGTGTTCATACATCTTACTCTGTCTTTCTCACAAAAAAATATATATATAAAATTGAAACATTCTGTGTACTAAATTTGGGTGAATGTTTCATTCAGGGCACCACTAACCTTTCAAAATGGGTAATAGTGAGTAATATCCATTAGTTAGCCATAATAATATGTACATACTGTAGGTGTAGACCCTTTCCTCAGTTGAATCTAAATCTGTTTGGCATTTCTGACCGTCAATGGAGGTAGAAAACTAACATCCAACAGAGCAAGATACAAAAGATGATACAACGGAAAGAGCGAGAAAACTCTAAGAACCCAGTGGATGAGAGAGAGAGAGAGAGAGAGAGAGAGAGGGAGAGAGGGAGAGAGGGAGAGAGGGAGAGAGGGAGAGAGAGAGAGAGAGAGAGAGAGAGAGAGAAACTATAGCTTTTTTTCTTAGACAAGCTGTTGTTTAATATGACTTTGGCGCACACCAGGATAAAATCATAGGCCCTCCTGCTGGTAAAGTGAGGGGCCGAAAATCTGGATCTTCTTCTTCATCTCAGAGAGCCATGACATTATACACCATAAGTTAGCGGAGAGCCAAAAATGGCAGCCCGTTTAAAAAAACTATTTATAGTTCATTAAATATTTGGAGACAGGTAGTACAGTGCTGTTGTTGTTATTTACTATCGTCGCTGATGTGGTGAAACATGAACATCTCCTCCCCTCCTTCCCTCCCTCTCCTCCCTCTCCTCCCTCCCTCCCTCCCTCCCTCCCCTCCCCTCCCCTAAGCCCTGTGGTTGATACTTGAGATTTGGACTCTAGTTTTTTCAAATACTGTCTTTTTCTCTTCTTCAAACCAGATGCTACTGATATTTTTCGTGGAATATTAATTCATCTGTTGAAGGTGTCGTTTATATAGCTATGGGGAATAGTCGATCCTCTGCTGTGACTTCTGTTTTGTCTGACAAATGTGTGCAACAAGAGAGATGCAGCAACAGACTCAATTGAGGTTCAGGAAGTGTTTGAAGGGAGGATGGAAGGAGGGGGATCGACTGGGGAGTTTGGTCTAACTTGTCTGATTTAGATGTTGTGGTACATTCCCAATCCGATTTACTTTATCAGTCTGACTCTTAATATTGATACTAACAGCTCGACTTATGTACCAAAAAGTCCCCATTTACAATGCCCTTTTTGTACCTCCCCCTGCATATCTAAAGGATCTGGTCAGCAACTCCCAAATCAACTCATCATGCTTTCTGAGGAATTCAATGGTCCATAGGATTTTGTTTGACATGAATACATCATCAGACTGACGTGTTTATGTGTGATTAGTCAGCAGTCATTGTCGAGGCATGATTACCTCTTTCACGTGAGGTGGTGAAAGATGTAACTTTCCCCTCAGCCCCTAAACAAATCCCACACTTTTTATTACCACTAAAAGATTAATACGCAATTTATTCATTTTCTGTCAGCAACTAGGCAATTCATATACAGCACATTTTCAGTTGGATAAATCAACTTCCCTCATATTCAAAGCTGTAAAGAAACAGCTAGTTGATGAAAGTGGCTGTGCATGCCGTTGTGCTTCAGGCAACTTAATTGTTCTATGCTGGAAAACAAGGCACTTCATCCATTTGTTTATAGAGGCCTTTCCCTGATTCCTTCCCTGGAAACACAAGGGAATTATTGCAGGTCAACAACACTGATTTTGTCCCTGTGCGTTTTTCTTTTCTTTTTTCAACACCTATGAGCTAATTATAGTATTTTTTTTTACCATTTACACAAGAAAAAAATGCTCTTTTAATAAATCTATTCTAATCAGAGACCTTACGCATACATGCAATATCGTATCAAGGATATGGTTGGAAAGCATAAAACTTACAGGGACTATTCTCCATGAACCACCAATATATTCTATTCCACTATAGGAAAGGGATCATTATATAGTGCATTGGGAAAGTATTCAGACCCTTTAACTTTTTCCACATTTTATTCCAAAATTGATTTTTTTTTTATTCACCTGTTCAATCTACAGACAATACCCTATAATGGCAAAGCAAAAACTGGTTTTTAGAGGTTTTTGCAAATGTATAAAAAAATATATAAAAAAATGAAATATCACATTTACATAAATATTCAGAACCCTTACTCAGTAGTTTGTTGAAGCTCCTTTGGCATTGATTACAGCCTCGAGTCTTCTTGGGTATGACGCTACAAGCTTGGTACACCTTTATTTGGCTAGGCTTCCGCGTAGCCACTCTACCATAAAGGCCCATGGTGTGCTGCAGAGATGGTTGTCCTTATGGAATGTTCTCTCATCTCCACAGAGTAACTCTGGAGCTCTGTCAGAGTGACCATCAGGTTCTTGGTCACCTCCCTGACCAAGGCTCTTCTCCCCCGATTGCTCAGTTTGGCCAGACAGACAACTCTAGAAAGAGTCTTGGTGGTTCCAAACTTCTTCTATTTATGAATGATGGAGGCCACTGTGTTCTTGGGGACCTTCAATGTTGCAGACATTTTTTGGTACCCTTCCCCAGATCTGTGCCTTGACACAATCCTGTCTCGGAGCTCTACGGACAATTCCTTCAACCTCATGGCTTGGTTTTTGCTCTGACATGCACTGTCAACTGTGGGACATTATATAGACATGTGTGTGCCTTTCCAAATCATGTCCAATCGAATTGAATTTAGCACAGGTGGACTCCAATGAAGTTGTAGAAACCTCTCAAGGATGATCAATGGAAACAGGATGCACATGAGCTCATAGCAAACGGTCTGAATACTTATGTAAGTAAGGTATTTCTGTTTTTGGTTTTTAATACATTTACAAAAAATTCTAAAAACCTGTTTTTGCTTTGTCATTATGGGGTATTGTGTGTAGATTTCTGAGAAAAATTGTTTACTGTATCCATTTTAGAATAAGGCTGTAACTTAACAAAATGTGGAAAAAGTCAATAGGTCTGAATACTTTCGGAATGCACTGTACATTGCCTACAATCCTCCCTTTGATATTGGCCACACCTGTGTGTATAAACTATGGTCCTTAGATCCAGAGAGCCCCAATTGGCCGCTGAGATCTTGTTGCCAATCACAGTCGATGGATGGGCAGAGGAATGCATCAGCACCCTGAGTCAGCTGATCAACCCACCCAGAGGGCAGCGACATATCTCACCTACCCACTGTACCAATCCACCAGCCATCGGCCCCAGCCACGACTCTGGCCTCTCAGAGAGTAGATCCTTCATTGTGATTGGAGGACTCCTGCTCCCATAGTTCCATTGTAATGCCTGGAGCCAGCACAACACAACACATCTCTGCTCCTGGCACTGAGACTGATTCAGTTTTCCCTTCTACCCATAGTCACCATCCTCTTGAGCATCTAAAAACATGTTTTTAATTCACATTCCTTTAAATGGCAGGAACACAGTGAAGCAGTCATACTGTTCAGAGTTCAGACTAACACTCACACTACTCGACTGAGGAATGTCTGAAAGGTTTTCAAATTTCAGACCTTGAGTTTATTAATGGGATTTTCTTCTATCTTTGAGAGACCTTTTCTCCTCTGCTGTCTTCCAAACCTGGAGGCCAGATTAGGGCTGCGAGTATGCAGTGGTACATCTCTCTGCCTTCCTATGAGGAGGACAGGGGGTGTTTCTGAACATGCGCCCTGCTCTGATACTTCACTTATTGCTTTTACAGTGAAAAATGGGTGTGTAAAGCTGCAGTGGCAGACTCCAGCTATAGCACCGCAGACCCCCAGAACCATTCCTGCAGCTTTTAAAACGAGGTGCAGCATTTCATGAAGAGTCACAGAGTTTACTGTTGCCAGAGGCGAAGTGTATGTTTGTGTGTGTGTGTGTGTGTATATGTGTGTGTGTGTCTATAGTGTGTGTGAGTGCTTGTGTGTGTGCATGTCTATGATGTGTGCATGTGCGTGTCTGTGAGTCTAAGGTGTGTGTGTTCTTCACCTCGGCTCAAAGATAACAGCTGGGGCTCTGAGAGTGTCTCCGTCTGCTCCCCATGCCTCTCGCGGAGGAACTGCAGTGTGTGTGTATGTTTTACATTTTAGTCGTTTAGCAGACGCTCTTATCGAGAGCAACTTGCAGTTAATGAATTCATCTTAGGATAGCTAGGTGAGACAACCACATATCACAGTCATAGTATGTACGTTTTTCCTCAATAAAGACGTTATCAGTTGGAGGATTAAGCAGGGAGGAGAAGGTGGAAAAGAGTTTCCCAGGGTTGGAGGCAGAGGCTTGGAATTTAGAGTGACAGAAAGCCACTTTATCAGCGGATACAGAAGAAGAGAAGGTAGAAAGGAGGGAGGGGAAGGATGATAGGTCCTCCAGAAGTTTCATTTTCCTCTATTCTGTTCTGTGAGCACGCAATGAGTAACTCAGTCACAGAGCAAGAGGGGAGGGTCGAGCCGGCCGGAAGGAAAGGGGACAGTGGGAGTCAAATGAGGTGGAAAAGGAGAAGAGTAGGGTCACAGAAGGTAGCAGAAGGTAGAGATGGTAGGATAGAAGAGGAGAGAGTAGTCGGTGAGAGAGATTGAAGATTGAGACGGCGCATTGCCATCTGGGTAGGGGCTGAGTGAGTAGTGATCAGAGACCTGGAGGGGGGTTGCAGGGAGATTAGTAGGCGAACAGCATCTAGTAAAGTTGAGGTCAAGTGTATTGACTGCCTTATGAGTGGGCGGGGCCTGGGAAAGGGTTAGGTCAAAAGAAGCAAGGACGGGAAAGTAAGAAATTAGTTGAAGTCAGGTGTTGGGAGGTTGAAGTCTCCAAGTATAACTAGTGGTGAACCATAATTGGAAAATGAGCTTATCAAGGTGTCAAGCTCATTGAGGAAATCTCCAAGGGCACTTGGTTGGAGACAGATCAAATCATATTTTATTTGTCACATGTGCCAAATACAACAGGTGTAGACGTTACAGTGAAATGCTTATTTACAAGCACTTCAGAAAATACCTACAAAAAAGTAAGAGATAAGAATAACAAATAATTAAAGAGCAGCAGTAAATAACAATAGCGGGGCTATATACAGGGGATACCGGTACAGAGTCAATGTGCGGGGGCACCGGTGTCGAGGTAATATGTACATGTAGGTAGAGTTATTAAAGTGACTATGCATAGATAATAACAGAGAGTAGCAGCAGTGTAGAAGGGGAGGAGGGAGAGCAATGCAAATAGTCTGGGTATCAATTTGATTAGCTGTTCAGGAGGTTAATGGCTTTGAGGCAGAAGCTTTTTAGAAGCCTCTTGGACCTAGACTTGGCCCCCCGTACCGCTTGCCGAGAGATAGCAGAGAGAACAGTCTATGACTAGGGTGGCTGGAGCCTTTGACAATTTTTAGGGCCTTCCTCTGACACAGCCTGGTGTAGAGGTCCTGGATGGCAGGAATAGCAACAATATTAAGCGTGAGTGGACAAGTGACAGTGACAGCATGGAATTCAAATGAATAGATGGACATTTAGGAGAAATAAGTATCCCTGTGCCACCACCATAATGACCAAAAGCTCTCGGACTATGAGAGAACACGTAGTCAGATGATGAGAGAGCAGCTTGAGAAGCATTGTTCTCGCGGGTAATCCATGTCTCCAATCAGGGCCAAACGTCTAGGGAGATGAACTCAGCCTTGTTGACCACCGATTTTCAGTTCCAAAGCCTGCTGGAGACTAGGAATTCCACCTCGGTTGTGAGAGCAGGGTACACCAGAATAGAAGGGTTGTAGCCCCGGGTGGGGAGTGTCTCTAAAGCCTACATGGAGAGGAGGAAACAGGTATAGAAATCACACACATACTTGACAAAGCTTCCAAAGCGCAGCAAGAGATAATCTGAAAATAACTAGGTAAAATACTCAAGTGACAGAGTGGTGTGAAGCCTTCCTCTCTTTCCTTCCTCGAACAACTCTGCTGAACAACTCGGCTGAACGTCTTTGTTCGGCGACAGTCTTTGTTTTGTGCGACAACACCGCCGCTTGACAAGACCTCGCTGAAAAACTAGGGGAGATTGAAGTACTAACACTATTTGCTGATTGCCTAGCAGAGGTTAAGAAAAATACCCCCTCCAACAGACACACCCACCAATCATCACAAAGCTATCACAAATTGACCTGAATCCAGTCCAAGTCAATGTTCCAACACTTCACAGTCACAAGTACTGAGCATTCAGCAGCAATGATTAAGTAGGCTACTAGGTAGAGGGGCAGCACTTAACTAGAACTGCACTATCCAGGCTATACGAACAACAACACTTATTGAAAGACGGAAATATACTTAGGCTACTATTGCAGAGATGTGTTGTCTTTCCAGGCTATAGATGTATGTGTGTCTCCGCCCCCATGCCTCTCAGAGCCTGTGCAGCTAATAGCCTGTGAAATTCTGTCACAAAATATCACCTCAGATGTTCTACAGGGGAGCTTTAGTGAGATTGCACGGATGGAAAAATGTGCGGACATAGGATCCTTTAGTGGAAGGATATTTCACCAGAAGTGCCTCACTGCTGTATTACGGCTCCCAGTCCCATGTCAGAGAGAATTAGGAGAGGAGACAGAGGAAATGTAGACCCCGTAATGAGAACTATACTCCCTACAGCCCTCATTGCAACGGATGGCGTAGTCACACTTTGGGCTGTAATGCTGTACACATAATGCAGCCAGACCCATTATTCTGTGGTTCCATTAGGCAGCTGATTGAATAATTTGTCTTTCATGATCATCAATGCTAAAAACAAGGTGCTCTCTAAGTTATGTATGATGTGCTTAGTTACCCCAGTAGCTCGATATTTCATTGCAAAGATGATGAGGAAGGGACATGTTTTTTTTAAGGCAAAGTGGGGACACGGATTACAGTGTCTGGATGGAGGATTGTTGGAGACATCAGGCTAAGTCATTCCACAGGCGCTCTAAGTAATGAATAGTCTATATAGAACATAAGACAGGTAGCCCTACGCTGAATCAATGACCACAAATGAGATGGACAATAGCTATTTCCTCCATCTAAGCCGATACTCTATATCAGGGGTGTCAAACTCATTCCATGGAGGGCTGAGTGTCTGCAGGTTTTTGTTATTACCTTTCAATTTGTGTCTAATTAAGACCTAGACAACCAGGTGAGGGGAGTTCCTAACTAATCAGTGACCTTCATTTATCAATCTAGTACAAGGGAGGAATGAAAACCTGTAGACACTCGGCCTTCCATGGAATGAGTTTGACACCTGTGCTCTATACCAGTCACACAGGGTGTGGAAACAGTTCATATGTAACTAAAATGCTACTTCTTTGCTATATTGCTAAGCCTCAACATTACCGTCATTTAGTTTAATAAGCCAAATACTAATCGGCAGATTAAAACCACAACTGCATTCCTAATGAGCAAAAATGATAAGGTCCTGAAATGTTTTCAAGGTTTTTTAAGGCCCAGTCTTTTACTTATTGGCTGCGTTTACACAGGCAGCCCAATTCACTAATTGGTCTTTTGACCAATCAGATCAGCTCTGTGTGACAAAAAAACGTATGTGATTGGTCGAAAGACCAATTAGTAGAAACATTTTCAGAATTGGTCTGCCTGTGTAAACACAGCCATAATGCCAGTAAGTCACATGATAGAGAAGTAGGTTGAACAAAAAAGAAACGGATCCAGACAGAATATGTTTTTCTTGGATGTGTAAGAAGAATGAAATAGGTCTTCCACCTCCTCAGATATGGGTTAACAATAACAAGTCATACTGCACGATAATGACTGAACCTGGCCACTTATGTAATCAGACAGAGCCACAGCAGTGTCATGTTTTCCCACATATAGTAACCACATAGTGGAGACAGCAGGAAGGAAAAGAGGAGCCCATATACATTTTATGGCAGGGGCATAATCCAAATATGAAACAGAAGGCCTGGGTTCATTCAGAGGTCTGCAGTGCCAAGGCAGCAATGCATTTTAAATGTCTCCCGGTTATTTGTGCATTACAGGCCAACTTTGACTGATACCATTTCCATTTTAATTTGGAGCCGGCTGAACGCGGCCCATCCGTCATGAGTTTTTAAAGTCAACATGAGACAAATGACAAAGCAGTTCTGGAACATTGCTCAAACCCAAAAGGCCAGCTCATAACTGCTCTATAAAACTCCATGCTAGTAACCTGCTTTTTTCCCTCCCTCCCTCTCTCTCCCTGACAGACTTGAGATGGTTAGATAAACATTGGGTGAGGCTAGAGAGTGCATTGTTCGACTTGAAATTTAAAACAGAGAAAATCGTAAACTGAAAGTTATAGTTCTAAAAAGCCACTGAGTTAATGTAAGCATTTGTTTATCTGCTTCTGCATAATGCTATTTGTATTTTTGACAGGAGCTCTGTCTGCAATAAAACATGGAGGTGAAAGAGGAAACCTACACTACATATCTACATACAAATGAAGAGTTTATTTCCAAAGCAATACATCCATCAATTTTTTCACGTTTGTGTTTTTTTCATCAGAAATGATTCCTTATGATTTTAGACGTGTATAAATATGTTTTTTAGTTGTTGTTGAAAAATACTATATATCCATTGTTTAGCTGGAATGGAATGTTTGTATCCTGTATATTTGACTGTGAGGTTGTCTCGCCTAGCTATCTTAAGATGAATGCACTTAGAGTAAGTCACTGGATAAGAGCATCTGCTAAATGACTAAAACGTCAAATGTATTACATAGAGATCTCATATTACTGTATTGAATTTTTACATATTTTACCTTTATTTAACTAGGCAAGTCAGTTAAGAACAAATTCTTATTTTCAATTACGGACTAGGAACAGTGGGTTAACTGCCTTGTTCGGGGGACAGAACAACAGATTTTTACTTTGTCAGCTCAGGGATTCGATCATAGCAACCTTTCGGTTACTCGCCCAACACTCTAACCACTAGGCTACCTGCTGCCTCTATCTCTAATATTGATCTCACAAGTGTATCAATTTTAAAGTTCTTTATTGAAAATGTAGTTATTTGTTACATTTGACTGTGTAAAACCTAGCAGTACTATTTATTTCTCTGAGAGTGAGGCGAATATACAGCATTTTGCAAAATAAAATGATTTGATTATTTGTCTCTCTGAAATGAAACCATCAAGTGATAGATTTTAAACAAATACATGTCTGTCATTAAACACCCCCATGTCATGATTTGATAGTGAAAAAGCACACACATATCTTTCATAATTTCTTTAAACAATAAAAGCTCATTTACAAACATTCTGAAAATGGATATATAGCATTTTTGAATTAAACTTGTTAAATACTTTTCAGAAGCCAAACTAGTCTTGAAGCCATTAGTAAAGATGAATCATTTTGATTGACCAGCCATTTTTGCCTTTTGGCAAAACTTTACTTAAAGCCTGCAGGTATAAAGAGTCATAACTTGTTATAAACACTTGTGAGCCTTTATAATGTCTTATAATAAGGCAAGTGAAAAGAAGTGGTGGCCTGTTGTTCAAGTGATTCACCAAAGAAAGGATTGCTATTGTTGATAGACTGCATTCAGGTGAAACGCCAAGCCAATTGGGCTTCATGGTTTACAAGCCAATTGGGCTTCATGGTTTACAAGCCAATTGGGGCTTTATTAAGCTTCATTAATCAGGAACAACAGCATCTGAGCAGAGTAATTAATTAATCTATTTTAATCAGATTGAAACAAGATGATCCCATTATTTTGAAAGGCGTCTGGCTAGTCAAGGAGGGAAATCACATGCAGGACTTCAGTCAGCGAGAGATGAGATCCAAAAGAAAGCCTTTAATTGAGACATTGCAAAGTCGAACAAACCTGTTTTGTAACATATCTTAAAAATGAGTGTGTAGGCCTAATGGCTCTCAATTCAAATAACTTTACAAAAAGTATTGAAACTACCTAAGTGGTCTTTCTATGGTAAATAAAAGCTGTCCACATCAGTCTAGACCCATTGTCTTATTTCAGATTGTGTCACTCCTACGCGACGCTCGACCCTCAACCGATCTGTCTTGTAGGACGTGGAACTTATATTCAAATTTTAATATTAAGCATGTTTTATATCACTGTGCTCCCGTATGAGTCTCCATGGAACATGCAGAACTAGCTAGCTAGCAGAACTAGCTACCTAACTAACTAGCTAAATTATTACAAGCATTGTAACAACAATTTAATAGTTTGTCATTGTGAGAAAAAAAAAAGTGCTGGCTATCTCCTGCATAAATTATGTGCCAGGACATCGGTCGTTAGTACAGTGACAACATGATCAGCTGCTTAGCTTACTTTTGTAAACGTTAGTTAGCTAGTTTACTGACATACTGTAGCTAGTTAGCTCTACCTTGCTTTACTAACGTAAACATCTTGTTTAGCCTGTTTAAATGACCCTGATGTTGTAGACATGCAGCACCACAATTAGGAGGGACTGTTATGAGAAATCAGTCTGTAGATCCTGTTTCTCTGTGATCGTAAAGGTTACTTTGTATTGTTGGGTCAGCTGCTGTGCACAGCAGCTGACTCGGGACTGGAGGCTACTCAATGACTCGCGGCAGAATAGCTGCTTCTTGAAAACGCATAATAATGTTAGAATTAGCGCTACTACTGTAGCTTGCTAACTAGCGAGCTTTGTTTGAAAGCACTGAACATTGTGTGTGCAGCACTAAGCAGGTAGGTTGGTTAGAAACATCGTTTCAGGGTAGACTACTGCTGATGTTGGACAGATTTATGCCATTTAGGTTTAGTGCCCGTTGTCAAAGTTGAGAAATGCTGCTTTTTGAACGACACACATCTTTAACTAGATTTAAAATGTATTGACTAAGACTGCCAATACAAATTTAAAAAATTATGGGCAGATGTATTGTTTTAGCTTAGATTTATTCAGACCGTTACGAATCAGAAATGGGGTTCAGCAAACGATGTCACCTAGGTAATATTTTCAAATGTTAGATATCACATTGTAGCCAAACGAATTTTTATCTATGCCATTACCCTTTGCGAGATACGACAAAGATCAGTCCAGGTGGAATCAATGCACTATCTGACATAAGACAATGGGCTAGACCAAGCACTCCCTCGTAGGCCTACTGTATATTTATGTGAGTACATTGGATTTGTATAGATTTGTGTGAATACATCTGTGAATGACAGTGTTTAGGAGTGTTTTCATTTTTATTGTCACTGTGACCTTTGTTTCCCTTATGATGGCATTAAAACAGCCTTTTCCAGCCGTTGTAGTGATTCCTCTCAATACACAATCAGGCTTTATAAAACCCTGTTGTGTGATGTCTTTTGGAGATTTGCAAATATTACATTTAAATGTTGTTATTGGTCTCCAATCCTAGGAGCCCTTCGCTCGCATGATTTTATGACACACATATGTGTGGTAGAGCTGTTCAGCATCACCTGCTAACCCCACAAAGTGAAGCAGGCCCCAGCCCAGCTTCTACTCCTACAAATATATATTGCTCTCTTTAGGGCTCTTTTTGACCTCTCTATCATTATTTATTAATCTCCCTTCATTTATTTATTTATCTCTTCCTCCAATCCTTTACAACATATTTGATCTAACTGGATGCATACAGTCGAACCCCTTTGGAACACAGTTGTAATGTTCTTGAAGTGCCTCCCCGCCGTCTATGCAAGAGAAAGTACTTGTAATGTCTGACTCATCCAATGCCTGTTGAGATACAATATATGTCTGTTTTAAAATGTGGAAATAAACTGATACAGTGGGTATCAAATATGAGAGATTAGAGGAAATAGAAAACAACGTAAATAACGGCATACAACACAACAAGAACTGCAGCTTATCCAATGCAGTCCAATCACATTTGGTTTGTTTTCTGTTTCTCATCGACTTTCCACATTAATCATAGCAGGGACTGTCTCTGCATGGTCGAGCCAAATTATTACAGCTAAACACACAAGACTGCGGAATGATTTAAAGGCCCAGTGCAGTCATAATCGTGAGTTGCCATTCTTGATAAACACAGGAAACGGTTGTGCGTGAAACACCCAGCAGTGTTGCTGTTTTTGACACAAATCGGTGTGCCTGGCACCTACTACCATACCCCGTTCAAAGGCACTTAAATATTTTGTCTTGCCCATTCACCCTTTCTATAGCACACATACACAATCCATGTCTCAACTGTCTCAAGGCTTAAAAATCCTTATTTAACCTGTCTCCTCCCCTTCATCTACACTGATTTGGAGTGGATTTAACAAGTGACTTCAATAAGGGATCCTAGCTTTCACCTGGATTCATGGAAAGAGAAGGTATTCTGAATGTTTTGTATACTCAGTGTACTTCCACCCTAAACTAAACAAATTAGGGGTTCAACCAGGGTTCTTCTAAGATCCGCAAAGATCTTAGATCTTAGGGTTCTTGGAATTGAAAATTGTCCCCAAAATGTTATTCCAAGAACCCCATATGAGGTGGGGTTCATCGAGGAATCTCCTTAGTTGGTGGGGGTTCTTCCAGGAACATTAGGATTTGAATTTGAAAGGACAGCTGGTGCAGGCACTTAACGGAAAAATGTAAAGATCTCAATTTAAGGTCATATTTGTCCCTTGTATGATCTAAATTGATGTTATTTTATGATGAAACCATTTATATTTTCACATTTGTGCAAGTCTATCTAAAGCAGAAAATGGACACAATTCAATGGATATCAATCAACATAGAGGTCAGAATATATATGCTATAAGAATATATTGAAGGCTAGTTGTATTGGGTGCAGATGACTGAACTGCTCACTTTGTGTCTGTAGGTATACAGACGAGGAGGCATACAAAGGTATGTCAGTTGGCATTGGTATGTTATGCAGATCACACTTTCCAACCTCCTCCCTTAGCTCCTCAATGAAAATCTCATAGGCCTCTACATTATGGACAAGGTACTGTATGTGTATGAAAACCATTATCAAAACAGTTTTTTTCATTCACATTTACTACAAAACCAAGGTTTGAATACTGTCATGTGCATGTTTTGTTAAACATCTGAATAATTACTATTTTCTGGACTCACAGACTTCACCCTCCCTACACCTCTGATGAATTTAACAGGAAACCTTTTTGATCACCATGCACTGCAAAATCATTCTGGTTATGGATACAGAAAACATCAACACATTAACATCAACACACCAGAGGATATACCCATTAGAATTGGGGCTCTGCTGGGAGTTTTCGTCATATTTGGATTATTTTATTCTGCTTTGCCACTAAAATCATAATAAACACTGACAACTAAAATATTGTTGTTATTGTTATGCATATTATTAATAATAATAATAGGGGAGGGGGGGGGTAGTTCAAAAGTTTACCCCAAAAACGTTCTTAAAAAGGTTATTTGAGGATCCATTAAAAGGGGTTCTTTGAATAACTTATAGTGGTTCCCCACAGTTTCAATTTGAAGAACCCCTAAAGGATACTCCAGGAACCTTTTCTTTTTAGAGTGTATGTGGTTGGAATAATACTGAAATTGTGAAAATGATGATAATGCCCTTTTAGTGTAAGAGCTGTTTGAAAAGACCACCTGAAATTTCTGCCTGTTTTGGTGGGATGGAGTTTTCAAGGCGGCTGATTAGTTAATAGACCGATAAGAAAGAGAGTTCCAAAGGTCTCCGCCAAAAGCAGCTAGTTTTCAGTTTTCCCCTCCCCACTCAGACCACTTCCAGGCAGTCCTAGCTAAATTCTTGCTTGAGTAATTGCTCTTTGCTAAGATGCTATTTGTGTTTCTTTTTGACCATTTTAATTGAAAACAATCACCGTAAGGTACATAATTGTTGTTACCCAGAAATGATTTGATATTGAGATAAAAACGACTGCATTTTGCCTTTAAGTGTCTGGGCCCCTCACAGTGGAGATAGAGAAATGACTAATTGCTTCAACAAAACCGGACAGAAATGTAAAAAAGATTAACATTGACTGCTGCCTAGGGTGGTTCTCTTTACATAAATCTAAATACAGTTGCTACAGGCTAGCTGAAGGCTCACTGTACATTAAACACACAATTACAGAGCGAAGTAAACACTGTCTCTGTGACTATACCCTCACTAACATACTTCTAAGAATGCTTTCCCAATACATTGCGTCTTATTAAATACTATTCTAGTGTGGACATTGGAACTGAACCACAGCATCTAATTCAACTGACCCCATTCATATAGTGTCATAATATATTGATATGTATTCCATGTACTGATAACTATAATGTAATGGTTCACAACAATAAATAGTCAATAACCAGAATGTCACAAGTAAAACAAGAGAAATGGTGGGTTCTCCCTTGTACATATTGGATGAATGCTGACATTGCTGTAAGTATTTTATGTATCAGCTGATATTGCTCTTCTGCAAATAGATGATTCATGAAATCTCAGATTGTAACAATCAGATAATGTCATACATCATGGTTCAGCGGTAATGAAAGAATCAGGTTGTCCTTTATTGGAAATGTGGCATAGTCGCCTAAGGGAGGACAAGCTTGAGCTAGCTGTTTTTAGTACAAGAAGGGAGAATTACTTAGATAATAGGAGCGCGAACAGAGGAATATACAGCACAAGTATTGCTCATAGCAGCTTGCGTTCAGTAATACTTGTCATCAAACAATAATATGTTGACACAAGTTTTGGATCCACATAAACATATTTTATTTAATTTAATTTCACTTTTATTTAACCAGGTAGGCCAGTTGAGAACAAGTTCTCATTTACAACTGCGGCCTGGCCAAGATAAAGCAAAGCAGTGCGACAAAAACAACAACACTGAGTTACACATAAAAAAACATACAGTCGATAACACAATAGAAAAATCAATGTACAGTGTGCGCAAATGTAGAAGAGTAGGGAGGTAAGGCAAAAAACAGGCCACAGCGGCAAAATAATTACAATTTCGCATTAACACTGCAGTGATAGATGTGCAGATGATGAATGTGCAAGTAGAGATACTGGGGTGCAAAGGAGCAAAAATAAATAAATAAAAATATGTTGATGAGGTAGTTGGATGTGCTATTTACAGATTGGCTGTGAACAGGTAAAGTGATTGGTAAGCTGCTCTGACAGCTGATGCTTAAAGTTAGAGAGGGAGATATGACTCCAGCTTCAGTGATTTTTGCAATTCGTTCCAGTCATTGGCAGCAGAGAACTGGAAGGAAAGGCGGCCAAAGGAAGTGTTGGCTTTGGGAATGACCAGTGAAATATACCTGCTGGAGTGGGTGCTATGGGTGGGTGTTGCTATGGTGACCAGTGAGCTGAGAAAAGGCGGGGCTTTACCTAGCAAAGACTTATAGATGACCTGGAGCCAGTGGGTTTGGCGACTAATATGTAGTGAGGGCCAGCCAACGAGAGCATACAGGTCGCAGTGGTGGGTAGTATATGGGGCTTTGGTGACAAAACGTATCTCACTGTGATAGACTACATCCAGTTTGCTGAGTAAAGTGTTGGAGGCTATTTTGTAAATGACATCGTCGAAGTCAAGGATCGGTAGGATAGTCCGTTTTATGAGGGTATGTTTGGCAGCATGAGTGAAGGAGGATTTGTTGTGAAATAGGAAGCCGATTCTAGATAGAATTTTGGATTGGAAATGCTTGTCTGGAAGGAGAGTTTACAGTCTAACCAGACACCTAGGTATTTGTAGTTGTCTGCAAATTCTAAGTCTGAACCGTCATAGTAGTGATGCTAGTCGGGTGGGCGGGTGCTGGCAACAATCGGTTGAAGAGCATGCATTTAGTTTTACTAGCATTTAAAAGCAGTTGGAGGCCACGAAAGTGTTGTATGGCATTGAAGCTTGTTTGGAGGTTTGTTATTAACACAGTGTCCAAAGAAGGGCCAGATGTATACAGAATGGTGTCGTCTGCGTAAAGGTGGACCAGAGAATCACCAGCAGCAAGAACGACATCATTGATATATACAGAGAAAAGAGTTGGCCCGAGAATTGAACCCTGTGTCACCCCCATAGAGACTGCCAGAGGTCCGGACCACAGGCCCTCCGATTTGACACACTGAACTCTATCTGAGAAGTAGTTGGTGAACCAGGCGAGGCAGTCATTTGAGAAACCAAGGCTATTGAGTCTGCTGATAAGAGTGCGGTGATTGACAGAGTCGAAAGCCTGGGCCAGGTCGATGAAGACGACTGCACAGTACTGTCTTTTGTCGATGGCAGTTATGATATCGTTTAGTTGTGATATCGTTTAGGACCTTGAGCGTGGCTGAGGTGCACCCGTTACCAGCTTGGAAACCAGATTGCATAGTGGAGAAGGTACATGGGATTCGAAATGGTTGGTGATCTGTTTGTTAACTTGGCTTTCGAAGATTTTAGAAAGGCAGGGCAGGATGGCTATAGGTCTATAACAGTTTAGATCTAGAGTGTCTCCCCCTTTGAAGAGGGGGATGACCGCGGCAGCTTTCCAATCTTTGGGGATCTCAGACGAAAAGAAAGAGAGGTGGAACAGGCTAGTAATAGGGATTGCAACAATTTCAGCGGATAATTTTAGAAAGAGAGGGTCCAGATTGTCTAGCCCAGCTGATTTGTAGGGATCCAGATTTTGCAGCTCTTTCAGAACATCAGCTGTCTGGATTTGGGTGAAGGAGAAGCGAGGGGGCTTGGGCAAATTGCTGCAGGGGGTGCTGAGCTGTTGGCCGGGGTAGGGGTAGCCAGGTGGAAAGCATGGCCAGCCGTAGAATTTTTTTATTGAAATTAGTGATTATCGTAGATTTATCGGTGGTGACAGCGTTTCCTATCCTCAGTGCAGTGGGCAGCTGGGAGGAGGTGCTCTTATTCTCATGGACTTTACAGTGTCCCAAAACATTTTGGAATTAGTGGAGCTGTTTGGCATCAACTCAACTCGCCGTGTTTGGAGGAGGAGGAATGCTGCCTATGACCCCAAGAACACCATCCCCACCGTCAAACATGGAGGTGGAAACATTATGCTTTGGGGGTGTTCTTCTGCTAAGGGGACAGGACAACTTCACTGCATCAAAGCGACGATGGATGGGTCATGTACTGTCAAATCTTGGGTGAGAACCTCCTTCCCTCAGCCAGGGCATTGAAAATGGGTCGTGGATGGGTATTCCAGCATGACAATGATCCAAAACACACAGCCAAGGCAACAAAGGAATGGCTCAAGAAGAAACACATTAAGGTCCTGGAGTGGCCTAGCCAGTAGAAAATAGAAAATAGAAAATCTGTGGAGGGAGCTGAAGGTTCGAGTTACCAAACGTCAGCCTCGAAACCTTAATGACTTGGAGAAGATCTGCAAAGAGGAGTGGGACAAAATCCCTCCTGAGATGTGTGCAAACCTGGTGGCCAACTACAAGAAACGTCTGACCTCTGTGATTGCCAACAACGGTTTTGCCACCAAGTAATAAGTCATGTTTTGCAGAGGGGTCAAATACTTATTTCCCTCATTAAAATGCAATTCCATTTCAAAAAAAATTTCACATGCGTTTTTCTGGATTTTTTTGTTGTTATTCTGTCTCTCACTGTTCAAATAAACCTACCATTAAAATTATAGACTGATCATTTCTTTGTCAGTGGGCAAACGTACAAAATCAGCAGGGGATCAAATACTTTTTTCCCTCACTGTATACAGATAATGCCTTCATCAAACAACACTGTTTCATGACAAATCAGTGACACGGCAGGAGATGTTTTTAAATAATTACTGCTTCGCATACAAGCCAGTGAATTCTATGCATTACAGCTGGATGAGTCAACAGACGTGGCGGGCCTGGCACAGTTCCTGGTACATGTCCGTTACGTTCATTGGGGGTCAATTAAGGAAGACGTCCTCTTCTGCAAACCACTGGAATCCAGGACAACAGGAGAGGACAGCTTTGTGACATCAAATGGACTTTGGTGGTCAAGATGTGTTGGTATCTGTACTGATGGCGCAAAAACCATGACAGGGAGACATAGTTGAGTGGTACACTGCAGCATCCACCGAGAGGCTCTTGCTGCCAAAGGGAAGACGTTTTGGACACTGCAGTGAAAATGGTTAACTTTGTTAAAGCAAGGCCCCTGAACCTTTGTGTATTTTCTGCACTATGCAATGATATGGGCAGCGACCATGTAACGCTTTTACAACATACAGAAGTGTGCTGGTTATCAAGGGGCAAGGTATTGACACGTTTTTTTTTTATTGAGAGACGTGCTTAAAGTTTTCTTTACTGACTATAATTTTCACTTGTCTGACCGCTTGCATGATGATGAGTATGACTGGCCAATCTGGGTGATGTTTTTTCTCGCCTGAATGATCTGAGTCTGGGATTACAGGGACTCCCCGCAACTATACTCAATGTGCAGGCTATGATCAAGCAGTTAGAGGACAACACACAGGTCTTTCCATCATTGTATGATTTTTTGTGTGCAAATGAACTCAAGCTTACGGACAAAATGTCAAATGTTATATAGCGAAGCACCTGAGTGAGTTGGGTGCGCAATAACGTAAATGTATCGTATAGCGTGTGTGTGTGGCAGGCTTACAATGAGGGCAAAAAACAACATTTGAGAGTGCGCTGACACTGGTGCTACAGGGGGAACGCAGCTGGAGGTTGAATGTTTGAAGGAGTGCGGGACTATAAAAAGTTTGGGAACCACTGGCCTAGAAAAGAACAAAAAAGCCAAATCATGTTCTTGAAATTGTATATTTTCTTACTTGCCTCTTGATACGTACTGTACACTGAGTATACCAAACATTAGGAACACTTTTTTTGCCATCAGAGCAGCCTCAAATCGTAGGGGCATGGATGCTGGCCCATGTTGACTCCAATGATTCCCACAGCTGTATCAAGTTGGCTGGATGTCCTTAGCGTGGTGGACAATTTTACCCCGGATAAAAATTCAATAAAAATAAAAACATTATGTCTGTTGATCATGAAAAACCCAGCAGCGTTGCAGTTCTTGACTCAAACCGGTGCATTTTGGCAATAACCACCATATCCCGTTAAAATACACTTTTGTCTTGCTCATTCACCCCCTCAATGGCACACATACACAATCCATGTCTAAATTGTCTCAAGGCTTAAAAATCCTTCTTTAACCTGTTTCCTCCCCTTCATCTACACTGATTGATGTGGATTTAACAAGTATCAATAAGGGATCATAGCTTTCACCTGGTCAGTCTATGTCATGGAAAGAGCATGTTCTTAATGTTTTAATGTTTGGTAGGCCTATCCAATGGAAATACGGATAGGCCTACCAGAAGGCACTACACTAAGTTAGCACTTGACTTGAATATGTTTAAAACTGTGGTCTCCAGATAATTAATCTTCCAAAATAACACTTACCAGTTTAAGAAGAGCTATTGTACTGAGAGTGCACAAAATCAAATCAAATCAAATTTATTTATAAAGCCCTTCTTACATCAGCTGATGTCACAGAGTGCTGCACAGAAACCCAGCCTAAAACCCCAAACAGCAAGCAATGCAGGTGTAAAAGCACCAACACATCACAAAATGTTTATGCATGACCATGATCATGGTCTCTTTCTCCTCTGTCTCCCTCCCTCCCTCTCTCTCTCTCTCTCTCTCTCTCTCTCTCTCTCTCTCTGTCTCTCTGTCTCTCTGTCTCTTTCTCCTCTGTCTCTATCTTTCTATCTCTCTCTCTCTCCCTCCCTCTCTCTCTCTCTCGCTATCCCTCTCTCTCTATATATATATATATGTCTATCCCTCTCCCTCTTTATCCCTCCCTCCCTGTCTCCCCACCTCAGGGACACACAGAGAGACTTTTTGGCATTCTCAATTAACCGAATCACCTCTCATTTTGGTGTCTGAGTAACAAGTCGAACATTAAGGAATTAAACCTTCCAGTTACAGCAATTAGCAGGTGCATTTATGATTTCTCAATTGGCATCCTGACGCACCTGCATATTAAAGACATGGAAATAGTCCTGATTATTATTAATGGGATGCATAGAGAGGTGTGCAGGTGGTCACACAGGCCCTGAAATACAACTGATCTGATTAGAAGATGAGAAGACGCAAGCATCTCTTTTAGTATCTGGGAGGATCAGATGTCCTCATGGAGAGAGGAGTTAAACGATCAAATTAAATTATGTTTTTAATTGTATTAGGGTACCTTACCCATTCTACCCAAAGTCCGGACTATTTACATTGACACCCTCCCCCCTTTGTTTTTATACTGCTGCTACCCGCTGTTTATTATCTATGAATAGTCACTTTACCCCTACCTACATATACATATTTATCAGGATAAGGTAAGACCCAGATGCAGACCGTGTCGAAGTAACAATGTTTATTACAGCAACAGGGGTAAAGGTACCGGACGGCAGGCAGGCTCAGGGTCAGGGGCAGGCAGAATGGTCAGGCAGGCAGGCTCAGGGTCAGGACAGGCAAGGGTCAAAACCAGGAGGACGAGAAAAGAGAGACTGGGGAAAAGCAGGAGCTGATACAAAAAACACTGGTTGACTTGACAAACAAGACGAACTGGCCCAGACAGACAGAAAACACAGGTATAAATGCCCAGAGGATAAGTGGGGAAGATGGGCGACACCTGGAGGGGTGGAGACAAGCACAAGGACAGGTGAAACAGATCAGGGCGTGACAATATTACCTTGACTAACCTTTACCCCCGCACATTGACTCGGTACCGGTACCCCCTGTACGTATATAGCCTCGTTATTGTTCTTTCATTGTGTTACTTTTTATTTTATTTTTTGCTTTAGTTTATTTTGTGAATATTTTCTTAACTCTATTTCTTGAACTGCATTGTTGGTTAAGGGCTTGTACGTAAGAATATCACGGTAAGGTCTACACCTGTTGTATTCGGCCCATGTGACAAATATAATTTGATTTATTATCACTGTATTCTGCTCCACTTGTTACATCTTCCATTTAATCGAACAACAAAAATTCACGGCAACATTTCAAGCACAGTAGTATTTTTCTCCAAAAAGTGTTGTTTGCCCATAAAATCTATTGGTGGTTGGATTCATACAAAATTGAAACACTGATCTATTCTAGCAACCCTCCAGTCTGAATTTTAATTAAACTGTCTTTAGTGACCAGTCTTGATTGAGAAGCCAAGGGCCAAACTCTTCAATATGCTTCCAATGTTTCTCTGTGAGGGAATCAGAGTATTTGGCATTGTGATATCTGGACTGAGGAAGACACCAGAGACCAACCATGGGAGCCAAGCTGGACTGCATCTATCTGTGTAAATCATGCGTAAACATTGCTGGATTGATGCTGAGGGAAAAAACACTCAGTGCCAATGAGTATAGTCTGTGAACATGTCTCACAGAAATGGTTTTATACACTTGTGCTTGCTCCATTGTGCTTGCCCACACACTCAAGGACACACGCATTGAGCAAAACAATCGCAACATTTTAAATAGATGGGATTATCCAAGGCGAGTTCCAAATACTCGTATACGAATATGAGTGAAGTCAAACCAAATTCACAATCTGTTCTGTAAAATGGCCACTGACTCCTCCTGCACTGACATAGGGAGTTATCTTAGCTCAGGATTGCCTGTGATTGCAGTGTTTAGTGTGGCTTACAGAGGTCGCTGCCCCAATCTCCCCATTCTTAGTGCATAATAGGTACTTCTCCAGGCCCGGCCTGCCCTCTGTCTGGTCTGCCATGCCTTGTGCCTGGCTTCACTCCCCAGGCTCTGAGAGTATCCAATTTCCCCTAGCTGGGAGGGACTCTTCTGCCTCAGAGCCCCACAGCCACAGCAGCACTATTGCTTCGCCCCATCTGTGAAGTGTCTATGGGTTACATTTAATCGCCTCACGGATCCCTTACTTTTTAACCCTGCCACCCTTACCAGAATCACACGGACACATCCCACCACAGCACACCTGCTGACATGGGATACCTGAAGAGTCATCTTTCATCAAGGAGGATGCATGCACCTGCTGCTTAGCTTACGTGTCACGGCCGGGGCCATATGTGAGTGTATTTGAAGCAGAAAGGCAGCACTCGGAACTTGTACACACCTCATCAGTGGTTTCCTCAAATGGAACAATCGTGTGAGAGTTGTAAAGACAATAAAAAATGACAACAGGACGAAGAGGGGGTAAAACAAAAACAATGATGCATCAATCGAAGCCTGGGTTTAATAGTTTGGATCGTCACTTAGCTGTGTCTCTGTCTGTCTGTCTGTGCCGGTAGAGGTGATAGGCCACTAGAGACAGGAGACAGCTTGCAGCTCTCGGTTTCACCTCATTTTCATAATCATAAGGCATTCTGGAGCTGCAGCTGTGCCAATATTGTGCGGTGGGTCACATCAGGGGAAAACATGATTCTATTACTCTGTAAGTGTCCAGGCATAGTCTCCTTCTGGCAGACACAGGATGGGATGGGCCTCTAAAAGGGAGGCTGGAGAATTACAAAAAATTGGATCAAATTTAGAAATATGGACCCAATTCCATTTCCCTCTTCGCTCTGTCTGTACGATTCAGCATACGGCTACACAGATAACAAACGACTGTAATAAAAAATGTTACAGAAAAAGAAAAAGGAGGGCCCCAAATGCATTGAGGGCAGCAAATGAAACTGGAAGTTAGATATACTGTATATTTGAAATTAATTTTAAATGTAGTCCCTAGATTATATTAAATGTATTATTTTGTGTCTGCCTCCCATACAAAACCGTTCATGGACAGCTGTTGAAGCATTCAGACTGACTTGTCTGCTACCAAAGAGCATTCGCCCTTGTTCCGCCACTTGCCCAACATACGAGTCCTAAACCCAGAACCAAATCGAGCAGCTGTCTGCATGTGAAGTTGTCCTTCAACTCAGCATAACAGTTTCAGCAGCAACACCACTACGTTAATATTTAATCACACATAACCTTGAGGTTATTCCCATTATGTTCTATTCATTAGATTTGACCGATGTAAAATACAACCCGACACCCCCTTTTCACCACCAAAGCAAACCATAATGAAAGCAAATAGAGAAAATATAGCAAATACTAGGAAAGAATCAACATTTTTTTTCAGTCTTTGTTTTCAGTATGTGGCTTCTACGTGTCTAAAGTGCTTTATATCTCTACTACTTTGTTGTTTTCAAAATAATCAGGGACATCTAAAAAAACGTATGCCATTTAGGGTAAAATATGACTTTGGAAAATAATTTACTTGTCATGTCATCCAAAGTCACAGGCTGAGTGCTGCACTCAAGCATTCATAGACAGCACACCATGCACCATTAGTGGTTGGACTACCGTACACCCTGAAAGGCCTATCTTTGTAGATATATATTTTTCACATTTGGCACCTTTATCTCACATCACAGCATATGGAACAGAGGAGCTAAAATGTAGTTAATAGACATATAACATCAAACACATAATCTATACACACATATGCTATAATACTCTACATAAAAACATATGCAATCCTTAAGAGTCTACTGAAGAACCCATGCGTCAATCTAAGTCACATGATAAAAATATTCCCATCAAAATACGTCAGTTTAAGCTAGAGATAACAGTTCTTTTGCATGGGCTGCGTCTCAACCCACCGCATCCGCGTTACGTCGGCCTTCCGCACCTGCGGAGAAGGCGGCCGAGCTACAGCGGTGTTTGTCAGACCACGAGACATTCCAAAAATTGGTCTTCTCACAAAAACATCTGTAGTGTCCGAACGGTTTGGCCTACAAACTGTTGACCACTCTATAGTATAGAAAGGGGAGACTCTCACGAACATAATGGTGTTTTTCTCTACGACTCGTCTGAAATCAGTAATGTTGATGTGCCAACTTCTGTCTGGAGGTAAAGCACAGTAATAAGCTCCGTACAACTAACCAGTAACCTAGGACCATATCACACAGTGCTGGCAATACCCTCTGCAAAGACAGACAGCACAAGAAAGATGTTTCCAATAGAGCAACAAATTGGAAATAGAGTAGGGAAAAATACTGACGTTTTTAGCAGGGCTATCAACACATTGATTCATTTCAGCTGGACTGAGATGGCAGGGCACAGCTTTACAGACTCCTGGGGGACTCAGAGAACATGTATGCAGAAAATTGGAAATCAATACAGGTTTCTCACTAGCAAAAGCAGCGCTATTTTAGCTACAGGAGTCAGGACAGGCTACTAGAGTTACTAGAGTTATGGTCGTCCGTGACAAAATGGCCAGGGCGATGCCTCTCTATTCACACGTAAAATAGTACTACGGTGTCACAGGCTACTTGGATGCTCCAAATGCAGTACAAACATATGTGTTTTGTCAGGCATGGTCTATGTCGAAAACAAAATTTAGTGTTTAATTAACATATCCTTTTTGGAGCTCCCTCAAGGAAAACAGGCAAGAAGTTGAAGCAACCATAGCCAAGCAAATAGACGTTCTGATAAGGTGACTTCTGTAAATAGAATGAGATCTTTTCTGGAAGACTGGCATCTGTGCCACCTGGGTTAGGAAGGTACCGGGCCAGTTTTGGTGTAGGCCTCTGTGTTCCCCTCAGGGTGGAAAGCTTTCAGTTTGAGGCCCTGTCAGAATGGGACGTCTAGTGCATACTAAACACACCCTGTCATTCTGAGTGAAAACTCCAAAGGACAAAGAGCGAAATAAAAATGTCAAGCTGGAGGGTCACAGAAAACATGACAGCAAATACTCTCTTTAGCACAGGGCTTCACTCTCACATGATGATTAATAAATGGGTTCTTTGACCCCTCAGAAACATTTGGATATTCAGACAGGATGACATTTTACTATCCTGCACATTATCGTGACATAGATAGATGACATTCGATGACATTAAATCTCTGTTGAAATGCTTCAGTATCAACGTGGTATTCTAACATCACCTCATTGTCCTTAAAAGGTGCACTTTTGGCAACAACTTCAATCAAGAAAATGTGAAAGCCTTTGTAACAACAGTTAATGTAATAATGTCTGCTGTGTGTACAGCCTTTCTCAACTAACAGCTATCAGACATCCTCAAAAATGTAATCCACTGCTATACAAAAACAAATTGTTTGTTTTATCACATCGGACTGGTTTGTTTCTACCCCCTTGCTAATAAGAGTATGACTTATCCCACTGTGGTCTGCAGGATGTCAGTTTAGCTTTTATTTTCCTGAGCACAGCCTGGCTGATAAACAGTGGTGATTTGGTGAGTGTTTGACAGTTTGCTTATTTCCCTTCTGCTCAGAGGGCTCTCATCAGCTAATTTCAACATGGCAGGCAGTGGAAGTTAAACTAAGTGTTTGGGGAAATGTCATTTTTAATTAAATCCCAGGTCCTTTCAGATAAGCAGTTAGGCATTAATTTCACCTAGGGCGTGAAGTTGTATAGAGCCAGAGTAGCATGACGTATGTCTATCAAGACTAATGATATGCATAAACTCTGTACACCCCCTCCCTCTGGTATGACAAAGAACTCCTAATGATATGTCTGTAATGTTTCTAAAAATGCTCCCACATTCTGACAGTGTATTATGCATATCGTTAGTTATGAATAGCGTACATGCCAATAGATAAAATGTATACACTCCCCATACTTATTCATTTAGACAGCGAAGCTACAACTTTTAATTTGGCTCTATACTCGAGCATTTGGGATTTGAGATCAAATGTTGTATATGAGGCAACAGTACAGAACCTTTTATTTGAGGGTATTTTCATACATACATGTTTCCCCGTTTAGAAATGAATGCACTTTATGTACAGTGCCTAGAGAAATTATTCACACCCCTTGACATTTTACACATTTCTGTGTTACAGCCTAAATTTGAAATGGTTTAAATGTAGATGTTTTTGTCACTAGCCTACACAAAATACTACATAAAGTCAAAGTGAAATTATATCTTAGATTTTCTTACAAATTAATAAAAAATGAAAAACTGTAATGTCTTGAGTCAATAAGTATTCAACCCCTTTCATATGACAAGCCTACATAAGTTCAAGAGTAAAAATGTGCTTAACAAGTCACATAATATGTTGCATGGACTCAATTTGTGTGTAATAACAGTGTTTAGCAGTGTTTTATGACTGTAGCCCACAAATAAAATTATCTGTAAGGTCCCTTGGTCAAGCAGTGAATTTCAGACACAGTTTCAATCTTGCACTGAGATGCAGTGCCTTAGACCACTGTCCCACTCGGATGTATTAGTGTTTTATTTTGTACAAATGTTAGAATTTTCTTCTAATGTGACATTACAGAGTATTTTGTGTAGATTGTTGACACAAAATGTCAATTAAACCATTTTAATCCCACTTTGTAACACAACAAAATGTGGGTGTGAATACTTTCTGAAGGCACTGTATCCATTTGAAGGTGTCATAAGTATTTGGACACATTCACTTACACTACCGGTCAAACGTTTTAGAACACATCAAGGGTTTTTCTACATTTTCCACATTGTATAATAATAGTGAAGACACATACAGTGGGGAAAAAAAGTATTTAGTCAGCCACCAATTGTGCAAGTTCTCTCACTTAAAAAGATGAGAGAGGCCTGTAATTTTCATCATAGGTACACTTCAACTATGACAGACAAAATGAGGAAAAAAATCCAGACAATCACATTGTAGGATTTTTTATGAATTTATTTGCAAATTATGGTGGAAAATAAGTATTTGGTCACATACAAACAAGCAAGATTTCTGGATCTCACAGACCTGTAACTTCTTCTTTAAGAGGCTCCTCTGTCCTCCACTCATTACCTGTATTAATGGCACCTGTTTGAACTTGTTATCAGTATAAAGACACCTGTCCACAACCTCAAACAGTCACACTCCAAACTCCACTATGGCCAAGACCAAAGAGCTGTCAAAGGACACCAGAAACAAAATTGTAGACCTGCACCAGGTTGGGAAGACTGAATCTGCAATAGGTAAGCAGCTTGGTTTGAAGAAATCAACTGTGGGAGCAATTATTAGGAAATGGAAGACATACAAGACCACTGATAATCTTCCTCGATCTGGGGCTCCACGCAAGATCTCACCCGTGGGGTCAAAATGATCACAAGAACGGTGAGCAAAAATCCCAGAACCACACGGGGGACCTAGTGAATGACCTGCAGAGAGCTGGGACCAAAGTAACAAAGCCTACCATCAGTAACACACTACGCCGCCAGGGACTCAAATCCTGCAGTGCCAGACGTGTCCCCCTGCTTAAGCCAGTACATGTTCAGGTCCGTCTAAAGTTTGCTAGAGAGCATTTGGATGATCCAGATGAGGATTGGGAGAATGTCAGATGAAACCAAAATAGAACTTTTTGGTAAAAACTCAACTCGTCGTGTTTGGAGGACAAAGAATGCTGAGTTGCATCCAAAGAACACCATACCTACTGTGAAGCATGGGGGTGGAAACATCATGCTTTGGGGCTGTTTTTTCTGCAAAGGGACCAGGACGACTGATCCGTGTAAAGGAAAGAATGAATGGGGCCATGTATCGTGAGATTTTGAGTAAAACCTCCTTCCATCAGCAAGGGCATTGAAGATGAAACGTGGCTGGGTCTTTCAGCATGACAATGATCCCAAACACACCGCCCGGGCAACGAAGGAGTGGCTTCGTAAGAAGCATTTCAAGGTCCTGGAGTGGCCTAGCCAGTCTCCAGATCTCAACCCCATAGAAAATCTTTGAAAGTCCGTGTTGCCCAGCGACAGCCCCAAAACATCACTGCTCTAGAGGAGATCTGCATGGAGGAATGGGCCAAAATACCAGCAACAGTGTGTGAAAACCTTGTGAAGACTTACAGAAAACGTTTGACCTCTGTCATTGCCAACAAAGGGTATATAACAAAGTATTGAGATAAACTTTTGTTATTGACCAAATACTTATTTTCCACCATAATTTGCAAATAAATTCATAAAAAATCCTACAATGTGATTTTCTGGATTCCTCATTTTGTCTGTCATAGTTGAAGTGTATCTATGATGAAAATTACAGGCCTCTCTCATCTTTTTAAGTGAGAGAACTTGCACAATTGGTGGCTGACTAAATACTTTTTTCCCCCACTGTATGGAATCACGTAGTAACCAAAAAAGTGTTAAACACATCAAAATATATTGTATATTTGAGATTCTTCAAATAGCCACCGTTTGCCTTGATGACAGCTTTGCACACTCTTGACATTCTCTCAACCAGCTTTGTGAGGTAGTCACCTGGAATGCATTTAAATTAACAGGTGTGCCTTGTTAAAAGTTAATTTGTGGAATTTCTTTCCTTCTTAATGCATTTAAGCCAATCCCTTGTGTTGTGACAAGGTAGGGGAAGATAGCCCTATTTGGTAAGTCTATATTATCGCAATAACAGCTCAAATAAGCAAAGAGAAATGACAGTTCATCATTACTTTAAGACATGAAGGTCAGTCAATACGGAACATTTCAAGAACTTTGAAAGTTTCTTCAAGTGCAGTCGCAAAAACCATCAAGCGCTATGATGAAACTGGCTCTCATGAGGACCGCCACAGGAATGGAAGACCCCGAGTTACCTCTGCTGCAGAGGATAAGTTCACTAGAGTTACCAGCCTCAGAAATTGCAGCCCAAATATATACAGAGTTCAAGTAACAGACACATCTCAACATCAACTGCTCAGAGGAGACTGTGTGTATCAGGCCTTCATGGTCGAATTGCTGCAAAGAAACCACTACTAAAGGACACCGATAGAAGAATAGACTTGCTTGGGCCAAGAAACATGAGAAATGGACATTAGACAGGTGGAAATATGTCCTTTGGTCTGGAGTCCAAAATGTGAGATTTTTGGTTCCAACAGCTGTGTCTTTGTGAGAGCATGGAGGAGGAAGTGCTATGGTGTGGGGGTGCTTTGCTGGTGACACTATCTGTGATTTATTTAGAATTAAAGGCACACTTAACCAGCATAGCTACCACAGCATTCTGCAGAAATACACCATCCCATCTGGTTTGGGCTTAGTGGCAGTATCACATGTTTTTCAACAGGACAATGACCCAACACACCTTCAGGCTGTGTAAGGGCTATTTGACCAAGAAGGAGAGTGATGGAGTGCTGCATCAGATGACCTGGCCTCCACAATCCCCCGACCTCAACCAAATTGAGATGGTTTGGGATGAGTCGGACCGCAGAATGAAGGAAAAGCAGCCAACAAGTGCTCAGCATATGTGGGAACTCCTTCAAGACTGTTGTAATAGCATTTCAGGTGAAGCTTGTTGAGAGAATGCCAAGAGTGTGCAAAGCTGTCATCAAGACAAAGGGTGGCTATTTGAAGAATCTCAAACGTATATTTTGTTTTGTTTAACACTTTTTTGGTCACTATATGATTCCATATGTGTTATTTCATAGTTATTTCTACAATGTAGAACACAGTAAAAATAAAGAAAACCCCTTGAATGGGTAGGTATTCTAAAACCTTTGACCGGTAGTGTACATTATAGTGTATTTAATGTTTTTCAATATTTTAAGTTTACGCATGAAAATCATACCTCCACAAATTTCTTTTCACCTTTCCTGTTATTGGTAATGGTGAGAGGTTAGCATGTTTTGGGATCATGATCTTTGTGCATCTGCAACTTTGTCACTCAATATTATTCACGATTCATTCATGATTATCCATAATTCACATTCTATTCTAATTTACAATAAAAGTGAATCCAAAATGACACAATAGGCCTACATTATCTATCATTCATATTGGGCTCAACATAATCTGAAACACAACCCAAAACAAACTGCAAATGCATCCAAAAAGTTTGTAGAGTCACAAGCTTGATGTAGTCATTGCATGCTAGGAATATGGGACCAAATACTAAACTTTGACTAAATGTAATACACTATAATCAAATTTGTCCAAATACTTATGACACCTTCAAATGGGGGGAATAGATAGATAGATACATAAAGCGTTTTCATTTATAAATGGTACAACAGATAGCCTATATGAAAACACCCTCAAATAATAACCAATAAGGCCAAGGCAAGCTTATGACTGTTGTATTGAACACTCCGTTTGCCATCAGCAGAGGATAGTGATCATTCAATGTGTGTAATATATCCATGTGCCATGACCATGTTTGATGTAGGCACAACGCAGTCACATTAAATAACAAAGCAAATCTCAATGGCCAAGTCAAATGATGAAGAGTTCGTAATGATAGTGCATCAATTCAAAGCCACTATAAAATACAAAAACAGTTGTACCACTATCTCTTAAAACGCTCTCGTCTTTAATAAACACAAAAAGGCATGACGCTCCAATGAAACCAAACACGTTTTTAGTTCGACTCTTTCCGCCTTATTCGACTATTTCCGCCACGGTCTCCTGTTCCTCCATTTTGTTTTCTGTTGTTGGCAAGAGAACAGTGCAGAAAACTGTGTCGTTTAGAAGGATTTTCTGGCAATGGACGGGTATGTATAATCGGCCTACGAAGCTTGTGTTTTTCTTGAATGAATGCATCATGCGCGGCCATATATCGTTGATTAAAAGTAAAGTAGCTAACCTCAGAGTCTAGCTTGGGTTTGTTTTAGCTAGCTAGCGTTACCTTAGCTTGGTTAGCTACCAACTCCTGGCTGACCCATGTCAGTGAACTGGGAGAGAGCGATGCCAAGTTAGCTTTACCTATTTAGCTAACGGTAGCGACGTAAACCGAGTATATTTTGTTTTCGCAACTGTTTAGTGGCCTGCTAACTTCCGTTAGGTAATACATAGCTGAATAATACATTGCACAGTCCAACGTTAGCTAGCTAGCTCTGGATAGTATTCCATGCGAGGGTGTGTCGTCGTCACTTGTGCGTTGATTCATTGAATCCTTTGTTGATCGGAAATCTAGCTACGTTAGCTAGCTATCAATTCAAAGTAGAAGTCATCAACACCGTTTTAACGTTACCTAAAAATAAATCATGGTTAACTTAAATTGCCATACAGGTTTCCCTTCTCATATGTGGTCAGATAATCAACATCTGTATATATGTTTTAACTATGTGCTTGTGGAAAGAAACGTTTGGTTTTCTTTTTGTAGGTAGCCACGGCACTAGCTAAGTTGCGCATCTCACCATGGGTAACGTTCGCTATCTGGCTAGTGTTCGCTAACTTCCTATGCTAGCTAGCAAGCTAGAATCTACTTGAACACGCCGTTACTAACGTTAGCTTGTCGGGTGACTGTGCTGCACATAAAGTATCTGCTAATAACGTTACTGTTTCTAGGTAACGTTAGCTGGCTAGCTACCTTCTCTATCCCGTGAGTTAACTAGCTAGTTGAGCTGTAGCTAGCTAGATAAGCAGCATGCTCTGTATTGTGGAACTAGTATGCTTAGCTAATCAGTATGTTCCCTCTCTTTTTCAGTATTGGGGATGTTGCAGTTGGCGTAAAGGTAAGCCTCGGTCCAGGTTATAGATGCTTGGAAACATCTAAAATTCCCTCTCATTGCTATGGCAATGCAAAACCCATTTTTCTTAACCGGTTGAGTTGTTACATTAGGCTAACTACATCCCGATTAACACCCTGGTCAAAGTTTGCCTCCATCCAGTTTTAGTCCCGTATGTTATACTTTATGGACAGCAGATACCTTACATTTGACACACCACTCAAATTTGCAACCCACCCATTTACAACAATTAATACAAACTTGAGTTCTTTGTGCATGTGGCACAGCTTTTCAAGTCAGAATCTGCACACAGAATCCTAAATGTAGCCTACTACTGTTGAGAGCATGTGGTATTGGATAAAAAAACGAGGTTACATTTCAAGTTGTAATTTCTAGCTTTTATGATATTAGAACAATAGTAATTAAATAGGACCAACTTATGTCCATTCTGGTTAGGGAGAAAGGTGTTCTTTTATAAATGCATTCTGATCCTGTACCCTCCTAACCCAGTTTGTCCAACAACCTCAGTTCCGTCTGGTGCAAAACAAAGTTAACTCTTCTGCTAAAGGAATGACTCTTAAAAACAAACAGTCCTTTGATAGTATTATTGGGCTTTGCCTCTGTATTTTTCATCAATATTTAATGTCCAAAAGAAACTTTGCTTTGAGAAACATTCCCAGCCCTGATGTGAGTTAGGTCTAGTTGTCACGTTTTAAGTCAAAGGCAACTTTATTATCTGGAATGTATTTGTGGACTCTGGCCCTACGGGAGCACTCCATATCTAATTTATCACATCTATAAAACATGTTGGCGATAAAGAACATTTCGTTTAAATTCACTCGCAGACAAAAGAGAAGAAGACTAAGACCCAGGCCTATTCTATAGTTGGGTTTGTAATGGCTCCAGGCCTCGCTGTCCCATCTGTCAGTTTTAGCGGTGCTCGGAGTACGTCAGCCAACAACGGCAGCACAGAGGACAGAGGACAGCTCCGAGCCTTCGGGGAGCGCTGGGGAGCTCCAGATGAAATGACATGTCTGATATCTTGAGACTCCATGAGATTAAACCGACCGACACTAGAACAAAAAAAATGAGGGGACTCTTGGTGTTATGTCCTCCCTCCGTTTCCTCAAACTGTCCAGAGAGAGCTATTTCATTGTGGTCTTTCATGGGCTCTGCTCACTGCAAATGGAAGGCGTCTCTTCTTGGAGAGCCATGCCTTTATTTCACTCTCTCGCTCTCTTTGTTTACTTTCTTTCTTTCTCCAGAGAGGATCAGATGAGCTGCTGTCAAGCAGTCTCTACAACAGTGGCTCTGACATGAGCAGTATCAGTGGTAAGTTTGTGTGGCCTTATTTTTTTTTCTTCTCTTCGCCAGCCCTCACTTTATGGAATTTGCATACGTCATTTGATCGGCGTGTCCAACGGCATTAAAAGAAATGAAAGGATTAATGAATGTTTGAAGTAGAATGGCTGTATTAGTGGATGTCTTCCTCACGGGAGGTGTTTCAGTATCTGAATGACCTAGTGCGCCTCTGTAGGTGGGCACCCACACATGCTTACATGTGATTGGAATAGAGATGCTACCTGCTGTGCATTTCGATAGGCTATAACTCTTCAGAGTAAGGCTTTAAATGCCTTAGAGAAAATATAGTAGCCTGAGAAAGCTACTGTATTGCACCCTTTTTTATTTTCCACAGGTCCAAATCCATATCTTGAAATCCTCAACATCAAATCAAATTTTGTCATTTGGTACAACAGGTGTAGACCTTAATGTGAAATGCTTACTTACAAGCCATTAATCAACAATGCAGTTCAAGAAATGGAGTTAATAAAAAGTATTTTTAAAAATCACATCAAAAAGTATCAAGAAAATTACATAACAATAATGAGGCTATATACGGGGGGTACTGGTACCGAGTCAATGTGCGGGCGTACAGGTTAGTCGAGGTAATTTGTAAAGTGACTAGGCATAGATAATAAACAGCGAGTAGCTGCAGTGTAGAGGGGGGTTCAATGTAAATAGTTTGGTTGGCCATTTGATTAATTGTTCAGCAGTCTTATGGCTTGGGCGTGGCCCCAGTGAAGTACTGGTCCGTACGCACAACCCTCTGTTGCGCCTTACGGTCAGATGCTGAGCAGTTGCCATACCAGGCGGTGATGCAACCGGTCAGGATGCTCTCGCCAGTGCAGCTGTATAACTTTTTGAGGATCTGGGGACCCATGCCCAATCATTTCAGTCTCATGAGGGGGAAAAGGTGTTGTCATGCCCTCTTCACGCCTGTCTTCGTGTGTTTGGACCATGATAGTTCATTGGTGATGTGGACACCAAGGAACTTGAAACTCTCGACCCGTTCCTCTTCAGCCCCGTCCATGTTAAGGGGGGCCTGTTTGGCACACGTTTTCCTATAGTCCATGGTCAGCTCCTTTGTCTTGCTCACATTGAGGGAGAGGTTGTTGTCCTGGCACCACACTGCCAGGTCTCTGACCACCTCCATATAGGCTGTCTCATAGGCCTGATCACCGACAACTATCACTGTTGTGTTGTCAGAACTTAATGATGATGTTTGAGTCTTGGCCACGCAGTCGTGGATGAACAGGGAGTACATGAGGGGACTAAGCACGCACCCCTGAGGGGCCCCAGTGTTGAGGATCAGCGTGGTAGACGTGTTGTTGCTTACCCTTACCACCTGGGGGCGGCCTGTCAGGAAGTCCAGGATTCAGTTGCAGAGGGAGGTGTTTAGTCCCGGGGTCCTTAGCTTAGTGATGAGCTTTGTGGGCACTATGGTGTTGATGTGATTGAATTGAAATGGAGTCATCTGTTGGGGCGGTATGTGAATTGGAGTGGGTCTAGGGTTTCCATTAGAGCCTTGACTACCGACGTGAATGCTACAGGTGGTAATCATTTAGGCAGGTTACCTTCGCTTTCTTAGGCCCAGGGTTTATGGTGGTCTGTTTGAAACATGTAGGCATTTAGCTCATCTGGTAGGCTTGCGTCACTTGGCAGCTCGCGGCTGTTTCCCTTTGTAGTCCGTAATATTTTTCAAGCACTGCCACATCTGTCGAGCGTCAGAGCCAGTGTACTAGGATTCAGTCCTGTATTGACGCTATGCCTGTTTAATAGTTTGTCTGAGGGCATAGCGGAATTTATTTTAAGCGTCCGGATTAGTGTCCCGCTCCTTGAAAACGGCAGCTCTAGCCTTTGGCTCTGTGCGGATGTTGCCTGTATCCATGGCTTCTGGTTGGGAAATGTGGGGACGATGTCGTCGATGCACTTTTTGATGATGCCTGAGGTGGTATACTCCTCAATGCTGTTGGATCAATCCTGGAACATATTCCAGCCTGTGCTAGCAAAACATTCCTGTAGCGTCCGTGTCAACTCATCACTTTCGTATTGAGCGAGTCATTGGTACTTCCTGCTTTAGTTTTTGCTTGTAAACTGGAATCGGGAGGATCTCATTATGGTCAGATTTGCCAAATGGAGGGCAAGGGAGAGCCTTATGCGTCTATGTGTGTGGAGCAAAGGTGGTCCAGAGTGTGTGTGTGTGTGTGTGTGTGTATAGATATATATATATATATATATATCTCCCCTCTTGGTTGCACGTGTGACATGCTGGTAGAAATTAGGTAAAACGGATGTAAGTTTGCCTGCATTAAATTCCTTGGCCGCTAGGAGTGCCACTTCGGGATGAGCATTTTCTTGTTTGCTTATGGACTTATACAGCTTGTTGATGGATGGTAAATGGACGGCTACGAATAATATAGATGAGTACTCTCTTGGTAGATAGTGTGGTCAAATAAAATTGTATTTGTCACATGCGCCAAATACAACCTTACAGTGAAATGCTTACTTACAAGCCCTTAACCAGCAATGCAGTTTAAAAAAAAGAAGTGTTAGATAAAAAAAATAACAAATAATTAAAGCGCAGCAGTAAAGTAACAGTTGCGAGGCTATATACAGGGGTGTACCGGCTATATACAGGGGTGTACCGGTTAGAGTCAATGTGCGGTGGCACAGGTTAGTTGAGGCAATATGTACACATAGGTAGAGTTAACAGTGGTGGTGGTATTCTACCTTAGGCGAGCAATACCTCAAGACTTTAATATTAGACATCGCGAACCAGCAGCTATTGACAAATAGACACACACCTCTGCCCCTCGTCTTACCAGACGTAGCTGCTCACCTGCCGATGCACGGAGAAGCTAGCCAGCTCTGTATTATCCGTGTCGTCGTTCAGCCACGTCTCTTTGAAACATAAGATATTACCGTTTTTAATGTCCAGTTGGTAGTATAGTCTTATTCGTAGATCATCCGGTTTGTTTTCCAATGATTGCACGTTGGCCAATAAGGCAGACGGTAGTAGTGGTTTACCTACTCGTCTGCAAATTCTTAAAAGCCCCCTTTCCTCTGTCTTTCTTCAATAGATGTAATAATCACTACAGACCCTGGTTCGATTCCAGGCTGTATCACAACCACAATCATTCTGTGCGCCTTAAGTTGTTTGTGTGCTTTCTGGTGGGCAGATTGAGAGCAGGAGACCAATTTACATTATGACAAATATAATAAAATATAACATTTATTGTCCATCTAGATGGTACGTCCAATGGGAGTGACAGTAAAAAACTGAGAGTCGAAGACAGGATGGAGGCTCCTCCTTCTCGTGTGCTGCACATCAGAAAACTGCCCAACGAAACTTCAGAAACGGAGGTCATTGCCCTGGGCTTACCTTTCGGGAAGGTCACCAATATCCTGACTCTGAAGGGAAAAAACCAGGTGAGTGGCCCCAGAACAATTCTGCAGCCATTTTAAATTTTGTTCGCTGCCAGGTCCTGCCAAATGTCTATTTTTCAGTGAGTGGTCAGTGGGAAATGTTTGGCTCTTGCCCCTTAGATTCCTTTCTTGTGCGACCTCCTTGTCTGATTCCTAATTGCCTGTTTTTGTTTTAATCCATTGGTATTCCTTCTCAAACTTGCCACTTAATGTCATGGTCACATTGTTGAAGTTTTCATAGTGAATTGTTAAGTTTCCTTGCTTTGTGTCCCTGTATATTGTCTTATAATACAGAAATTATCCATTTCAGTTTAATTGAATATAACTGTATAATTTCTGTATCATAAGACTCCATAGAATGACATTGGGTATATATCCTAACAGAAAACTCTAATTTCTCTTTCTGTCCATTGGTCCTCAGGCTTTCTTGGAGCTGGGGACAGAGGAAGCGGCAATTACTATGGTCAACTACTACTCTACTGTGACACCGCATGTTCGTAACGTCCCCGTATTCATCCAGTACTCCAACCACAAAGAACTCAAAACAGACGCCGGAAACCAGCGAGCCCAGGCGGTCCTGCAGGCAGTGTCAGCGGTCCAAGGAGGAGGTACCCCTACATCGGGTTCAGATCTGGCTCTAACAGCTGCATCCAGCCCTGTGCTCAGAATAATCATCGACAACATGTTCTACCCAGTCACTCTGGATGTGCTGCAGCAGGTACCCTCACTCCTTCACATTTTTGTGTTGGAGAGCAGATTTATGAATACAATATACATTTTCTTGTGGGTATGCTCCATTTTTTTTGTACATAGTTGACCTCTTGCCCTTATGTCGTTGTGGAAATTAGGGTGTTTTTATTTTAATATTCTTTTGTTATTAGTATTTTTTGGGTGGTTTATTATTATGTCTGATAGTCAAACATCAGCTATGTTGTTGAGGTTGTATTTTAAACACATTTCCTGTATTTTCCGTCTGTTAGATCTTCTCAAAGTTCGGCACGGTCATGAAGATAATCACATTCACCAAGAACAATCAGTTCCAGGCCCTGCTGCAGTTCAACGACCCATCTACCGCACAGCAAGCCAAAATTGTGAGTAGTCCTAGTGATGATATTGAATACATTGGTACGATAGAGCGTTTTTCTAGGAACCACAGAGTAAGAGAGAATGTGATACCCTGTGCTGACCTCTCATAGCACCCCAAGAGTTCATAATTACTTTTTTAGTAATTTGGCAGGCGTTCTTATCCAGAACGACTTACTGTGAGTGTATACATTTTCGTACTGGTCCCCTGTGGGAATCAAACCCCCAACCCTGGCGTTGAAAGTGCCATGCTCTACCAACTGGGCCACGCGGGACCGTGAAATTAACTGAGTTGTACAATTTCATTACTCGTTGGTGTATTTGTACACTTCTCCCTGTTTCTATTGTGAGAGCACTGCTGAGTAAGGTTTCCATGTGTAAATAAACCTGAAACTTGTTTCCATTCTTACTCAGGCTCTGGATGGTCAGAACATCTACAACTCGTGCTGTACACTCCGCATCGATTACTCCAAGCTGGTCAACCTGAATGTCAAGTACAACAATGACAAGAGCCGTGACTACACCCGGCCAGAGCTCCCCGCCGGGGATGGACAGCCTGCCATGGACCCCAACATGGCTGCTGCCTTTCAAGGCAAGGACTCCAACTCTCTGCTTGGTAAGATCCCAGGTAGATCCCTCTCTTTTCCTTGCTCTTTCTTCTTAATGTCTTCTTTGGGGCTCTTGGGGTTGGTTTAGGGACTAGCTCTGCTTTCTATATCTCTGGTGCTGTGGGGTCTATCTCTGCTCATGTCTGTCAATATCATCCATCTCCAATGTCCAGTAGGGTTGGGTGGTATCCAGATTTTCTGTATACGGTATTACCGGAATTTCACACAAGGTGTGCTATTTAGATGCATTTATTTTTTAGCACAAAACAATTTAGGCAACAGGGATCTTGATCCGGGAGGGGATTGAATGTCTCTGCTGTAACGAAGAAGCTTGATCTTGACATCTAGCCACTTAGCTAGCAAGTTAGCAAACCACATGCATAGCTTGAGACTTGAGCTGGATGTAATTTATTTGACACATTTTATATTAAAGTTATACTTCTTTTTATTTCATTTAATCTTTATATAACTAGGCAAGTCAGTGCCTTAGACCGCTGTGCTACTCGGGAGCCCACAGTGGCATTATAAGCAGTGGCATAGCTAGCATTGTAAATCATACATTTACATTTTAGTAATTTAAGACGCTCTTATCCAGAGCGACTTACGTAGCGAGTGCATACATTTTTGAACTGATCCCCCGTGGGAAATGAACCCACAACCCTGGCGTTGCAAGCGCCATGCTCTACCAACTGAGCCACACATCTGGGACGCCTGTATTTCAAAATACACGGAATACATATCCCCCAAGCCTAACTCTTGCTGGACTGGCTGTACCTGTTTGCCAGGGAAAGTACATTTGTTTTGCCTCAACCAGGGCTCTGGGTGGGTGGGGTTTGCACATCTTAGACCATTCCATTGATCCTAAAGTGACATCTCCACCCACACTGGGCCCTGGGTGAGCCAAATGCACCCTCAGGCTCTTGTTGGGTCTAAGTCCTGATCCCTCTAACCCAGTTATCTCCAACAGTTAACTGAAAACGAACAGTAGCTCGCAGCCCACCTATGAGTAGCTTGCCATGCAATTCACATGTTCCCACCGCAAACTGTCATAAACAAATCAGACACCTCAAGCTCCCAGCTACTATCTAATCAACGCAACATTGAAATTATCCCACCATAGTTAGTGTTAGCCACTATTGGCTTAAAAAGTTAAACCTATCTGTAATATTGCCCGTCTATCTGTGTGGCGCGTGCGTGAAGCCAGTTGATGTGAAAACTGTCTTGTGGGTTGACAGAAATATTTTCCTCAACCTTCTCAATTAACCGTTAACTGCAAAGTATGAGTATGTATATCATTTGTATCTAATTTCTTATTTGCAAACTTTGCCATGAACCATCGCTATACCTGCATGTTGGCACATTCCTCACTCGCTAGATACGTAATTAAAGGACCAGATGCGCTGTTAACGGGAAATTGCACAAAAAATACAGTACCTGTCAAAATTTTAGACACCTACTCAGCATATATGGGAACTCCTTCAAGACTGTTGGAAAATAATTATTCATGAAACTGGTTGAGAGAATGCCAAGAGTGTGCAAAGCTGTCAAGGAAAATTGTGGCTACTTTGAAGAATATAAAATATATTTTGATTTGTTTAACACTTTGGGTTACTACATGATTCCAAATGTGTTATTTCATAGTTCTGATGTCTTCACTATTATTAGACGATGTAGAAAATAGTCAAAATAAAGAAAACCCCTTGAATGAGTAGGTGTCCAAACCTTTTTGACTGGTACTGTTTTCTTCCAGACCCTAAGAAAAGGTGTCCTGATGTGATTTAACCATTGACATGGATGCAGAACATTCAATTTTGTTGTTTCTCTAGGAACAATTGTAGTTTTGAGTGAAAAACAAATCTAAAACTGAGAACAATTTGGGAAGATATGAAACATAATTTCTTGAAAAGATTCAGTTTTACAGGCCCCCCTTTGAGTTGTTTATGAATCATTCTTTTACCAGCTAGATGATAGAACAAAGTGCACTACTTTCTCTGGTACTCTAAGGACAGCGGGGAACCCCTGCTCTAACCTCTGACCTCTCTCCAGGTGCCCTGAGCCCGCTGAATGCTGCTGCTGCGGCGGCTGCTGCTGCAGGGAGGGTGGCTCTGTCTGGTCACTCTGGCTCCAGCGGCGTGCTCCTGGCCTCCAACCTCAATGAAGAGGTCAGTACTGTTCTACCTACCTTCCCATCCAGACATGGACCTAACCCCTCTCACATGCATAACACACATGCTCTTGTTTCTATTGTCCTCTTTCTCTTTCCATCTCGCTCTCTCTGCCTCTCCATGATGTCCAAGTCTGCCAGTGCAGACTGAGCCCCTCCTCGCTCTCCTCAAAGATGGGGAGGGGGGGGAGTTTATCTCGTCTCCTTAGCTTTCCTCTCTCGCTCATATGAAAGATCATATGATGACTTGGTATTGTCTGAATCACTCACTGCTATTCTCTCTCTTTCTTTCTCATTTGCCATACTGAACTGAAACGTAACCATCTCTTTCCTCTCCGCTCTCTTCTCCTGACTTTATCTCTCTGTCTGCCTGTCTCTTATGAAATCTCTATGGAGAGGACCTTATATTTCAGATACTGTGACTCTGTTATTACTTCCCACACTCTCAACATGTACAGTACCAGTCAAAAGTTTGGACACCTACTCATTCAAGGGTTTTTCTTTATTTTTGCTATTTTCTATATTGTAGAATAATAGTGAAGACATCAAAACTCTGAAATAACACCTATGGAATCATGTAGTAACTAAAAGTGTTAAACAAACCACCATTTGCCTTGATGACAGCTTTGCACACTCTTGGCATTCTCTCAACCAGCTTCATGAGGATTGATTTTCCAACAGGAGTTCCCAAATATGCTGAGCACTTGTTGGCTGCTTTTCCTTCAACTGTGGTCCAACTCCATCTCAAACTTTCCAATTGGAATGAGGTCGGGTGATTGTGGAGGCCAGGTCATCTGATGCAGCACTCCATCACTCTCCTTTGTCAAATAGCTCTTGCACAGCCTAGAGGTGTGTTGGGTCATTGTCCTGTTGAAAAACAAATGATAGTCCCACTAAGCGCAAACCAGATGGGATGGCGTATCGCTGCAGAATGCTGTTTAAGTGTGCCTTGAATTCTAAATAAATCACTGACAGTGTCCCCAGCAAAGCATCCCCACACCATCACACCTCCTCCTCCATGCTTCACGGTGGAAACCACATGCAGAGATCATCCGTTCACCTACTCTGCGTCTCCCAAAGACATGGCGGTTGGAACCAAATATCTCAAATTTGGACTTATCAGACCAAAGGACAGATTTCCACCGGTCTAATGTCCATTGCTTGTTTTTCTTGGCCCAAGCAAGTCTATTCTTTTTTATTGGTGTCCTTTGGTAATGGTTTCTTTGCAGCAATTGGACCATGAAAGCTTGACTCACTCACTCTCCTCTGAACAGTTGATGTTGAGATGTGTCTGTTACTTGAACTCTGAAGCAAGTCCTCATGAGAGCCATTTTCATCATAGTGCTTGGTAGTTTTTGCGACTGCGCTTGAAGAAACATTCAACGTTCTTGAAATTTTCTGAATTGACTGACCATGTCTTAAAGTCATGATGGACTGTTGTTTCTCTTCACTTATTTGAGCTGTTCTGTCCATAATATGGACTTGGTCTTTTACCAAATAGGGCTATCTTCTGTATACCACCCCTAACTTGTTACAACACAAGTGATTGGCTCAAACTCATTAAGAAGGGGAAAAAATCCTTGAATGAGTTGGTATGTCCAGACTTTTGACTGGTACTGTATGTCTGTGGGGCCAAACATGATCGGTGAATGCCATAACTCAGGTGGTTTTGTGTCTGTTGTCGCAAGATTTGAGTGCATGGTCTTTGGACAAATTTTATTCACTTCATACTCTTTAACACATTTCAGCTGAAATCTCCTTGGCCCAGTTTAAAAAGTTATCCATCTGGATTTTGCCTATCGGATAAGATTAAATGCATAGAAATAGAACAGACCAATTATTGATTTGAATGGGAACTCCCGTTCTATTTAATCCTATCCGGATAGATAACTTTGGGAAAAACTGGGCGCTGAACTTCAAGCTTTAGCCTACTGCATGTCCTTTCTTTCTTCATTGCGAGGCTACTACTCCTATGATTATGGTGTGATTATGATTTGACATTGAATGTACCTTACCCATGTTTGTCCAAGGGGTGATTACATTTGGCACAATTTATTTGCTTGTTTAGTTCTGACTAAGTACATGAACCGGCCATTTTCTGACCAAACTCCTGCATTTCCAGTGTACTGACCTGTATTTATTTTTGTCCCCCTCCCTCACTTTGTTTTAATATTTGCATTTGCTCCTCCTCCCTCCCACCTCTCCCTCTCTCTCTCTCTCTCTCTCCCCCATCTATTCCCCTTGCTTCATCCATCACTGTAACCCCACTGTTCATGATTGGTGCTTGAACAAAACCAACCCGTTCCCTTGGACCAACCTTATCCCCAAATTAACTGAACCATACTCCATGACCACCTTCACCATTCTACGGGAAACCACCCTCCTCCGTTATGGATGATCTGTCCATCTCCGCTACACGCTCTACCTCCGCTCCGACTCTTCTACCTCTCTACCTGTCTTCTGCTGCTTGCTCTTCTCTCCTTCTAAAGATGGTTACGCCCCAAAGTCTGTTTACTCTCTTCGGTATGTTATTGTTAGCTCTCTACTGCTCTCTTCTTTTGTTGTTGCTTATTTCTGTTAAGAGACATTTTTATTTTACTTCCTTACACTGTAACTGGTTTGGCTTGTAGTTTTTAGGAATAGGTTATTCTGTTACGTTGGTTTGGTTATCTCTATCAATCCCTCGTTTCGGCTATTGAAATTTATCCATCCATAGAATTGTTCAAATGCATGGTAAATTGATTTGGCATGTACCGTAGTTTGATTGGCTAAATATCTCACAGAGCTTGTTAACTTCTCCATTTGAGGGTTTCTCTGTCTGACCTTTACAGACACACGCCTCCATTTTAATTCTGATGAATGATCTCAAGCCTACTATCTAGCCTCTTTCTCTCTCTGTCTTGCCTAAACCTTCCCTCTATCTCCAGCGCTAACTGTTTTCCTCACTCTCCTCTTCCTCCTCGCCCTCCTCTCGTCTGCTCATGGCTTTAACACAGGGGTCTATGGGGACACCCAGAGGGTGAAGATTCTTTACAATAAGAAGGACAGTGCTCTGATACAGATGGCTGATGCCAGTCAAGCCCAGCTAGGTAAGATTCTCCTCCATTTCCACAACTGTCAACTCTCATGTTAACCGGCTGATTTAAAAAGGATTTTAAATATTCCGTTTCCCATGGTCTCAAGTGGCAAATAAGAATATTTGTTTCATTTTCTTTATGTAACCTCTTAATAAATGTTAAATTAATTAAAATTGGGTAGGATAAACGTTGTCCACAGGGGCATTTGTTTTCGGACACATTACAGCTGGATAAAACAAACAATATACACTTAATACAAATCAAATCTGCTTCCAGCGATGAGTCACCTGAACGGTCAGAAGATGTATGGGAAGGTCATCAGGGTGGCTCTGTCCAAGCACACCTCAGTGCAGCTGCCCAGGGATGGACTGGATGACCAGGGCCTTACCAAGGACTTCACCAACTCCCCCCTGCACCGCTTCAAGAAGCCCGGCTCCAAGAACTTTCAGAACATCTTCCCTCCCTCCACCACCCTCCACCTCTCCAACATCCCGTAAGTCTAAGTCATGGCCCCTAGACTAGACACTGTTGTCTATTGGCTCATAATGGTTGTTAGGATTTGGACGTGGTAAGCAGCTCCTGCATCGGTGTCTGTTAGTGTAGCCCCCTAGACACTGATCCAAGGTAAGTTTTGTGGTTTCTCACTCAACTGTAAGGTTTGGATTTGGGGAGGGTAATCTGATCCCGGATCTGGGCTAACTAAGGGCAACGTCTATACCTGGAAAGAAAGTAAAGGGAACCCGACGGCCTGGGTTGGCTGTCTTTTGTTGCAATGCTAAGTTCACATGTTTCGACAGAACGGATGTAACTGAAGAAGACCTGAGACTACTGTTCTCCAACGCCGGTGGCACTGTGAACGCATTCAAGTTTTTCCAGTAAGTATTTTTTTTCTCTTTACCGCTATAATAACATAACTGCGCTGCAGTTGTTCTTGATTTGGTTGTGAATGAATTTCTTTAGCTTTGTAGCTAGCTCCAGGGTGCAACACTATGACTGACCCTGTGTAACTCATATGTGCATGGTTCTGTGGGCTGGTTGAGAGCAGAGAAGAATATATAAATTATGATCTAACAGTGGGACAAATAAACCATCTTGTCGTCGTCCCAGGGATCACAAAATGGCGCTGCTCCAGATGTCGACGGTGGAAGAGGCCATCCAGGGTCTGATCGACCTCCACAACTACAACATGGGTGACAACCACCACCTGAGAGTGTCCTTCTCCAAATCCTCCATCTAAACCAGCATAATGATCCTCCACAACATCCATCGCTTTCTGTTTCCAAAACGGCTTTTGGCTGCCGTTCGTTTATCCTAGTCACACTTTCCGGACTGGGGGACCACATTTTGACCTCATTGTAGTTCTTTCTATTTTTTCTTTCTAAGTGTTATCAGTCATTCCTTCAGAGAGAACCAGAAACTAAAACGTATATATAAAAAAAAAAAAAAAAAAAGTTGTTGTACTTGTATGTTTTGAGGACATTTTACCGCCCTTCACCTGACCCCGACGTAAGTCCCATATCCCATTTGTATGATAGGCTAACCATTTTCTTTTTACGTCTTCTTATTATGAATGGACTTTGGCGTCTCTTTATTATGATTAGTTACATAAGATATGTGCCTTACCTGACAATATCAACTCTTTTTACATTTAAATATTTACAGAAATCCCTGCAGTCCGATTGAGGCACATTAATATTGATGTGTAAGATTAGTTTAAAACATGATTTCTGTTCTCCCATGTGACAGTGCAGTTTGAACTTCTGCCACCCAAAAAGCTTCTCCTTTTCAGTTGCAGGTGTTGAATTTGTGCCTGATTTTTATTTTGTTAGTCACTGTGGTTGTTGTGGAGTGGGGAACAATATGAAATTGAAGTTGAATCAGTCTTTTTACAACCATTTTTGCGCTAACTTGGACCACCATGCTTGAGGTTTCTTGCAAACAGACAACCAACAATGCAGATTTAATCCTAGTTTCCATCTGTATGATCATTTTAACAGTTTTTGTTTCCACCAGTCATCCATTTACTAAAATAGTCAATGTTGATATTCTTTATAGGTGTTAGTTTTCCTTTCCTTTTTTTTTTCTTTTGTACATGGGTAGAAGTTGAGTGGTTTCCTAAGCATGTACTGCCTGGTCTAGTTATTGGAAATAAAAGTTGGTAGTACTTTATTCATTTGAACTGTACTTCATAACGGTCATTGTCCTACAGATGACGAAACAAATGTCATATTATGAAGTACAGTTCAAATAAAGTGTTACATAAAATCTGCTGTTGCATGCGTTGGAAGAGGCTAATAGAAGAGTATCTGTAGTGACGTCAACGTGTTGCAGTTTACTGAAGAAGGTTGGGACCAAAGTGTATGTGCCTTTTTTTAGTTTTTAACGTCAAGGAAAGGAACAATATTTTAGTGAACCGCTGATGTATATCTGAACAAATAAGATACAGGACCTGATTCAGAATCGACAACCTTCATTCCGTCTATGGTTATTTTTAGCTGATATACAATTGTTTGAAGAATCCCACAAACTCAACTTTCTAGAAAACGAGATTCTGGTTTTCAAGAGAAGTCATGTATATTTTCAATCAGTTTAATTTTCACAGCTCTAGACATGTAATATTCAGATATAGTTTGGAAGCGGCACAATTAAAATAATTTTCTAACAAAGTCGGGAGATTTGGTCTGACTTAGTTGTTTTAGAAGAAAAAAAATCCTCCACTTTTTATCTTCTCTCTTGTGTGTACTTTGCTTTGCCTGTGTAGCATGCTCAATAAACTCTTCTGTAGCTCTGTATTCACCTCTTCTGTCTCTGTCTACAGCTTGCTCATCTTTCTTCTCCAGTCTCACTTCACTAGGTTTCTGATATCAGTTATGTTCTGTCCCAGGGTGGGATCAGAAAGGTGCCAAAACAAATGGGGATAATAATGCTCAAAATAGGCCTAATTCAATTATCTGAACAAAATAAATGAACAATTTGAAGTTTGCTTCTGGAAGTTTAAAACCCCCTGGTTCTGAACTTGTTCTGTCTCCTCTTCCTGTAGATCTAATATACTAACTGGTCTCTGGGACTCACAGTTTCAGATCTATATGTACTCTACTCTTTCTGCTCTGTAGGGTCATCTGTAACTAAATGCTCATAACCACTGGAATTAGCTGCATACAGCACCAATCCAATGCAACTTTTATCTAGACCTTATGCTCCAACTAACATACTGTGTGTGGGTAGACTGTCACCTACTACCATCTCTATGGAGTAATCTGTGTAATATCACACCATTCCATTTTGAGCCCATGGGGGGGGAAAAGCATGTCTAACATCCATTGACCAATAACTCATGTTTCTGGTCATGAAATGTTTTAATGTCTAGTCTATGGCAGTCTGTTTATTATAGTCTCAACGCATTTCTGTACTTGACCAGTGGCTGCTGCGCTTGCAGTGCCGTTATTGAGTCAGTTCATCGGCATGGGCTGTACAATGATGGACGCCCTGTCTGTGACTGTCTGATGAAGACGATTCTCCAGCCCCGCTTTGGAGTTGAAACGCTGGGCCGGTGTAATTCATCATGACCTAGTCCTAGATTGACTACCACCATACCGGTACTCCCAGTCCACGCTGCTGTTATTTTGCACACTTAAATGAAAGCGCTTGTGTTCTCCATCTACCTTTATAAACAGAAAATACATGATAAATCAGCGAGCGGACGACCCAGACCGAATCAATAGCTCGTCTAGCCCCAATGCATCATGAGACATCTGTATCCACTCTCCATCACCCAGTCAACAAGATGGGAGCTGTTCTATTTTTTTCCTGAAAGGTGTGGCTAAGAAGTTCTTGTTGGAGTTGAATACAGTGTTACTGTCTTGTGCAAGTTCTAATTATGTCAAAATGTTTCTGTTGTTAGTAAAGCTCTTTGTCATTTTGTAATGTTTTATACCGCAACCATCTAGTAATCCAAAGGTTGTGTGTTCAAGTCGCACCAGGGACAATTGTAGCATTTTAGATAACCCTTTTCTTAACCTTAACCTACCTCTCCTAACCTTTGTCGTTTAGTTCTAACATTTTAGTAAATTCTCTGTAACCTTTGTCGTTATTTCTCCTACCCTTTTACATAGATTCTTCTAACCTTTTTGTGGTCAGTTCTCCTAACCAGCAACATGGAACAAAGCAGCCTGCTCTCAGAGAAAGACGTATAACCCTAACCCTAATGTCCTCGAAGACGTATGATAAATAACATTATCCAATTCATATGATATTGTACAAATGGGTAAGACATAGTCATTTCCCACTGGGCACAAACTGGTTGAATCAACGTTGTTTCAATGTAATTTGTCAACGTATTGTGACGCGGAATCTACGTGGAAAATACACTGCTCAAAAAAAATAAAGGGAACACTTAAACAACACAATGTAACTCCAAGTCAATCACACTTCTGTGAAATCAAACTGTCCACTTAGGAAGCAACACTGATTGACAAATTTCACATGCTGTTGTGCAAATGGAATAGACAACAGGTGGAAATTATAGGCAATTAGCAAGACACACCCAATAAAGGAGTGGTTCTGAAGGTGGTGACCACAGACCACTTCTCAGTTCCTATGCTTCCTGGCTGATGTTTTGGTCACTTTTGAATGCTGGCGGTGCTTTCACTCTAGTGGTAGCATGAGACGAGTCTACAACCCACACAAGTGGCTCAGGTAGTGCAGCTCATCCAGGATGGCACATCAATGCGAGCTGTGGCAAGAAGGTTTGCTGTGTCTGTCAGCGTAGTGTCCAGAGCATGGAGGCGCTACCAGGAGACAGGCCAGTACATCAGGAGACGTGGACGAGGCCGTAGGAGGGCAACAACCCAGCAGCAGGACCACTACCTCCGCCTTTGTGCAAGGAGGAGCACTGCCAGAGCCCTGCAAAATGACCTCCAGCAGGCCACAAATGTGCATGTCTCTGCTCAAACGGTCAGAAACAGACTCCATGAGGGCCCAACGTCCACAGGTGGGGGTTGTGCTTACAGCCCAACACCGTGCAGGACGTTTGGCATTTGCCAGAGAACACCAAGATTGGCAAATTCGCCACTGGCGCCCTGTGCTCTTCACAGATGAAAGCAGGTTCACACTGAGCACGTGACAGACGTGACAGAGTCTGGAGATGCCGTGGAGAACGTTCTGCTGCCTGCAACATCCTCCAGCATGACCGGTTTGGTGGTGGGTTAGTCATGGTGTGGGGTGGCATTTCTTTGGGGGGCCGCACAGCCCTCCATGTGCTCGCCAGAGGTAGCCTGACTGCCATTAGGTACCGAGATGAGATCCTCAGACCCCTTGTGAGACCATATGCTGGTGCGGTTGGCCCTGGGTTCCTCCTAATGCAAGACAATGCTAGACCTCATGTGGCTGGAGTGTGTCAGCAGTTCCTGCAAGAGGAAGGCATTGATGCTAAGGACTGGCCCGCCCGTTCCCCAGACCTGAATCCATTTGAGCACATCTGGGACATCATGTCTCGCTCCATCCACCAACGCCACGTTGCACCACAGACTGTCCAGGAGTTGGCGGATGCTTTAGTCCAGGTCTGGGAGGAGATCCCTCAGGAGACCATCCGCCACCTCATCAGGAGCATGCCCAGGCGTTGTAGGGAGGTCATTCAGGCACGTGGAGGCCACACACACTACTGAGCCTCATTTTGACTTGTTTTAAGGACATTACATCAAAGTTGGATCAGCCTGTAGTGTGGTTTTCCACTTTAATTTTGAGTGTGACTCCAAATCCAGACCTCCATGGGTTGATAAATTTGATTTCCATTGATAATTTTTGTGTGATTTTTGTTGTCAGCACATTCAACTATGTAAAGAAAAAAGTATTTAATAAGATTATTTCATTCATTCAGATCTATGATGTGTTATTTTAGTGTTCCCTTAATTTTTTTGAGCAGTGTACATTCTCATCACGGTAAATTTCAACCTAGACAAACTTGTATGAAATACGTTGAGTTTGTACCTTTAATACAATGTCAGATATTCAATGTTACAGTGCCTTCAGAAAGTATTCACAACCTTTGACTTTTTTACAGCCTGAATTTAAAATGGAATAAATTGGCCTACAAACAATAACCCCATAATGTCAAAGTGGAATTATGTTTTTAGAAATGTTTACAAATTGATTAGAAATGAAAAACTGAAATGTTGTGAGTCAGTAAGTTCAAGAGTAAAAATGTGCTTTGCAAGTCACAATAAGTTGCGTTGTGTATAACATGATTTTGTAATGACTAACTTGTCTCTAGCCCACACATACAATTATCCGTAAGGTCCCTCAGTCTAACAGTGAATTTCAAACACAGATTCAACCACAAAGACCAGAGAGGTTTTCCAATGCCTCGCAAAGAAGGGCACCTAATGGTAGATGGGTTTAAAGAAAGGAAAAAAAAGCAGACATTGAATATCGCTTTGAGCATGGTGAAATTATTTATTACACTTTGGATGGTGTATCAATACAGCCAGTCACTATAAAGATGTAGGCGTCCTTCCTAACTCAGTTGCCGGAGAGGAAGGAAACAGCTTAGGTATTTAATGAGGCCAATGGTGACTTTAAAAGAATTACAGAGTAATGACTGTGATAGGAGAAAACTGAGGATGGATCAACAACATTGTAGTTACTAGTTACATTGTAGTTACCAAACTACTAACCTAATTGACAAAGGGAAAATAATTAAGCCTGTACAGAATAAAAATATTCCAAAACATGCATCCTGTTTGCAACAAGGCACTAAATTAATACTGCAAAAAATGTCCTGAAAACAAAGTGTTATGTTTGGGGCAAATCCAATACAACACATTACTGAGTGCCACTCTCCATATTTTCAAGCATAGTGGTGGCTGCATCATCCTAGAGGAAAACCTGGTTCAGTCTGCTTTCCACCAGACACTGGGAGATGAATTCACCTTTCAGCAAGACAATAACCTGAAACACAAGGCCAAATCCACACTGGAGTTATTTACCAAGAAGACAGTGAATGTTCCTGAGCGGCCGAGTTTCTCAATGGTGTGAATACTTAAGTATATGAGATATTTCTGTATTTCATTTTCAATACATTTTGCAAAAAATTTTCACTTTATGGGTTATGGTGGGTAGATGGGTGTGAGAAAAAAATCATATTTAATCCATTTTGAATTTAGGCTGTAAAACAACCAAATGTGGAATAAGTCAAAGGGTATGAATACTTTCTGAAAGCACTATCAGAAAAAAAGGAACAGGCTGGGCAGCACCTCCTGGAAAATTAATCTACAGTATCTACAGCTACCCTTTGGCCTCTCATCCAGGGTTTTAATAGCCAAGACCTGCTTAGCTATGGTATTTGTCATTGACCATTACCAGTGTGCTATCGTGAGAATGATTGTTGAGAGATCTCCACTTAAACACTAAATAGATTCACTGTTGCTATTGAAAGGATTCCAAAGGGTAAGTTTAACAGAGCAAATAAAATGTGACCATACATCACTCATAGATCCTCAATTGTGCTATTTAGGCCTATATAGCATTTGCAAAGTCATCAACAGCTATTGTTTCAAATCAACCCAGAATTTGACTAAAAATAGACAGTACAATAGGCCTAGGGTTTCAAGCTCTGGTTGATTTAAAATGTAATGATATTTAGTCAACTCAACCAAAAATCAACATTTGAAAGAGATGTATTTTCTGCTTGGATAGTTCCATCTGTGCCACTGAATTGGCTTTAATTCTAGTTTGTCTACAAATGAATAATTTATAAACTCAGAACAAAAAGAAACGTCCTCACTGTCAACTGCGTTTATTTTTAGCAAACTTAACATGAGTAAATATTTGTATGAACATAACAAGATTCAACAACTGAGACAAACTGAACAAGTTCCACAGACTTGTGACTAACAGAATGGAATAATGTGTCCCTGAACAAAGGGGGGGTCAAAATCAAAAGTAACAGTCAGTATCTGGTGTGGCCACCAGCTGTATTAAGTACTACAGTGCATCTCCTCCTCATGGACTGCACCAGATTTGCCAGTTCTTGCTGTGAGATGTTACCCCACTCTTCCACCAGGGCACCTGCAAGTTCACAGACATTTCTGGGGGGAATGGAATTAGCCTTCAGCCCTCATCATCCAACAGGTCCCAGACGTGGTCAATGGGATTGAGATCTGGGCTCTTCGCTGGCCATGGCAGAACACTGACATGCCTGTCTTGCAGGAAATCACACACAGAACAAGCAGTATGGCTGGTGGCATTGTCATGCTGGAGGGTCATGTCAGGATGAGCCTGCAGGAAGGGTACCACATTAGGATGTCTTCCCTGTAACGCACAGCGTTGAGATTGCATGCAATGACAGCAAGCTCAGTCCGATGATGCTGTGACACACTGCCCCAGACCATGACGGACCCTCCACCTCCAAATTGATCCCATTCCAGAGTACAGGCCTCGGTGTAACGCTCATTCCTTCGATGAGAAACGCGAATCCGACCATCACCCCATGTGAGACAAAACCGTGATTCGTCAGTGAAGAGCACTTTTTGCCAGTCCTGTCTGGTCCAGCCGACAGTGGGTTTGTGCCCATAGGCGACGTTGTTGCCGGTGATGTCTGGTGAGGACCTGCCTTACAACAGGCCTACAAGCCCTCAGTCCAGCCTCTCAGCCTATTGCGGACAGTCTGAGCACTGATGGAGGGATTGTGCGTTCCTGGTGTAACTCGGGCAGTTGTTGTTGCCATCCTGTACCTGTCCCGCAGGTGTGATGTTTGTCTGTCCGTCCTGTCTCCCTGTAGCGCTGTCTTAGGCGTCTCACAGTACGGACATTGCAATTTATTGCCCTGGCCACATCTGCAGTCCAATGCCTCCTTGCAGCATGCCTAAGGCACGCTCACACAGATGAGCAGGGACCCTGGACATCTTTCTTTTAGTGTTTTTCAGAGTCAGTAGAAAGGCCTCTTTAGTGTCCTAAGTTTTCATAGCAATGACCTTAATTGCCTACCGTCTGTAAGCTGTTAGTGTCTTAACGACCGTTCCACAGGTGCATGTTCATTAATTGTTTATGGTTAATTGAACAAGCATGGGAAACAGTGTTTAAACCCTTTACAATGAAGATCTGTGAAGTTATTTGGATTTTTACGAATTATCTTTTAAAGACAGGGTCCTGAAAAGGGGCCGTTTCTTTTTTTGCTGAGTTGATGTTGGATTCACATCTCCATATCAACCAAAAATCTTAGTAAAAAAAAATAGGACTAAATTAAATCAAACTTTATTTAAAATGATATTTAAATATTTAAAGATATATTTTTAGTTTAGATGGAGACATGAATCCAACATTATTTATTTGTAGACAACAAATGTAATGATCAGCGGCACAGATGGAACTATCCAATCAGAAGATAAATCACAAATTATATGTTGGATTCACATCTCCAACTCAACCAAAAATACAAACTAAAGAATGGGATTAAGCCAGTGGCTCAAATGGCACTATCCAAGCAGTAGATACATCTCCTTTAAATGTTGATATTTGGTTGTGTTGTCAACCAAATACAATTCAATATACATTTTGTAATACAGTAAATAGCCCAAAGTTAAGGCTGTCTTACAAACTAATGTAACATTCATCCTTAAAGTTAGTAACACATCCCTGGCCACATTTTAAGGATACTGTAACTATAAATGTATTCTTATGTAGTCATATAAAGCTTGCATGTTCAAGATAGCATACATAGTAGGTAGTCGCAGGTCTGTGGACATCTTCACAATTGCTGTACTAATCTGCACAGAATCTCGAAGTCAATTGACCAGTTGCACTAGGCACTTTTAATGTAATCCCAACTGCAATCCAGGTCATTTGGTTCTGCTATGAATCACAGTGATAACATATTAATCTGTTGTATAAATACACTAAATATCTGACATTGTATTCCCATTTGAACTTTGCTGTGCTTTTAAATGTTTGAAAGCACAATGATAGCACATTGGAAATTCAACAAACTTTTTGCTGTCTTTTAGAGTGGCAGAATATAGGTTGTAATCTCATTGATCAACGTCTCAACCAAATATTACCCAATCACCCACGGTGAAATGAGGTGGTGTGCACAGTGTGTTGGCATTTGTAATGAAGAATAATCTCTAATTTAATGTATTAGCTGCATTTAAGTTCAGAGCTCAGAGACAGTTCTTAATAGTAGAAGTGCACTTCTCATCTGTGCTTGGCTCTGGATAATATACAGTGAGGCCCTCTAGCAGTCAGTCAGTCAGCACCAACTCCAGTCTCCAGCTCAGTCAGCCATTCCATGCCGCTGTGCTCCACTCATCTCGTCTCATTCCCTTGTATGGAGACACAGTGGTGAGCCTGCTGTTTTGATATTGTATTCCATTTACTAAGTTCACTACCTGGTCATCAGTGCATGGTGGGGACCGTAACTGCTAATCCATACTGTTCCACTCAGCCAATACACACAGACCCCTTAAAGGGTGTGTGTGTGTGTGTGTGTGTGTGTGTGTGTGTGTGTGTGTGTGTGTGTGTGTGTGTGTGTGTGTGTGTGTGTGTGTGTGTGTGTGTGTGTGTGTGTGTGTGTGTGTGTGTGTGTGTGTGTGTGTGTGTGTGTGTGTGTGTGTGTGTGTGTGTGTGTGTAAATGAACTACTGGTCTTCTGGTCCCCACAAGAATAGTAATCAAAAGAATTGGACCAACTGGGGACATTTTGTTGGTCCCACAAGGTCAAATGCTACTTCTAATGGGGTTAGGGTTAAGGTTAGAATTAGTGTTAGGAGCTAGGGTTAGTTTTAGGGTTAGGAGCTAGGTTTAAGGTTTAGGGTTAAGGTTAGGTTTTTGGGTTAAGGTAAGAGTACGGGTTAGGTTTAGGGGTAGGGTTAGGGAAAATAGGATTGTGAATGGGACGGAATTGTGTGTCTCCACAAGGTTAGCTGTTCAAGACTGTGAGTGTGTGTGTGTCCTTATCCAACACACAGGCCTCATAATCTTCACGTGTCAGCCTCCCTTGGCCCCAAGGTAACATTACTGTGACATCTAATTCTGTTGGCCCGGCTGATAATGACTATTGATTTGGATTGTGTTCCTGTTTGAGAGGGAGAGGGACATGGAGGGACTGTGTCTTTTACTGCTTGGTCTGCTCCGTGCAGAGATCCCCCTCACAAACAAATGACTTACCCTCCCCCAAAACAATCACCAGTGTTGTCCACCCCCCTTTCCCTCACTTGCTCCGGTCCAGTGGAAGTGCATGTTGTAGGATCGGCATGGTGATTGCTGTCACCAACGCCCAGGGCAGGGGGGGAAATAGGGGGACGTTCATGGGTCTGTGTTGTCCTATGTTGTGTACTTGATTACCTAGTGCCTGGAGCAAGACTAGCCTCCATAAACACAGTGGTTGGATCCGCCTGACTCCTGACCAACTGACATAAGAACACATGCAGTTTTTGTAGCTTTCCTCAGAATAATGTATAATAGTTAATACTCAATATTATGACTGAATAAAAAGTATGAACACAATTAAATCGATCTCTTACTGTACCTTAATACTACAAAATAAAACTATCAACTCACATATCACCACAATACCATCTTTATATGTTGAATCACTAAAGGAATTGGTTTTCAGATGGGAGAACACCGTTTTTTCTTCATTGGCGCCATTAAGCTGCCAGCGATATTTTTCATAGGGAATAACCCCATTCTGAGGTATAGTTTTATTACATGGTAATTTGAGACATGGTTCGTTCATCTCAAGTGTTGCCGTCGGACATGCAAATCAAGCCGTGATATTTTCACTCCTCACAAGCCTGCACATTATCACATTGTATTATCTACTGTACAGTTCATCTGCACAGTGAGAGGAGGGGAAAATTCCTTTCATCTTTGTATTTGTATTTATTAAGGATCCCTGCCTTGGCAGCAGCTACTCTTCCTGCGGTCCAGCAGAATTGAGGCAGTTACACAATTTTAAAAACATTACAATACATTTATAACAGATGCGTGTGCCTTCAGGCCACTACTCTACTACCACATATCTACAACACACAATCCATGTGTACGTGTGTGTATAGTGCATGTTATCACGTGTGTGTATGCATGTGTCTGCGCCTATGTTTGTGTTGCTTCACAGTCCCCCCGCTGTTCCATGAGGTGTATTTTGTATCTGTTTTTTTTGTGTCTAATTTGGAAAACCATCCCACACTTACACTGTCCTCATACCCATACGATTTAGAGATCACACCCTTACACTGTCCTCAAGTTCATTACAATTTAGAGCAAAAGTGCCCATTTCATATAAGGCACCTTCTCAGTTCCCTCTGAACACAGAACACCCCCTTCACACGAACTAACCTGGTCTGATTAGAACTAGCATATACAGTGGCTTGCGAAAGTATTCACCACCCTTGGCATTTTTCCTATTTTGTTGCCTTACAACCTGGAATTAAAATATTTTTTTGGGGGGGGTTTGTATCATTTGATTTACACAACACGCCTACTACTTTGAAAATGCAAAATATTTTTTATTGTGAAACAAACAAGAAATAAGACAAAAAAACTGAAAACTTGAGCGTGCATAACTATTTACCCCACCAAAGTCAATACTTTGTAGAGCCACCTTTTTGCAGCAATTACAGCTGCAAGTCTCTTGGGGTATGTCTCTATAAGCTTGGCGCATCTAGCCACTGGGATTTTTGCCCATTCTTCAAGGCAAAACTGCTCCAGCTCCTTCAAGTTGGATGGGTTCCGCTGGTGTTCAGCAATCTTTAAGTCATACCACAGATTCTCAATTGGATTGAGTTCTGGGCTTTGACTAGGCCATTCCAATACATTAGAATGTTTCCCCTTAAACCATTCGAGTGTTGCTTTAGCAGTATGCCTAGGGTCATTGTCCTGCTGGAAGGTGTTTTTAGCCCCATCCATCATTCCTTCAATTCTGACCAGATTCCCAGTCCCTGCCGATGAAAAACATCCCCAAAGGGAGATGCTGCCACCACCATGCTTCACTGTGGGGATGGTGTTCTCTTGGTGATGAGAGGTGTTGGGTACCTTCTTCCATATTTTTGGGGAGTCTCCCACATGCCTTTTGGCGAACACCAAACGTGTAGCTTATTTTTTTCTTTATGCAATGGCTTAAACGGATTACATTATACCCTATATGTGTTTATTTGTTTTAGTCTTGGTTTTCTCCCAATATGGAGAGAGTACGATTGGGTGAGGGGTCACCAGTCAGACATGCTAAGCACCCCCCTCCCCTCCTCAACATTTGCACGTACAATATACACACATACTGGCTCTAACAGACAGACAGACTCTCTCTGCCTGGAAGGCACATATACACAACATAAAACAGACTCTCTCTCTCTCTCTCTCTCTCTCTCTCTCTCTCTCTCTCTCTCTCTCTCTCTCTCTCTCTCTCTCTCTCTCATATATCCCTCCGTGTGTGTGGGTGGTCAGGGAGGCTCAGCTCAGTTGCCAGGCAGAGGGGTCAGAGCGGTAATGAGATGCTTTGAGAGAGAGTGACAGGGGTGTGCATGTGTAAATAATCTATTAATTAAAGGGAGGAGTGGAATGAATAGGAAACCTTTTCCTGTGATATCTTCATCCTTCCATCCTCCCCTTCCCCTCACTCCTCCTCTCACACTCTCCAGGTTCACACAGATCCACAAAGAGACGTTTATTGGGAGATTAAAGCCAAATATTCTAGATTGCTGTATAAAAAGGTAATTTGCAATATTAAACTGACTTTTATCTATATGCAAATGACTCCCCTCCTCCACTGATTTGAATAATTTATGTGAAGGTTTGAAAGTGAGGTGGGTGTCTCTTGCCGTCGAAAGATAACCCAGTTAGGCTATGAAGGAAACTATTAACAATTTTTTTTTACCAGAGTTTATTTCTTTCAATTACAGCAATTGCTTTCCTCTGGGTTGAGCTGTGGGAGCCAACGTTATGGTTATTGCACTGTTTCTCTGTGAATATTTTGCCTGCGGGGCTTTCACCGGGTAGAGTAATGTCAATATCAGGTGCTCGGCTCATTCCTCAAGCCTCCGTCAAACCTCTTGTCACACATCAAGACGTCACGCCTCTCAGACATGGGTAATTTCATCTCACGTCGAATATGTTTGTTGTCGTGTGTCAGCTCTTACTAGCTATGAATCCTGTTCCCTTCAATAGCCCAGGCATCACTCTCCTGTCTGTCACATGACCAGAGTGGCACAGGGACGGTCCAGGGAGAGAGCCACCTCAAAGTAAAGACACTTTTATGTTGATAGAAGACTGGCTCTTTGTACCTTCTGCCATCATGCTTACAATGAGGATAACTCTCTCTCCTGATGTTATTAAGACTCCAGCCACCCTAGTCATGGACTGTTCTCTCTGCTACCAGAGCGCCAAGTCTAGGTCCAAGAGGCTTCTAAACAGCTTCTACCCCCAAGCCATAAAACTCCTGAACAGCTAATCAAATGGCTACCCAGACTACCTGCCCCTCCTCCATATTCTAAGCTGCTGCTACTCTCTGTTATTATCTATGCATAGTCACTTTTATTTTTTATATGTTACCTTTATTTAACTAGGCAAGTCAGTTAAGAACAAATTCTTATTTTCAATGACGGTTAACTGCCTTGTTCAGGGGCGGAACAACAGATTTTTACCAGCTTGGGGATTCAATCTCACAACCTTCCAGTTACTAGTCCAACGCTCTAACCACTTGGCTACCTGCTGCCCCAATAACTCTACCTACATGTACATATTACCTCAATTACCTAGACACCGGTAACCCCTGTATATAGCCCCGCTATTGTTATTTACTGCTGCTCTTTAATTATTTTAGGTATTTTCTTAAAACTGCATTGTTAGTTATGGGCTTGTAAGCATTTCACTGTAAGGTTGTATTCGACGCATGTAACAAATAATTTTTATTTTTATTTGATTTGATTTACTGAGCTGTTGTAGAGTCCATCTTTATTCCCTTCACTACACTGAGATGACCAAATCATAGTTGTTAGTTATATAATTAGCTTGTGACAGTCTACTGCTATAGTACAGAATATGTAGGCCGCGTGTCAATACCACTGGGGTGTGTTTGTACATGTGATCTATTTGATGAGCTCTTTGTCTGTTCCTAATTTGATTTGATGAAACGCAAAATTACATCTTCCGCTTGTTCTAAAACACAAACTCCACTGGGGACTGATCTCATCTACTCAAAGAGGTCAAAGGGCAATGAACAGCCATAGTCTTAGACTCACTTCTAAAGGGAAATGTACTTCAACACTGATGTTTTTCCAATCCATACCGTTCCCGATTGCGTACTGTTATGAATGGAGAGTAGGGATAGAAATGGTCACATTTTGTACACCATCACCAAGTTACAGTCTGCCCTTTGTCCATCCTGTATTCACCTCAGCTTAAACAAACTTGTCTGTCTTTTAAAAAAACCTTCTCTGTATATCTTCTAATATTATTATCATTCAAAACAGGGGCATACAAACACCATTTTTGTCATCAATTGTATGCATTAATTTAATGTCAATGTACCATAGCAGCTACACTTACTCCTCTGAATGCCTGTTTAAGACATAGACACTGTAATAGTGAGAGATTTATACGACCGGCTCTAAAGGTTGGACAAAGGTTCATCTCAACACTGGTCGCTAATTGAGGATTGTACATGTACATCATCTCTTTCTCTCCGCTATTTGGCAGAATGACATGTGGCCAATGGCCCACCAGTGTTCTCAGAGGATCGTTCTGTTATGGGGCGATGACATCAGTGTGTGAGGTGAGGTCACCATAGTGATGATCTTATCTCCCAGAAGGATATATTAGAGAACAATAACACGTTTAATATCCTGCTCTTAGGATGGGACCTATTCTCCTCCTCCTGCTCCTTCTCTTCCTGCTGCTTGCCCTCCTCTTCCTCCTCATCCCCCGCGGCGGAGCCAGAGTAAAAGCCTCATCCAGAAAGACATTACTGATATTATCACATCTCAATATTTTTCATCCTTTATAATTTGATCCAAAGCTCTGGTCTTGTGCTGTTCGCTTTGATCTTTATCCTGGTTCTCCTCATATGTGAAGCTGATCTGACGATATGACAGAACAAGGGGGATATGTGTCTCAACATTCTGTCATCTAACCTTTACTACCTCAAAATTCATTTCAGCTATATAGAATAAATAATCTCAAAATAATCTCAAAGTAATAATCAAATTGATGGTACAAAATATCTAAAAGTCTTTTCACCCTCAAAATGCTGGCAGAGATGCAGCATCTCTATATTATTTTTACAGTATATCATTGTAAGCTAAGATAATGCTGTGTATTCACAGTGACAAGTGGTTTGGTGGGCATTAGGACCTGCTGCTGTTGCATCTCAACTGGTTTCCTGTATTAGGTCTTGTATGGCACGGTCTCAAGCAAGGTCTCCGTGGCTACCGATTTCAAAACAAAACAGCCTAATTGGTTGTTCGTTAATAGGTTTATTTCAGGCACATGCTTGGGTGCCTTTATTATAGCTTACAGGGTCTTGCTCTCCAAGGGCATTTGTGAAAGAGGAGGATGAGAACTACACAGGGAATATCAGAGAGAGAGAAATACGAGAGAGAGAGAGAGAGAGAGAGAGAATAATCACACTAAATACAAGACATTGAAAAGAAAGACACACATCTTTGTGGCTATTTGCCTTCGATTAGGAGGCATATTTTAGACGCTGTGCTATTTTATCGTTGCCTAGGAAATGCTTGCTGGATCCATGAGAAACCTGTAGATGTAATTTGGTCTCATTTGGAGAGCTAGTACGACTGAAGCAAATATTTGTATAATAAACAATCTATTTGTTTACAGTACGAACAAGCGCTCTCTTAATCATCAAGCCAGGGTCAAAGCATTGAATAATGGACGTATACATAACAACATAATCATCTGTTTCTGTCTGTGCAGGAAGAAACTGATGACACTTGAGGGGAAGAATATCACGCATATTTACTGTCTCTGGCTTAAAAGGATCAATGGGAACACAATTACTGAGCCTTACTTATGGCTGCGTCCCCCGCTGTGGTGGGGTTAGGACTTGAAGAGTTACTTAATATTAGTCTGGCATTGTTAACAGCAAACATTCAGCTTGGAATTAACACACTGAGGCTGTCAGAGTGAGGAGAGAAAGGAGAATCAAATAGCGTCAATGGGGATTCTCTATAAAGCAGCGAAGTGGATTTCGCCTGTGGAAATATCTAATTGGGAGACAAGCAGAATTCATTGAGTTGGTTTCATTCTCCACCTAGTCCTACTAGGGAAGTATCAGTGACAAAAGAATAACGAATAATCTGGACAGAATACCCGAGCCGCACTGCAGAAACCCACACTGGGAAAATACAGCCTTTCATAAAAAATACACTATTCAGTGTAATGCATAAAAAATACACTATACAGTGTAATGCATAAAAAATACACTATACAGTGTAATGCATAAAAAATACACTATACAGTGTAATGCTTAAAAAATACACTATACAGTGTAATCCATAAAAAAGGAACCATTAGCTTTAGAAGGAACCATTAGCTTTCCTTCCTCCCTTTATTAAAGAGTTTTACTAATGCTTTTCATTTCTGTCATTTTCGGATCTCTGTTGATAAGAAAGATATGATGTTATGTTATGTTTTTGTTCAGTTATGTTTTTGTTCTAAACATAACTGTTTCTTCGCAGTCAGACAGTAATTCATTGAGTCATCTAATCTAACCGCCTGCGGTGAGACCATACTCTCAGGAGAAACGTCTATGTGCTGTGACTAACTGGGAGAATTTGACTTGAGAAAAGCATTTCCTCTTTTATAAAGAGACCACATTTCTATATAAATGTGTTTAATCGTTTTTGCCAGTAGGATCAGTATTGTAAATATAAGACCTGACCATCACAAGGTTTTTGTGACATAGCGTGTACATATGCGTGTTTGCGCGCCTGCATACATACATACTAGCTTGCATATCTATTTTCTCTATGTACGTGTGAGCGAGAGACCATGTGCAGATACAGTACATGCAATGCCTTGAGCTATGCCAATATCACTGTTATTAGAGGTGGAGCTTTTCATAAATCTATCCATAGGCATAACTGTGGAGATGGAATGCCAATTCTCCATGAAGGACACTGAGCTTTTCTCCAACAGATGGGCTGATAACAACTTGACAGAACCACGGCTGACCTAGAATACAGGGCTGGCATGCCGTTTGCATGTATGGATGTAATACATGCATCTGTATTACTCCAATGTGTTTGGCGACTGGCATTTGCAATCAGTGTATTCAGGCTCATACAAGAGCAAATATTATAGAAAGGGGGGAGAAGAGCAGCCAAAAATACATAGAAGGAATTTCATTGGGTAAATTGAATGAGTGGAATTTCTGGCATATTACATGTCAGTAATCCCAGAGAAACAGGCCAAAAAGGATTACAATTGTGTTGTGACTTACATGCTGACTACACCGGCCAAGCACGTGTGCGTCCATCCGTGTGTGCCATCGTGCAAATGTTGATTCTGTCCATCCTCACCAGACGTGCTCCTGACACTCAGGTTCAAATATCACAATCAACTGTGAACCAACTATTTTAATTTGGGGGCAGGTCAAAAAACACATGAAACATTGATGAACATTTTGCTAGCTAGCTGTTTGTAGCTAGTTTGTCCTAAGAGATGAACACTGGGTTGTTATTTTACCTGTCATGCATTTGGTCTTCTTTTAGCTGGTTCTTTATAGAATTTTGACCTGAAGTCTAGGCAAGTCAGTTAAGAACAAATTCTTATTTTTAATGATGGCCTAGGAACAGTGGGTTAACTGCCTTGTTCAGGGGTAGAACAACAGATTTTTTACTTGTCAGCTCAGGGATTTGATCTTGCAACCTTTCAGTTACTAGTCCAACACTCTAACCACTAGGCTACCTGCTGAGCTTTAATGAATCTCATTTTGTTTGTCTTTCAAGCATCCACATGGGTTTGTCTCTTCCTGATATTCAATAAGGAGGGAGTGGTTGGCGCGTCTCAAATAGAACCAAGTTTTATTTTAGCGCTTGGCTATGCAGACGCTCATTCACGCATTCAAGCGTTGTGGGTGAAATTATTGAATAACATGTATGTATAGATTTATTTTGCAACGCTCGCGCACGCAATGTGGCCGGTGAGGTTTGCATGTTATTCTTCAAGATGTGTGAAACCACGCATTCAAGATGTGTGAAACCACGCAATCCCCTCATTGAACACTGTTTTGTCTTCTTCTTTCAGAATAAAACACACATAAACACATATCCTGGTCACTTGAAAACAATTGTTGTATTCTCACATTTTGAAAGCTTTAATAATATGAATTCTTTATCATATGAAGGATCTGATATCTGACAGGCTTTCAAATATACTTTTCCTCCAACAGGAAGGAAACATTTCATTGATGTATTAAATAAAAAGTGCCTTGTTTAAGACACAAACAGTCAAAAAGTTGAGCAAGAAAATCACAACAAATAAAATGAAGAAAAAAAATAAGCCACATTTTGTAAAACCTCCCTGGTCTGTGATTATTCTCAGCGTACACATTAGAGGATGTTGGTAATCATGTGTAATATGCAGTTTGGAGCTGAACAGGAGAAAAGGTGAATCTGAGGAAACCTTTACCAGTGGAGCCTGGATCACAATTAACTGTATGGTGGGTGGGTGGGTGTGTGTGTGTGTGTGTGTGTGTGTGTGTGTGTGTGTGTGTGTGTGTGTGTGTGTGTGTGTGTGTGTGTGTGTGTGTGTGTGTGTGTGTGTGTGTGTGTGTGTGTGTGTGACCGAGGCATTTGCATCATTTTTTGGGGGTGAAACAACATCTGATCTCAAGCAAGATAAAAAAAAAAGAAAAAGTAATGAGCCTAAAATAACCCCAATTAACGCCTTATATTGGCTTAATGTTCACGGCAGAAGCAAATAAACTTTGACCCATCGTAAAAAATGTGGCAAAGGATTTTCAGCTAATTAAAAATGTGTCTGTAAAATGAGTTTTTAGCACTCATTTTGTTAGCTTATAGTCTCTTGCTTGGATTGTGTCTATGATGTAAGTCAGCAGAACAGTTTTAAGCGCCAACATTTCCACCAAAGTTTTGATGCTCAGAAAGGGTTCACAACAATAATATAATGCAAAGTAGTTTGAGCCTTCCACACACAAGTATCTAGTCATAGAGAGAGATGAGTGTTCAAAGCATAACAAAACTGAATTGATTATTTATCTTTGTGAGATTCTCCAGCTAGCACATTTGGTTCCTTGGAAGTTATTGGAATGTGGGTTTTTGGTTTCACATTCTGGGAACGAAATCATACGTTTCCTGACTGGTGAAACTGAACATTATTTTAACAGAAATTAATTTAATTTCCAGGTTGCAGGGAGGTTCTAAAAACATTTTACTATGGTTCCCTGAAAGTTTTCCTGGGAGGTTATATTAACGTTCTGAGAACGAACATTTTAGGTAATTATAAGGTAATTCAATAACACTCTGAAACATGTTTCAATAAGACTTTTAATAACACTGCTAGCTGACATTAACTGTTTTGAACTCCAAGCACAGATAGGACACATGGAAATACATTTGCTTAGATAGAGGATAGAGACTTTTGTTCACGCTTTCAACAGAATGTATATGTTTTTAAATAACATTCTTAGAACGTTCTTTGAACGTTGCCAATGTTTTCTTGTGGTTTCTATGGAACGTTTTCTTAATGTTCTGAGAAAATGACTTTAAATACAACCATGAGGAAACCTGCTGAACATTTTATGCTGAAGTACTGACATTCCCACAAAAGAATGTTGTTTCTTAACATTATCTGAACAATTTGAGAACATTACTTTAAATAGAACCATAAGGAAACTCGTTTTGTTTCTTTATATATGGACTTTTAGAAATGTATTGCCTGTCTGTAATCTGAATCCCTCACAGAAAATAAATAAATAAATAAATAAGGAAACCTGTAGGAAACCTTATCCTGAAGTACTGAAATTCCCACCTAACAAACATATGGTTGTCAGAATGTTATGTGCTAGCTGGGCATCCTACACCATTCCCAGAACATTGTGTAAAGGTTTTATGCAAAATAACTATAGGACAACCACGCTCTCAATAAGCTGTAAGAAGCATATGGTTCTCAGAACTTTATGTGCTAGCTGGGTCACAATCTAACAGATATCAAAATGATCAATAACTTCCACAACTTTTGAGGGTTTAAAAAGTACATGATGTTTCTCACTGGATATTGCATTTTGGCTAGATTTGTTTTAACCCTAATTTGGTCACTGTATCTTTATTATCTTCCTTGGTGGACAGACTGTTTGATTGATTTGTGAGAGACTGAAGGGGAATTGCCATGGCAATTAGACAAAGCTTTAGTCTCCTGCATGAAGAGAAACATAGTCAGACTGTGGGGATGTTATGACAAACATCAGAGAAAACAAAATCAAGACAAAACACCATGTTCAATGCAGATATATCCTCTCTAGCTCTCTTTCTCTTCTCACACACACACACACACACACACACACACACACACACACACACACACACACACACACACACACACACACACACACACACACACACACACACACACACACACACACACACACACACACACACACACACACACACACACACTCTCATTCAACTCACACTGTTATTGTGCAGATTACTGTCAGTATGCCCTGCATCTGGGAGGCATAGCAGAACGTGAATTCGTGGAGCGCAGGGCGAGTGTGTGACACTCCAGAGCCATGTGTATGTATGCGTACGTGCATGTGTGTGTGCATGTGTGCATGCCCGCAGCTAAATCAGTGGAGCTGCGAGGGCTGTTTGAACAGTGAGCCTAGGGGATAATCCCAGGGGCATTCTTCATCCCCACAGGGAGGGATGGATCACCCAGCATGGGCACACACACTACAGCATGGGCACACTATCCCTCCTACCTCTACCTCAACGCTCAATCTCGTTCTTCCTCTCTCTCTCCCTCTCGCTATCTCTTTCCATATCACTCTCTCTTATCCTTTCTCAATCTAGCTCTCACTTATTTCTTATACCTCCCCTGTTTGCACTCTGTCCCTCCCCGTCCTCTCTTTCGCCTTCCTTCTCTCCGTCTCTATCTCTTTCACTCTCTTCATGTCTCCATCTCTCACTTATGTTTCATACCTCCCATGCTTGCACTCTCTCTCCTCATCCTTTCTTTCTCCCTCCCTCTACCCTTTCCCCTCTTTCTCTCTGTCCCTATCTCTCTCCCCTAGATTCCAGTGGTGCGGTGCGGTGGGGGATCAGTCGTGTGGCCTTTTATCCTTCTGGTTTCCAAGTACTGAGACGTCTAAGGGTCATTGACTACACAGCATAGTGTCTCAGTTTGCCAGGCTGCAGCCTGTACATCATCTCACAGTACATTGAGTCTGTCCCCTCTGCTAGGCCCAGGCCCACTGTGGTCCACAACACCATAATGACACTCTGCTTCACTCTGCTTCTGCACAGTCCAACACCACAGAGACAGCTTTACACCACACAGGGCTCTAAAGGGGATTGATGGGCTCGGCGGGAAGATTCTAGAACACACTGTTGATCACATGCCCAGTTCTTTTACCTATTGTTATTGTTCGTTATGGATACATTTGTTTTGGGGGGTTTTGGGGTTCTTATTGCTAAAAACAGGACACAGGGCTGTTGGGTTGTTTTCATATGAACTCCACAGATGAAGCATTACTTGGAACAGTCACAGGGACATCAGGTGGAGTGATTTATATTTTTTGTTACAGTAGTCAAACTTGCAATTTCACAGAAAGCAAAGATAATTCCATGATTTCATACAAACAAGTCTCTTCATAGCCACTGTACGGTGGTGGTGACGGTAATGATGATGATGGTGGTGGTAATGATGACGATGGTGATGATATTTAGTGATGTTGATGGTGTTGGGACGTTAATGCCAGGAGCACCTGAGCTAAACATCGGACCAGGGTGTAATGCTTCACTCCACCTGCTGTCCCTGTAACTGTTGTGTCTGTGGTCACTGGGCTGCCAATAATTCCACACCGCCTCCCAGAGCCTCCCAGAGCCCCAAAGAGTGGTCCATTTGCCTTGTGAGCTAATCACTTCCATTAGCATTTATCAGCACTGTCTATCAGGGGACCACTTTGCTAGCATCTGCTTTATGCTGCCTGCCTGTGCTCTAAAAGGGAGGACTCTCCCTCCTGCAGGCCCGGGCGGCTCCAGAGCAGAGGGAAGGTAGCGCCAGCCAGGGTTCATTCATTTATGGCTTTTTGGGCACACTGTGGTATTAGCTGCAGCTAAAAGGCTTTCCCCCACAAATCTGCTAAAAACAATAGTATTACCAGACTAAATGCAAGCCATGATGGAGCCCTTGGTCTCTCTCTCTCTCTCTCTCTCTCTCTCTCTCTCTCTCTCTCTCTCTCTCTCTCTCTCTCTCTCTCTCTCTCTCTCTCTCTCTCTCTCTCTCTCTCTCTCTCTCTCTCTCTCTCTCTCTCTCTCTCTCTCTCTCACACACTCACACACTCACACACTCACACATTCACTCCCCCTGAACATCATCCTCATTTAGTGTAGAAAAAAACATGGCCATTTCATTCCGGCAGGTTTTGATGATTTGGATAATGCAGTGCCTGGGCAAAACCCTTGACAGGGAAGGCTGGTAGCCAGGCACAGAGCGAACCCCAAACCAATGCTTGGTGGCACCATCGGGCAGAGGGCCAGGCCAGACTCAGTTGAGAATATGGAGAAATGTAATTATTGAAGACATGATGCCACAGACATACTCCTTCCTTCCCACAGGATGATTCTATTAAGGAAGCAAATAAGATTTTATACTTTTATACGGCTGTTGGATTTAGTCCTAACTGCCTCAGCCACATACATTCAGCAGTTGGGGCTAATTTCTGTAAGGGTGTATCTATGGTACGCAATTTAAAACAGGTTTGGGTGAATTATCTGAAGTCACGAGAGAGAGATACAGTATATTGTTCCGTTTTGGAAGCTTTCTAGTTAGAACTTAGGTAGGGGGGAATTAATGAAAAAAGACTCCAGCTCCATTTCAATCATCATTTCAAAAACAACAGTATCCTTCCTTCCCTGTGACGAGTGAGATTGAATAGGGGTTGGTGGTCAGAGGTACTAGAGTGTGGACTGTGCCGAGGACCAATACCTTATATACAATACCTATTGAATATACAATACCTAGTGAATATACAATACCTTATTGAATATACAATGCCTAGTGAATATACAATACCTTATTGAATATACAATACCTAGTGAATATACAATACCTATTGAATATACAATACCCATTGAATATACAATACCTGGTGAATATACAATACCTATTGAATATACAATACCTAGTGAATATACAATACCTAGTGAATATACAATACCTTATTGAATATACAATGCCTAGTGAATATACAATACCTTATTGAATATACAATACCTAGTGAATATACAATACCTATTGAATATACAATACCCATTGAATATACAATACCCATTGAATATACAATACCTAGTGAATATACAATACCTATTGAATATACAATACCTATTGAATATACAATACCTAGTGAATATACAATACCTAGTGAATATACAATACCTAATGAATATACAATACCTATTGAATATACAAAACCTATTGAATATACAATACCTAGTGAATATACAATATCTATTGAATATACAATACCTATTGAATATACAATACCTATTGAATATACAATACCTAGTGAATATACAATACCTTATTGAATATACAATACCTATTGAATACACAATACCTAGTGAATATACAATACCTAGTGAATATACAATACCTAGTGAATATACAATACCTAGTGAATATCTACTTATGAGGAATATCTACACATAGCAACAATGTCATTCCATGCTACAAAATATTTCCCTCACATTATCTATTCTACATTGTGTCTCCTACTTCAACACCATTGATGTTAATCTATTGCTTTAGTCGAATGAGGTTTCTTATACTCAGCTGGCCCCTCCCCGGATTTTGTGTTAAACGCTCCACAACAAAGCTTTCTTAGTGTCCAACAAGCTTTCTCTGCCCTTAACCTTGTTCTGACCACCTCCAAAACAAAGGTCATGTGGTTTGGTAAGAAGGCGTGATTACTACCTCTGAGGGTTTAGAGCTTGAGGTAGTCACCTCATACAAGTACTTGGGAGTATGGCTAGATGGAACACTGTCCTTCTCTCAGCACATATCAAGCTGCAGGCTAAGGTTAAATCTAGACTTGGTTTCCTCTATCGTAATTGCTCCTCTTTCACCCCAGCTGCCAAACTAACCCTGATTCAGATGACCGTCCTACCCATGCTAGATTACGCAGACGTAATTTATAGATCGGCAGGTAATGGTGCTCTCGAGCGGCTAGATATTCTTTACCATTCGGCCATCAGATTTGCTACCAATGCTCCTTATAGGACACATCACTGCACTCTATACTCCTCTGTAAACTGGTCATCTCTGTATACCCGTCACAAGACCCAGTGGTTGATGCTTATTTATAAAACCCTCTTAGGCCTCACTCCCCCCTATCTGAGATATCTACCTCAGCCCTCATCCTCCACATACAACACCCGTTCTGCCAGTCACATTCTGTTAAAGGGTCCCCAAAGCACACACATCCCTGGGTCGCTCCTCTTTTCAGTCCTTTCAGCAAGCGACTGGAACAAGATGCAAAAAACACTCAAACTGGACAGTTTTATCTCCATCTCTTCATTCAAAGACTCAATCATGGACTCTCTTACTGACAGTTGTGGCTGCTTCGTGTGATGTATTGTTGTCTCTACCTTCTTATCTTCTTTGTGCTGTTGTCTGTGCCCAATAATGTTAGTACCATGTTTTGCTGCTGCCATGTTGTGATGCTACCATGTTGTTGTCATGTTGTGTTGCTACCATGCTGTGTTATCATGTGTTGCTGCCATGCTATGCTGTTGTCTTAGGTCTCTCTTTATGTAGTGTTGTGGTGTCTCTCTCGTTGTGATGTGTGTTTTGTCCTATATTTATTAAAACATTTTATCCCAGCCCCGTCCCCGCAGGAGGCCTTTTGCCTTTTGGTAGGCCGTCATTGTAAATATGAATTTGTTCTTAACCGACTTGCCTAGTTAAATAAAGGTTAAATAAATAAATACAAATACAAGCACAATCCTGTTTTTTGTTTAGTGTGTTCCATTCACCTACAGGTAGTAGCTAGTATACTAGGAATGCTATCAAACACATGTCCCCATGGCCTCTGAGACAAGGAAAGGAAGAGGTTCATTCACAGAAGTGACTGCCAACAGCTAATATAAGGGGAGCGAGAGAAGCCGGTGTTAAGGGAAACTCTGGGAACTCTGTCATCCGGTGAAGAATCGACTTTGTCAAGGGGATTAACATGGTGGCCAAGTTAACAACAAACAGACAGAAAGAGAGACAAAGAGAGAGAGAGAGAGAGAGAGAGAGAGAGAGAGAGAGAGAGAGAGAGAGAGAGAGAGAGAGAGAGAGAGAGAGAGGTGAAGGAGGAAAAGCAATTACAAGTGCTTGACAAGACAGCTGTGCTAGTAGTGCATTGGGAGGGAGACGTCTGTGGTGACACACACACAGACACACACACACACAGACACACACACACACACACACACACACACACACACACACACACACACGCACACACACACACACACACACACACACACACACACGCGCACACACACACACACGCACACACACGCACACACACACACACACACACACACACACACACGTACCTGCGATAGACATGGCCTTAAAGAGACATTTGAGGGGGAAGAGATGTTTTGATCAAAGCTTTGCCTCCTGGAATGCCAGTGTCAAGGTAATTCTCCCAGGTACTGTGTTCTTCAAAGCGGACTCGCTGTGAGGAAGAGGATGGGGCCTTTTGTGAAATAACAAAAGGGACCAAGCTTTTTTTCCAGGCTGAAAATAAGAGACAATTACACTGATGGACGGACTTGCACAGCCTCTGCCCCACCCCTCACCTCCGCCTCCAGCCTCCAAATACACACATACACACATCCTCCCACCCCTCACTTCACCCCCAGCCACCCCTCACTTCATCCCATCTCAACCCCAGTGCAGCCATCAACCCCCCTCCCACACCTCACCTCCACACCCCACACAGCCTCCCCCTCACCTCAACTCAGCCCTGACTCTTTCTCTGAATGACGTGAGGCTGAAGCATAGAAACGAACACACATAGATACTCCTCTTTGATTAAGGCTAGGTCAACAAAAAGGGTTTTCAAAAAGTTTTTAGGGTGGCAATTATCTTTGTGTAACCATTTTAAACTAATTCAAATCAATGTAAAATCTTGAATCAATTGCTTATCGTAATATTTATTTACTCATGTGCAAGTAAGCTAATGGCATATAAAAAATTATAGATCATAAAAAATATATTTAATAATTTATACATTTATTCAACATATTCATCCCGGTGAAGTGTATATTCGCTCGAATCCATCCCATTCCCCTTGATGTGGAGAGAGTGTGTGTGCACGTGTTTGTGCGAATATGTGTGTGTGTGTGTGTGTGCGTGCGTGCATGCTTTTGTGCAACTATTTAGTCAAGCTCTGGCCATCAAAGGGGCCTTCATCACACTTCCAGACATGATAACACTTTGTTATTTCTCAATTAATTTATGCTTTTCTTTCAAGGACAGCGACGGCAAAAAAATATCCCAACAAATCCATGACAACATCCTGCCTGTAGCAATTACAGAGGTCAAGATTCTGCATCATTTCTGCTTCACACTATTGCCTGCATTTTGCCATTGTGCTAGTATACTAATTAGACTCCATGGTCATTGTCACTTTCATCCTATAAAATTATGCAGGGAATACAGTCTGTCTTTCTTAAACCCTATATGTACTCATTTGCCACTACATCCAACTGCAGGGTTCGTTATGCAAGGTGTTGTGAAACACACCATTGACCGTTGTGAATAGACCATTAAAATTCACTTCACTGCCCTTCTTTCCAAATCCGTCCCTGTTTTAAATGAAAGAAACTGTTACATCTGTGTGTTCTGACGTGCTTTGATTCTGTCACCAGCAACCTCCACACACACATACACACCCGCGGACACGGACACACACACACACATACCATCCCTCCCTACAGGATATCATCTGTTGTGGCATTATTAAAATGCCTGCCTCGGACCAAAAATGCTAATACATACAGCAGTGTAATAGATAGCATCATGCATCATTGGCTAGAAGAGAGGGGGGAGAGAGAGAGCGAGAGAGAGAGCGAGAGAGAGAGAATATACATATGGGCCCGGCTCCTGCAGCATCATTGGAATTAGCATGTTATCACACACAGAATATCATAATCAAAATGTCAGCCGCCTGCCGTCTGTAGTCGGCCACTGGCTTTGTGCTTTATGCATGCATAGCCCCAGAGTTAGTGTGAGGGTTTACCCTGTCAAGGATTTTCAGAGGATATTACGTTGCTATTTACCTTTTTCTTGAAATGTCAAACATAGGCATGGGAAATAGGCATGGCATCTGACTACAGAGAGCGAGTATTGGTTTGATGTAATTCACTATATTGAGAATTCATACAATGTCAGTGCTTAAAGGCATGCTACAGCGAAGGGTTCAAGTACTCGAGTCTCGAGCGACAACTTTTCACACTATTCTTTGTACAGCTTCAGGCTGTTCCAGGATGACTATATTCTATACGGACTCAAAATTCTGCTATCAAATTTTACATGACTACTAATTAAACATAGTTAATGAATCCTACACCACAATTAACTGATGACTTAACTGACAAAGAGAGAGCGAGAGATATATATAGAGAGAAAGAGAGAGACAGAGATATTAGTGTAATGTTTTCCATGACACATACCTAGCACACTATTAGGATAACCCCAACCATTCAATCATTAGCAAGATGTGTGAAAACACTTTTACCTCAGGAGATACTGTCCTCAATTATCATTTGTTCTTCTTCTACTGCTGTGAGTGAATCTCTGAAGATCACTGGAGTTCCCTGAAGAATATAGGGTATATACAGTGCATTCGGAATGTATTCATACCCCCTATTATTTTTCCACATTTTGATACGTTACAACCTTATCCTAAAATGTATTACATATTTTTTTCTCATCAACCTACACACATTTAAAAAAAAATATTGAACCTTTATTTAACTAGGCAACTCAGTTAAGAACAAATTCTTATTTTCAATGATGGCCTAGTGTTCAGTGCCAGAACAATTTTTACCTTGTCAGCTCGGGGGATTTGATCCACCAACCTTTCGGTTACTGGCCCAAATTTATTTACATAAGTATTCAGACTCCAAATTGAGCTGGGGTGCATCCTGTTTCCATTGATCATCAATTGATTAGACATGATTTGGAAAGGAACACACCTGTCTTTATAAGGTCCCACATTTGACAGTGCATGTCAGAGCAAAAACTAAGCCACGAGGTCGTGGGAATTGTCCGTAGAGCTCCGAGACAGGATTGTGTTGAGGCACAGATCTGGGGAAGGGTACCTGTCACGTTGGTATAAAGGGGTCGGGAGACAGGCGCAGGAATGCGTAATAGTTTTTTTTTAACCCAAATTACAGCGTGCCATGTAAAGGCACGGGGGCGAAGACCAAACAAACACGTATACAAAACGCAGGGTTGAAACCCAAACAAAAGAACGATGAGTACCTCGAATAAATACATGGGGCGCACAATGATACCACACGGGACGAGACCCGTAATCATCTGCGCCTTACAAGCGGCACGAAAGACAAAACAGCACAGCACAGGAACTCACACGACATTGTAACAATAATGGACAGGACAATGGTGAACAAGGGCAAACTTATACAATTACTAATCAATGGGAATAGGGACCAAGTGTGCATAATGACACAGTTCTGGAGGGATCCGTGACTAGCAGCGCAACGACACCGGCCTCGAGGACGATCACAGGAACGCAGTGCGGGTCGATCAGGACCCCGATGCAGCTGCCGAAGTTGCGTTGTCGTCGGACGGGCCAGTTGCCACTGACGAACTTGCAGCGGCGTTGGACAGACCAGTTGAGGCGGCACCGGACGGGCCAGTCGCAGCGTCATCATCCCTTTAAGTTTGATTATTCTGTAATCAACAGGACAATGGTGAACAAAGGGCACACTTATACAATTACTAATCAATGGGAAAAGGGACCAGGTGTGCATAATGACACAGTTCCGGAGGGATCCGTGACAGTACCAAAAAAAGGTCCCCAAGAACACAGTGGCCCCCATCACCACCAATACTCTTCCTAGAGCTGGCTGCCCGGCCAAACTGAGCAATTGGGGGAGAAAAGTCTTGGTCAGGGAGGTCACCAAGAACCAGATGGTCACCCTGACAGAGTTCCAGAGTTCCTCTGTGGAGATGGGAGAACCGTCCAGAAGGACAACCATCTCTGCAGCTCTCCACCAATCAGGACTTTATAGTTGAGTGGACAGACGGAAGCCACTCTTAAGTAAAAGGCATATGACAGCCTGCTTGGAGTTTGCCAAAAGGCACCTGAATGCCAAGCGTCACGTCTGGAGGAAACCTGGCACCATCCCTACAGCGAAGCAAGGTTGGTGGCAGGATCATGCTGTGGGGATATTTTTCAGAGACAGGGACTAGGAGACTAGTCAGGATCAAGGGAAAGATGAACGGAGCAAAGTACAGAGAGATCCTTGACGAAAACTTGCTCCAGAGCGCTGAGGACCTCAGACTAGGGTGAAAGTTCACCTTCCAACAGGACAATGACACTAAGCACACAGCCAAGACAATGCAGGAGTGGCTTTGGGACAAGTTCACTGAATGTCCTTGAGTGGCCCAGCCAGAGCCCGGACATGAATCTGATCCAAAATCTCTGGAGAGACCTGAAAATAGACCCGAGGCTGTAATCGTTGCCAAAGGTGCTTCAACAAAGTATTGTGTAAAGGGTCATTTACTTATGTAAATGTAATATTTCAGTTTATTTTTAAAACACTTTATTTAACCTTTATTGAACTAGGCAAGTCATTATGGGCTATTGTGTGTAGATTGATGAGGGGGAAAAACAATGTAATCCATTTTAGAATTAGACTGTAACGTAACAAAATGTGGAAAAAGTCAAGGGGTCGGAATACTTTCTGAATGGACTGTATATAGGCTCATGTAGCCTATTTACATTTGAATGAAGTCTATTTATCTTTCAATACAGTCATCTCAGTTTTCATTTAAAGCATAATTTTATCCTTCACTTGTCTATAACAATTGCAAAGACTTTAGCAACTTTGTAGTCAACTTTGGTGGTCACAGTCAGACAGATAAAAATCTTGATTCAATGTTTAGCGGAGAACTTCTGTAAAAAAAAAACTAACAACGCACTTAGCTGTTGTAGTGGTTTTGGGAAACAGCTTGGAGATGTAATAATGCTTTTATGAAGGTTCTAAAGATAAGCTTAGCCTTTAGATACATTTTGGAAACCAGGCCCAGAACCGTTTGCCAGAGGAGAGTTTTTGGAAAAGAGGGTGTCCGGGGTGGGAGAGATCAACAATGATCTTTCCTGCACATTTCCTTGCCCAGGAGTCGTGCAGGTCCTCGATAGAGGGTAGGTGGCAGACTGGACAATGAGTTGCAGATTGCCCTTGTGGCGTGCAGACGCATTCCTGAACCAGGCGTTGATGGAAACCAAGGTGGTGTCATCAACAACTTGTGTAGTTTGACAGATGCCTTGTTTGGAGGTGCTGTCGTTGGTGTAGAGTGAGTAGAGGAGGGGGGAGAGCACACATCGTTGCGGCGCTCCAGTGCTGAGAGATAGAGAGTCAGAGGTGTTTTCCTAACTTCTTGTGTTGTGCTCTGTTGATCAGGAAGTCAGTGATCCACTGGCAGATGGAGTTGGTGAGAGGACCTTGGGAAGGTGTGCCGGGTGCGGGGGGGGTCCTGAGAGTTGAGGGTCCTTTGTGATTCGAATCTGCAGTCGAAATGGTTTCGTTTATTCGGCAGTACGGGGTCGTGTGATGCATGGGGGGCTTTGTGTTTGTAATTGGTGATCTTTTGAAGTTCTCTCCAGACAGACGAGTAGTCGTTAGTTGAGAATTGTTGCTCCAGTCTCTCCTTTGGCCTCCTTTATTCCATTGTTCAGCTGCTGTTCCTTGTTCCCACTCCTGTGTGCTTCCTCTTTGGCAAAGTGAAGACCTCTGATGACACAAATGTTTGACAAATGAGGATTATTCACACTTCCACGTAATAATTGCAGGCTGGATAATTACCAATAATGTCCCATGTGCAATCAAAATTCTGATGTGGGCTACTATTATTTGTGGACATCCTAGTCCTCCTCCATGTATAGTATGGGAGCCTTTGTGTTGGTTGGCAGATATACATGTCTCAGAGGAGAAAAATACACTTCTGAGATGATGTATATATAATTATTCGTTTTAATACAGTCCACCTCCTGATACCATGCTTGAATGGAAAGGTCAATATTGTCCTTTGAGCATGTTTAGAGATAGAGAGAGCATGGCTATGGGAGATTGAGGGGAAGGGGAGGCTACGAGGAGGACGGTACGCCTATTAACATTTATGAATAATTTAATCTTGCATGGCTGGCCAAAGTCCAAGTGCATAATTCTCTTATTGCAATTAGAGAGGAGAGGGAAGTAGTCTGGAGCTGGATCCGGGTAGCAAGGAAATGCTATGCAGGGCTGGATAGGGAATTGGCTGTGAACGCAAACGGAGAATAGCACATATCAACCATGCATGTTAAACATGTCTGTACTACCCCAGCGAACAGGGGAGGCCGAACAGAATATATATTTAATGGTTCATTGTTGTCTTGAATACACACCATACAATATAACTGTCAGTGCATCTCCATGTCAGTAAAAAGCATTATACAGAAACTGCTAATACAAAATATGCAATGGGAATGAAGATATATATTATGTGAATACACAGAGTGCCTTCAAAAACTATTCATACCCCTTGACTTATTCCACATTCTGTTGTGTTTCAGCCTGAATTCGAAATGTATTAAAAATGTTCTCACACCCATCTATGCACAATACCCCATAATGACAAAGTGAAACATGTTTTTAGAAATTTTTGCAAATTGATTGAAAACGAAACACATAAATGTCTAATTGACATAAGTATTCACACCCTGAGTTAATACATGTTAGAATCACCTTTGACAGTGATTACAGCTGTGAGTCTTTCTGAGTAAGTTTCTAAGACATTTGCACACTTGGATTGTAAAATATTTGCAAATTATTATTGTTTAAATTCTTCAAGCTCTGTCAAGTTGGTTGTTGATCATTGCTAGAAAGACATTTTCAAGTCTTGCTATATATTTTTATGCCGATTTAATTAAAAACTGTAACTAGGCCACTCAGGAACATTCAATGTCGTTTTGGTAAGCAACTCCAGTGTATATTTGGCCTTGTGTTTTAGGTTATTGTCCTGCTGAAAGGTGAATTTGTCTTCTAGTGTCTGTTGAAAAGCAGACTGAACCAGGTTTTCCTCTAGGATTTTGCCTGTGCTTAGCTCTCTTCTGTTTCTTTTTATCCTAAAAAACTCCCTTGCCGATGACAAGCATACCCATAACATGATGCAGCAAACACCATGCTTGAAAATATGAAGAGTAGTGATCAGTGATGTGTTGCATTGGATTTGCCCTAAACATAACACTTTGTATTCAGAACATCAAGTTCATTTCTTTGCCAGTTTTACTTGTACTTTAGTGCCAACATGATGCATTGCAAACAGGATGCATGTTTTGGATTATTTTTTATTCTGTACAGGCTTCCTTCTTTTCACTCTGTCATTTAGGTTTGTATTGTGGAGTAACGGCAATGCTATTGATCCTTCCTTAGTTTTCTCCTATCACAGCCATTAAACTCTGTGACTGTTTTAAAGTCACCATTTGCATCATGGTGATATCCCTGAGAGGTTTCCTTCCTCTCTGGCAATTGAGTGCGAAAGGACGGCTGTACCTTTATAGTGACTGGGTGTATTGATACACCATCCAAAGGGTAATTAATAACTTCACCATGCTCAAAGAGATATTCAGTGTCAGATTTTTTTTATCCATCTACCAATAGGTTCCCTTCTTTGTGAGGCACTGGAAAACGTCCCTGGTCTTTGAGGTTGAATCTGTGTTTGAAATTCACTGCTGGACTGAGGGACCTTACAGATAATTGTATGTGTGGGGTACAGAGATGAGGTAGTCATTCAGAATAATGTTAAACGCTATTATTGCACACAGAGTGAGTCCATGCAACTTATGTGACTTGTTAAGCAAATTCTTACTACTGAACTTATTAAGGTTTACCATAACAAATGGGTTGAATACATATTGACTCAAGACATTTTAGCTTTTCATTTTTTATTAAACATAATTAATTCCACTTTGACTTTATGGGGTATTGTGTGTAGGCCAGTGACCGAACATCTTTTTTTTCTTAATCTATTTTAAATTCAGGCTGTAACACAACAAAATGTGGAAAAAGTGAAGGGTTGTGAATACTTCCTGAAGGCACTGTATTTCTGGTTTCTCCACATACAGTTTTGCATAGTGCGCTTCCAAGGTAATTGCATCCATACTGTATACTCACTCTATATTTAGTAGACATGAGTTCTGCCTTGAACTTGTATCTTTGGAAAATACAGAATCATCAAACAATGTATTGTCCAATGTATCATTCTAGAGAAGGATGCTGTACGTATAGGAGTGGGATACATTTGGCTTTGTATCACAGCCTCAATGTGATGTCAGGGTGGTCGTATACATGCACCCACTCCCCAAATATATTTTCCAATAGAAAATCTTCATATTTCTTAAAACATTTGATGGGGAGAGGAGGAGAGGAAAGGAGAGGCATTGATGGAAGCAGCCAAACTTTCACATTGACGATTACTCTGGGCCACCATCTCTGCCTCTTCCTTTTGACAGTGAGAGGAGATTGTGTCTGTTTGCACTGGGACACACAGGCCACGCACACGCACACACACCCCGAAATCAAATTGATTATTACACAGTAGAGTGGATCGTCTATTACTATACATGTTTCAGGGAGCGTATCCTTTAGAAGCGCTGCTGTATTCTGCTCCGCGCTGCTCTGTCTGCCCCCTCCACGACACTTCTGAAAGGCACCGCTGAGTACGCTGCCACTGAGAAAATTCACAATGCACGTCAACCTCCTCCTCGCTCCACGGAGGCAAAAGCAAAGCACAGAACAAAGGATGGTTTTTAACAATAACACTGCAAAACATGCCTTTGTGCTGAAGTTCACAATGAAAACTCTGCTACCAGAGCCAGCGATAGACGAAGGCCCTTGTGTCTCCTTCTTACTATTCAGTCTGTTGTTTCCCCCCAGCGTATTTAGAACCACACGACGCTGACAGCCTGTTGACTTAATCATATGGCATACTGTAGAATAAGGGGTTGATGGTATACCGCCAGAGGGGAAAAAGGGACATTCTTCAATACAGACCATTTAGAACTTGGTTACTGAGGTCTCCCTCGTTCATCCATCACTGTGGCCCAGAAGTCCCTTAGTGTCAGACATTGTGATTTCTCAGCACCATCCCCCTCTGCAAGATATGGACAGGTGTGAGATATTGTATTGAACGGCACAGAAGGAGCAAATACAACAGCTTTGAGCTAATGCTTTTGTTCATTACATTGCAGAAATCTGATGAATGGAGGTTTGGCACGGAAAGTTTTGGACACCCCACTTGGGATACTAGCAGGGATGCTAGCCATTACTCCAGTCACTCCAGCCCCAATTGTTATTTTCTTGCCGGATGTGTTTAAAGTGTAAATTGTTTGTTGCTATGGCAACTGAGCCACGACAGGCAGCAATAAAAAATAGGAAGGTCTAGTAGCTACAAAATGAAATTCAATAAAACTCAAATGTAGCTAAACTTTGAAAGCACACTTTTTCTTCCACCTTACAAAAGACAGGAAACTGCATTGTAAATGTCAACTCAAACTCATGAATCAAACAACACATTAGATGTTTTATCCGTACGTCCGTCACCCCAATGTCAAAATCTAACCCGTCCCTCAACTTGTTCCAAAACCTTGAGCCAATGTGTGCAAAAACGTCAAACTTGATGTGATGGATGTCCAAGGTAACTCTGCAGGAAATATGAACAATAGGGTACCATGACTAGAAATGTCAATGATAGATGTGTGCACACTCCCTGAGGCAGTATTACTAGTGTTTTTCTAGTATTCCTGAGGCAGTATTACTAGTATGTTTCTAGTATTCCTGTGGCGGTATTAGGCTACTAGTATGTTTCTAGTATTCCTGCGGCAGTCAGCCAGTGTGGTGCCTAGCTCGCTATAGGGAACTGTTCAGTCTAATGAGGGTTCCTCTGACTCTTGACTGCATTCCAAATTCAGTATAAATGGATCAATATCCCAGCCTGCATTAATGCGAAAACTTAAACAGTGTTGGTCTTATGTTAAAACCCATGTTTCAGCCATTTCTCTCTCCTTCCCCGGCTTGCCACGTTTGACCTCAACTAAAATAACCACAGGTCCAATTTACATAACATGCCATGCTCCCACAGCTCTCCCTCTCGGCTCCTGTGTATTTAATTCAAGTGCAGATGAAATCGCGTCTTAAATCTAATAGGTCTTTTTTTCTCTTTTCTTGGATAATGGGCTGACCGTACATTATATAGGCAGGCAGACATACATTATATTACATTGCATTGAGCATCATTTAATAGCTAGGCATACCATGTTGATCTGGATTGCGTGGATAGATTTCACCCGTATTTGTGGACAGAACATTTGACATCCATTTTGTTTTAACAAGCTGGAGATGAAGATATGATGACCTGCTGTGGGATGTGTTGGGGTTAGAAGGGGATGTTAACCATTGTCACGTCACTCACATATAGTAGACTATAGCTGAAAACTTGTCATCCAGCCAAGGCGATACTGTGTGTGTGTGTGTGTGTGTGTTTGTGTCATCTCACCGAGCGCATACTATGCCACACCACCCACTCCACACCCCTCACTCACAGTACTGTTTGCTGATGATGGTTCGCGCTGCCCTGGAGTTCACGCCCCAGGCCCAGGATTGATACCATGTTGATTTTTAATGATGTACTGCTGAAAGGAAGGCAGGAGAGGACCCAGGCTAGACATCAGCGGTCGGCTCCAGCGGTGTGCTAAATGCCATTCTAATTATCTTGCTGCACGCTGAATGCCAGAAGTAAACATTTACACAGTTTACACTAACCCCATAACCCCCCAAACTCTGTTCAGTGTTCAGGGGATGCTGGATGCTCGTTGATGTCCGACACCGGCTGTGAACCCTGCCTTGTTTTGCCTGTTAGGCTTGATAAACTCAGCCTCCATTTTGTGTAGGCTAGAAGATATTAGTACCACATCCATCCACTGTTAACTAGGAGTGCATCTCAAATTGCACCTTATTCACTATATAGTGCACTACTTTTGACCAGGGCCCATAGGTGGTGTTTCCGTCATTCAAAAGTCGAGACATGGTAGTGGACATGGCAATAGACAAAGGTAGGGACCTCATCATCTGCTGTAAGTATTCCTAATGAAACCTTTTAGGAGCTTATAACTTTCAGACAGATAGTGGTTATCTGATAGAAGGTAAGTATTGGTTCAACTACATGACCACGCCCAGGTCCATCCACTCAGAGGCCTCGTTGGAAACTTCACCTAGATCTTAACAGGTCGTTATTGTAAAAGAGAATTCTCAATGACATGCCTGGTTGAATAACGGCAAACATTTAGATTTTAGATAGACTGAAGAAATAGTGTGAATATGGTGTTTAGGCTAATGACAATGTTAATACTGCTAGAGGGAATGGACTGTAGTGTTTTTGTGGACTGCAGTGTTTTTTTGGACATTACTGTAGTATTTACTATAGTGTTTTAGTTTTATTATCTTTGACATGTGTTTTTTTCCCCCTTGAGGAAACCTACTGGACAAATACTAAAATAGCAAATGTTCCATAACCTGTAGGTAGGTAGGACTGGGGTTTGAATGGATAGTACAGAGCTTCTGCTCTTTTATATAAACTGTAGTATGTAAGAGACTTGGGGCTTGTAACCCTTTTCTACCCCTCTTCTCAGGGCTGTTGCAGTTCTCCTTTTATCTTCTGCAACTTGATTTGAATTAAAACAAGCTTTATTAGATAATTAAATGTAAAGAAAAAATACAAAAGATAAAACTAAAATCAGGAGGGAGGGAGGGGTTGGGTAGGGGATACGAACCTGGTTTAGGGGGAAGGGTTGGGGAAGGGATACAAACCTGGTTTAGGGGGAAGGGTTGGGGAAGGGATACAAACCTGGTTTAGGGGGAAGGGTTGGGGAAGGGATACAAACCTGGTTTAGGGGGTAGGGTTGGGTAGGGGATACGTACCCGGTTTAGGGGGAAGGGTTGGGTAGGGGATACGAACCCGGTTTAGGGGGAAGGGTTGGGGAACGGATACAAACCTGGTTTAGGGGGTAGGGTTGGGTAGGGATACGTAGCCGGTTTAGGGGAAGGGTTGGGTAGGGGATACGAACCCGGTTTAGGGGGAAGGGTTGGGTAGGGGATACGAACCCGGTTTAGGGGGAAGGGTTGGGGAACGGATACATACCTGGTTTAGGGGGTAGGGTTGGGTAGGGGATACGAACCCGGTTTAAGGGGGTAGGATTGGAAACAGGATACGGACCCGGTTCAGGGTAAGGGTTTGAGGATGGATTTAATTAATACTATATTTATATTAGAATTTAAAAAATAGGGTATAGAAACTTGCTCTTCATGAGTAGGTGGATGAGTGGTGGTGGATGTTGCTTGTGTTTGTGTTTCCATCGTCCAACAGGAGCGGGCAAAGAATATTATGCACAGGTCTTCTCCAGAGCAGCGACACACCGGGCATACATGGGTTTGGATCTCAGGTAAGTATTTATTTTTATTTTTATAATAGGTCAATGCATTTAAGTATACTGTATATGTTTTAAATGGCATGCAAGTTTTAAATTTTGTTGAAAACATGCTGGCCTTCTAGGCAGAGTTGCAAAGAAAAAGCCATTTCTCAGACTGGCCAATAAAATGAAAAGATTAAGATGGGAAAAAGAACACAGACACTGGACAGAGGAACTCTGCCTAGAAGGCCAGCATCCTGGAGTCGCACTGTTGACGATGAGACTGGTGTTTTGCGGGTACTGTTTAATGAAGCTGCCAGTTGAGGACTTGTGAGGCGCCTGTTTCTCAAACAAGACACTCTACTGTACTTGTCCTCTTGCTCAGTTGTGCACCGGGGTCTCCCACTCCTCTTTCTATTCTGGTTAGAGACAGTTTGCGCTGTTCTGTGAAGGAAGTAGTACACAGCGTTGTACAAGATCTTCAGTTTCTTGGCAATTTCTCGCATGGAATAGCCTTCATTTCTCAGAACAAGAATAGACTGACGAGTTTCAGAAGAAAGTGCTTTGTTTCTGGCCATTTTGAGCCTCAAATCGAACCCACAAATGCTGATGCTCCAGATACTCAACTAGTCTAATGAAGGCCAGTTTTATTGGTTCTTTAATCAGAACAACAGTTTTCAGCTGTGCTAACATAATTGCAAAAGGGCTTTCTAATGATCAATTAGCCTTTTCAAATGATAAACTTGGATTAGCTAACACAATGTGCCATTTGAACACAGAAGTGATGGTTGCTGATAATGGGCCTCTGTAGATATTCCATAAAAAATCTGCAGTTTCCAGCTACAATAGTCATTTACAACATTACCAATGTTTACACTGTATTTCTGATCAATTTGTTGTTATTTTAATGGACAAAAAATGTGCTTTTCTTTCAAAAACAAGTGACCCAAACCTTTGAATGGTAGTGTAGGTATACATTAACCATGGGCGAGTAGCAGGCACTTATTGAGATGAGACTAGTCACAGCTGACCTTTAGTGAGCTCCCAGTGAATCACAGCTATTCTTCATATCTACTGAACTGGAAACAGCCACAGGAAGATCTGACCTTTTAGTTACAACAACCCCTGGCCAGCAATACAACAAAGATCCCTGATTTCACAATTACAGACCCAAATCAAGAGAAATGGTAAAAAAAAAACACACAAAAAACAGTTAACACAATCAATGTGTAATCAACATAACCACAGGCAGATGCAAATAGTATTAATAGTAATAGTAAAATACATTCTAAGCTTTGGTGCAAGGCAAGTTAAACTAAAAGTAAAGCTAGCTTGTAGCTAACACTGGGAGGAACCAAACTAAACAGATGCAGTGCTTGAAAAAAATGAAACAATGACCTCCAGTTCTGATGTGGTATGAGCGAGAGGAGATTGTCTGGACATTCACAGGTGGAATACCTCAGGCTGTCACGATCACCTATTTATCTTTGTTCATTAGCACTTCTTGTCCTTCTGATTATCCCTCACAACATATAATGTCTAATTTCATAGCTCTGGGCTTGTGGTCCGACTGCCATCCACGCATGCTTGTTAGGAAATGTAGCATTGGTGCGTCAGTTTGTCAGATAGAGCCCAGATGCATAAACATCCATTATTTTCTGCCTCCCCCTTTCTTTTCCTCCCTCCTTTCTCTTCCTCCCTCCTTTCTCTTCCTCCCCTCTTCTCTTCCACCTTCCCCCTTCACTCTCATTATCACAGCCTTGACACAACGGGGAAGAGAAAAAAAACTCAACGACAAAACAACAACACATCACCACACCACCATTGTTCAGAAATAATGCAACATTTTGCCGCCCGGATGATTATTTGTAGATAATTGGCTTGGGAATATATAAGGCAATTATTTCTCCACACTAATAATTATTTTCATATAATCAAGGTAATTTTTCACACCAAAATTACGAGGCAGAGGAATCGATGTTGTCAAACAGACATTGGTGGACGTTTGTTTCTTCTTTCTTTCTCTCCATCCTTTAGTTTCAGCATACGGGCATGACGGCTTGAGGCAGGCCTCTCTTGGGCACGTACGGTGTTGTCCTGGTAACCATTTTGATGCACTCAATGATAGGGCAGACACTGAGACAGAGAGTGCAGCCGGTGCAGCTGTCGTTAACTATAGGGAAATGGGTCTCAGGGTCAAACGAAATAGCCTGGAGAGAGAGAGAGAGAGAGAGAGAGAGAGAGAGAGAGAGAGAGAGAGAGAGAGAGAGAGACCGCAAAGGCTATAAGGTTTGGAATGGCTGCCATGGTTTTAGCGTGCTAGGCTAGCACATGAAGCCCCGCAATGAATCCATGTTATGTAGCTAGTAGACCAATGTGTTCTGTACTGTTATACAAAACAAGGCCTATTGTGTATTCTGTTATCACAGGTAGCTATGTTACACAGTGGATTTGTAATAATAGTGAGTTTTATTTAAATCATCTTGCTCTGAAAATGTATAAATTGCCCTCATGGAAACTGCATGGTGTTGAATATTGCCATAGCATATTGTTGTGAAAATCATTCAGGGGACATCTAACCCTGTATGCTAAGGGGACATCTAACCCTGTATGCAATATTAATGAAAAAAAAATATATATATATACACAGTGTTGGTCAACATTTTGGACACACCTACTCAATCAAATGTTTTTCTTTATTTTTACTATTTTCTACATTGTAGAACAATAGTGAATATATAAAAACTATGAAATAACACATATGGAATCATGTAGTAAGCAAAAAAGTGTTATACAAATCAAAATATATTTTGTATTTTAGATTCTTCAAAGTAGCCATCCTTTGCCTTGATGACAGCTTTGCACACTCTTGAAATGATCTCAACCAACTCCACCTGAAATGCTTTTCCAACAGTCTTGAAGGAGTTCCCATACTATGCTGAGCACTTGTTGGCTGGTCTACCTTCACTCTGCGGCCCAACTCATCCCAAACCATCTCAATTGGATAGACTATTGTTTCTCTTTGCTTATTTGAGCTGTTCTTGCAATAATATGGACTTGGGTCTTTTACCAAATAGAGCTATCTTCTGTATACCAACCCTACATGGACACAACACAACTGATTGGCTCAAATGCATTTAGAATGAAAAATGTGAAATTCCACAAATTAACTTTTAACAAGGCACACCTGTTAATTCAAATGCATTCCTCATGAAACTGGTTGAGAGAATACCAAGAGTGTGCAAAGATGTCATCAAGGCAAATGGTGGCTACTTTTGGTTACTACATGATTCCGTGTGTTATTTCATAGTTTTGATGTCTTCACTATTATTAATGTAGAAAATAGTAAAAATAAAGAAAAACCCTGGAATGAGTAGGATGTGTCCAAACTTTTGACTGGTACTGTATATAAAAAAAGGATTCTATTATGTATTGTGTTGGTGTGTATGTACAGTTGAAGTCGGAAGTTTACATACACCTTAGCCAAATACATTTAATCTCAGTTTTTCACAATTCCTGACATTTAATCCTGGTAAAAATTCCCTGTCTTAGGTCAGTTAGGATCACCACTTTACTTGAAGAATGTGAAATGTCAGAATAATAGTAGAGATAATGATTTATTTCAGCTTTTGTTTCTTTCATCACATTCCCAGTGGGTCAGAAGTTTACATACACTCAATTGGTATTTGGTAGCATTGCCTGTAAATTGTTTATCTTGGGTCAAACGTTTCGAGTAGCCTTCCACAAGCTTCCCACAATAAGTTGGGTGAATTTTGGCCCATTCCTCCTGACAGAGCTGGTGTAACTGAGTCAGGTTTGTAGGCCTCCTTGCTCGCACATGCTTTTTCAGTTCCGACCCACTAATTTTCTATGGGATTGAGGTCAGGGCTTTGTGATGGCTACTCCAATACCTAGACTTTGTTGTCCTTAAGCCATTTTGCCACAATTTTGGAAGTATGCTTGGGGTCATTGTCAATTTGGAAGACCCATTTGCGACCAAGCTTTAACTTCCTGACTGATGTCTTGAGATCTTGCTTCAATATATCCACATCATTTTCCTGCCTCATGATGCCATCTATTTTATGAAGTGCACCAGTCCCTCCTGCAGCAAAGCACCCCCACAACATGATGCTGCCACCCCCGTGCTTCACGGTTGTTATGGTGTTCTTTGGCTTGCAAGCCTCCCCCTTTTCCCTCCAAACATAACAATGGTCATTATGGCCAAACAGTTCTATTTTTGATTCATCAGACCAGAGGACATTTCTCAAAAAAGTACGATCTTTGTCCCCATGTGCAGTTGCAAACCGTAGTCTGGCTTTTTTATGGCGGTTTTAGAGCAGTGGCCTCTTCCTTGCTGAGCGGCCTTTCAGGTTATGTCGATATAGGACTCGTTTCCTCCAGCATCTTCACATGGTCCTTTGCTGTTGTTCTGGGATTGATTTGCACTTTTCGCACAAAAGTACGTTCATCTCTAAGAGACAGAAGCGGTATGACAGCTGCGTGGTCCCATGGTGTTTATACTTGCGTACTATTGTTTGTACAGATGAACGTGGAGTTTGAAAATTGCTCCCAAGGATGAACCAGACTTGTGAAGGTCTACAATTTGTTTTCTGAGGTCTTGGCTGAGTTCTTTTCATTTTCACATGATGTCAAGCAAAGAGGCACTGAGGTTGAAGGTAGGCCTTGAAATACATCCACAGGTACACCTCCAATTGACTCAAATGATGCCAATTAGACTATCAGAAGCTTCTAAAGCCATGACACCATTTTCTGGAATTTTCCAAGCTGTTTAAAGGCAGAGTCAACTTAGTGTATGTAAACTTCTGACCCACTGGAATTGTGATACAATTAATTATAAGTGAAATAATCTGTCTGTAAACAAATGTTGGAAAAATTACTTGTGTCATTCACAAAGGAGATGTCCTAACCGACTTGCCAAAACTATAGTTTGTTAACAAGACATTTGTGGAGTGGTTGAAAAACGAGTTTTAATGACTCCAACCTAAGTGTATGTAAACCTCCGACTTCAACTGTATGTGTTTGTGTGTGTGTGGAACCACCTATTTGATGGAAACACATTATCCTGATGAATGCCGGTCTTCATTAGAAACCATTAATAACATATAATCCCTCTCAGAGATCCACTCACAGACAATGAGCTCTGATAGAACAGTCCGCGCTACTTCATCAATACTTCTGCTGATAGATAATGGGGACATTTATTTACCAGGGAAGAAGAGGAGATTCATTCTTTAATAAAACTGTCATACTGTTCCTTCCTCCGACAGAGGTACTTTCACAGAGAGAGAGCGAGCGAGAGAGCGAGAGCGAGAGAGACTAATGTGCGTCACTGTGACTGTAATGAAAACTAGGCCTTGTCACAAGGCATCTCTTTTTCAGGAGATAGTAAGGGCCAGTCTGGTCCTTAAACAGGCTTTGATTAGACTTGTTCCCGAGTACGTGTGTCTCTGAGTGAGTGTGTGCTTCAAACAAATGGAGGGGATGTACAGTACAGTATGTACCTGGTACCCAGAGTCATTGCAGGTCATGTAGCACTTGCCACAGTTGATACACATTTCCTCATCTATAACAGCCTCGACCTGCTCTGTGTTGTTCAGCTCCCCGTATGCACCAATGTGCTTCAGTGCCCTGGCTATAACATCCTGGGAACAAGGCAACACAAAATAATTACATACAGAACATATTATAGATATACTGTAGATAGGATCTCTATGGCAACACACACTGATCTAATGACCTGGTCTCAGTCACGTACTGTATCTTACATGCCTTGTAAACATTATGGCTAAATCTAGGCATCTGTTCTAATATCTACACTAGCATACTGCTAAGAATGAAGCAATGTATTGGGTATGCATTCTACAGTACCTCAAAAACATATTTCAAAGTACTATGGGAGAACTAAGGGGTGTTCTCCTCTCTCTTACCTTGACAGCTGGGACTGGTCTCTTGGGGGTGTAAGTTCTGGTGCCATTGGCCTCCACTACTGTGGTCTTCTCAACGTAGTCTCTCACTGCCTTCTTGTAGTTGGCCAAAACCTTTTTCTTCTCAAGCAGATAGGGTCCAAAGCTGGGTAAACTCTTAAAGTAGGATTGATAGAAGGCTGAAGGTTAGTTGTTAAATTCTAACAGCTTCAGTTGTAACTTAATATTGGAGGTAGTGAAATTTTGAAAAATGATTGGCTTTCCAGGATAGCTTTTTTGTGTGAAACTCGTTGTAGTAAATCAATTTTAGTTTATTCCTCCGGTAAAATATGACTGACAACTTTTTTTCATTTAAAAAAGTAATTTTGGTTTTAATCAAAAGTGTTTAAAGATAGATGTGATCATGTTATTGATGGTTTTTGATAGTTTAATATGGTTCTACGTGAGTATTTAACTTATTCATAACTCTCCAATGATCTTAGCAATAACAAAGTAATAAATTACAATTTGTAGGAGTGAATTTATTTAAATGTTTTACCAATGACATGTCTTATGCATCTGCTGTCTACCAATGCCATTTCACTTGTATCAATCTTTTGTATCTCTTTGTAATATTGTGGTGTCCTCTTCGACCATATGTTGACAGGTTTGTTTACCTAAGAGAGAGGTTGTTTGTCTACTTACTGCTGATGAGTCTTTAAGCTGCACCTCCAGTAAAGAGTACTGAAGCATCACTGATGTGCCTCATTAGAAGCATCAGATGAGAACAAACAGACAGCGAGACAGGGATGAGACAGGAATGAGACGAGGATGAGATGAGGATGGGAGCTCAAAGACCCACAGACTGACCGCATTAAAGGAACACTGTTTGCTTTGGAGTAGTGGCCACTGTTTTTCATCCTGGGAAATTAATGAGATCCGTTCGGCCAACATTTACACGTTAACTGTATCAAGCTGGAGGTGTCCCCTGGGCTTATTGAGTGTTGTACAGCGTTTAGATTTTTTTCTCCCTCCTGTACACCACAGCAGGTGTACAGGATTACAAGTGAATGACCCACTTTCCCCCAAAACAAGAAAAAAACTAGTCAAAAACTAAAAAGTACAATAAAACCACATTTGTTTCAGTTCCCGTTTGAAATTACATTTTTTTCCCCATCTGCTGTGCAGTGCATCGGACGTGATATTGAAAAATTGTTTGGCTTTTAAAAGTGAAATACAAGCTGATGGCGGTCATGGAGGGTGGTTTTCAGGGAGATTATTGTTGTGGGTTTACTCCCGTTTGCATCTCCTGTAGGCCCTCTACTGTAAAATCATGCAATATATTTGCAAAAATATTCATTCGCCTTCCTGGCTTAAGACATTACCGTGTCAATGAACAGGAATTGCTTGCTCACTCAAAATGGTTGCTGCTTGTCTGCGAGCTATTCCCCTTGAAAACAACGTGTTGGCGGGATGGAGGTGATGCAGCTACAGGAGAACATTACCTAAAGCACTTAACGGCATGTCTGAAATGGGCAATTTTGTTTCAGAGAGGAATAACAGCCAAAACACAATAACATTCTCTAAGAAAAAGAATACAAATCTATGATTGTTTTTTGAGAAAATCTTTGAAAATGGGTTTCCAAGGGTGTACGATTTCATCCAAATACAGCTACAGCCCTTGTACAGACTTTCTACTGTATAGATGTGGGACTTGGAGTCATACAGTCTATGCTTTTTATATGCAAAAAAAACGTTCTCTGTGAACAGTATGGTCATTCATGTTTGTCTGATATAACTAATATCACATTACAAACATCAAGTCATGTCTCATTTTCAAGCATCAATGTTGTATTTCATAAATAATTGGGACTTTCACACAAACAGTAGTCTTGATCTTCCAAAAACAATGCACAGACAAAAAATGAATAAGAATTGCCTGATGAATCAATAATAACAGTTAGGGTCCCTTACTACTATAGTGACCTCATTGATCACGTAATGTGTTGTGAAATCTGTTATGAAATGTATTGTAATGTTTAATTTTTTTTATAACTGCCTTAATTTTGCTGGACCCCAGGAAGAGTAGCTACTGCCTTGGAAGGAACTAATGGGGATCCATAATAACAAAATATAAATCAAGCCATGAACTTTCTGAACCTTCAGTCTCTTGACCGTCAATCTACTCATGATGATTACTGATGTTGTTGTTTTCAAATTGCTTGTTTTTTGTTGTTTCTTTACAGCGCTTTGAGATTTCTTTATGTAATGAATAGCGCTATAAAAGTTGAATACATTTTTATTATTATTAAGCACGTCTCCTTTAATCTGTGCCTGCCTATACCAAAGACCAAAGGTACACTTTTGATATTCAGATATTATTTGAGCCAGAGGAGTCTTTGATCCTTAACAAGGACAGTTTGTGTGAGTGCAACTGAGATAGAGAGAGAGAGAGACAGAGAGAGAGAGACAGAGAGAGAGAGAGGGGGAGAAACAGAGAGAGAGACAGAGAGAGAGAAAAATACAGAGAAAGAGATATCTAGAGAGACAGAGAGCGATAGCTAGAGAGAGAGAAAGGGTGAGAGGGATCACTCTGTCTTTATCCATACATCTCCATAGCCCTACTCAATTGTGTGTGTACGTGTACATATGTTTGTGTGTGCTTGTAGAAAGACGTCCACCACAGGCCCCTTGCGATCTCTTGGAAAGTGCTTAAGTGGAGAAGTAACTGCTTGTTGTGATTCCTCTAGATTACCATATTCATGACGGTTTGAAGGCAGAATCCCACATACTTATGGCCCCAACATTGGAGGGGATTAAGCTCAGGCTGGCAGGCAGTTTGTCTGCCGTGTGTGTGTGTTTGTTTGTGTGTGTGTGTATGGAAATTGCAGTGATGCCAGACAGGCAAAGCAAGCTCCAACACAACATGCCACTGAGGCTGTGTGGAAAGCCAATCCCATACCTAGGGTGCCACTGATTAATTTCAACCGCACATCTCCAAATTGACCAGAGGAAATGAGGTAAGACCAAGCTGTTCAAAGTATCAACATTGATTCAGCTTTTGAAATGTCACTTTCTTTCTGTCTCAGAAAACTTGCCTCCTTTAACAAGCAGCTTTTTGAAATATATCAGAAAAGTTATCATGAGACTAGCAATTCTACTGGAGCTCCTGCATTATCCAGCACGACTATTAGATAAGAGACTTTACTGAGAAGCTATCTGTGGATACTAGCAGGTGTGCTTCCTCTGTTAGGCTCAGGAGTAGTCTCCTTGGCATATCAAGCTATTGTAGCTCCATTTATTCATGCAAGCAAATAAAAATGAACTTGTGTTGCCACTAGTTCTGTCGTTGCTAAAATTAGTAAATTGATTGAAAAACTACACCTGCACTGACTCGGTTTCAAACATGCTTAATATTTAATGTGCTAGCAATGTGTTTCTGTGCTCTGAGAGACCATTACAAAACAGAGATCACAGATTGTATTGCTGTCTTTCTCTCTGTCTTCTCATCCACAGCTGTTCTCCAAATATCACCTCCAAACCGGTGAGCGAAGTAAACCAAAGTACAGATGGTTAGTAGGCAACACATTGCAACTTTTATTAGTAGATCCCGGGGAAAAACAGGTGTGCGTGACATGTTTTTACGCTTTTCATTGAACCATTTATTCAAATTAATGCGGTTTGTTTTTAATTAGATTTTTTCTCTCTCTTCTTCAATTTCATATGGTAATGAGATCATCTCTAAGCTCGATAAATATCATATGCCCACATTGTGTGCATAACATTAAAAGTAGCAAAGGTTTGAATTGTACATGAAATACCACACATTCAATTTGAACCACCTCGAAACATCCATATGTAGCTGCACACAAGGACATTTCACAGAAGGACAGCCTATGTCCAAATCATTAGACGTATGTGCAGTCTCACTTTTACAGGAATTATACACTGCTACCCTATCGAGCCCTTATGTTTCAAAAGGAATCTCAAGGCAGTCTGTCTGTCCTTTCGTCCGTCCACACAAGGCCGTCCACCTGAAAGACTTCAAGGTCATAACACTGGAAAGCACTCTGCTCCCTCAAATACACGCTGCCATTAAGAAAAGCGATCAGGTCACAAGTCTAAAGAAAGAAAGAAAGAAAGAAAGAGACAGACAGACAGAAAAGAAAAGAAAGAAAAGAAAAGCAACAACAACCCCGGCAGCATAAAAATTGGGTGATTCATCCTCACTAAACTACTGCTTACAATGTGCCATAATTAAACGGGAAAACCTAAATGTATATATCTGTGTGTTCAGCCCTCATTCATTTAAACCAGACACAGTAGTACCCGGATAGGTTCTAATCCAACAGTTATTCCTCTTCTTCTTCTTCTTTTCCCCCTGCTATAACAGAACATTCAAATGTATTTCAGCCTCTAAGGTCCATGGCTATAAACCACAGAGTGGAAGAAAGTGGCTGGGAAACCACAACCAGAGATGAAGACCCACCACACCAACCACAGCAAAGAGAGAGAGAGAGAGAGAGAGGGAGAGAGAGATTGGGTACATTGGGTGCCGTAGTCTTTTACCCAAATTGCCAAGCAGCGAGCGCCAGCCACGTCTTAAAACATTCACACAACAACCCTTAATTGGATGCCAGTGTGTTCCTCCCCCTAACAGGTAAACAAACAAACACAATAACTTGTCATCAGTTTGATTTGTTTGTGTGTTGTATTTTGTTGTTTCTTTAAACTGTTAATCAAGAGAGCAGTGTAGCAAGAGGAATTAATAACCTCTATTGCATGTGCATCTGATCTGCCTTCATAAATTAGGCTGTGAGTGGAGAGGAGTCTGTTGCCTTGTCTGTCGGTACAGATCACAGTTTTAGAGGTTGGAAAATCACCTCCCATGTAAAAACTGTGGGTGAAACTCATCTCCAAAACCCCAAAGTGGCAATTAAAAAGTTCCTGCAAAGGACTTGTTGACTTGTGTTGCATGTTCGTTACCATTTATCAATATGCAAACCAATTTGGTCCCAATTCATTCTGATTTGGCCACATTATACCACACAAGTTCCACAAAATACAGACGAGTAAGCTTGGCTTCCAAATGTCCAAATTTCTGTTAATTACTATAGCTTCCGCCTTGGGCCAATCAGTATCATTTTGTAAATGCCGGATTTCTATGGCAAGACACATCATTCACCCAAGTTTCGACAAAATCGGCCCAGTGCTGTCTGAGATATTGGTAAACTAATGTATGAACAAACGAACGGAGACAGGTCCACAAAGGCACTGAACATTGAGACATGTTAGCTGATATTTGGCCAGACCAACATGTCCGGACATTGCCTCTCCTAGCGTGGTGTAAACAGCATGGTTTCTCTCCTTCTCTCACTGTCAACCCCACCAACAGTCAGAAAGACAGACAGTCAGCCAGCCAGCCAGCCAGCCAGCCCGCCCACCAGAGGTCCCTAATAACAAACACACAAGCGGCTCAGAGACATGATTTGGCCTCTGTCTCAGGGGCCGAATATGAGGGCGGTCTAATGAAAGATCCCAAAGAGGAAGCAGACAGCCGTGGCAATAACTGTACATCTATACTCTGGTTGGGGAGGACTGTCTGGCTAATGGTCTGGAGGACAGGCTGACTCCCCTTTCACATCTCATAACATTTACCACAGGCTGTGTCCCAAATGGCACCCCATTCTATATATAGTGCACTACTTTTGACCAGAGCCCTATGGGCCCTACATAGGGATTAGGTCCCATTTTGGATGCAGCCACAGTATGGTTTGGATTTCACAACCCACACCTGGACAGGTGTTACTCACATAAGGTTCAAACAGAATAAACAGTGGGTGTAATTGATGTACTGAACACGTTGGGAGAGGGATTTAAAGGCTAGTGAGTGGATACCTAATCTGTATTTAAATCTGATCCTACCTTTAATTGACAACAATGTCAGGACATTTACATCTAGTGGAAACGGTGCCTGAGGAAGGTCTGCAGCATCATCAAGGACCACATAAATACCATCCACGAGCTGTTCACTCCCTTATTGTTGGTCAGACGGTATCGGAGCATGAGGTCTGATACCAACAGGCTCAGAGACAGTTTCTATCTGCAAGCCATCAGACTGCTGAACACTTGAACTGGACTGACCACCTGCACTGACTCTCTGCACCTTAGCACACATGCACTCACTCAAGCTCAAGCTCACACCCACACAGACACACACACATACACACACCCACACAGACATACACTCATCCACACACGCACACACACACGCACATCACAACTGCTGCTACCAGACTCTTATTATGATTGCTAAATTAAACACTTTCCCCTGAATCACCCCTTCCCCAAAACACATGTAAATACTGGACAATAAATTGTGCTTTCCTGTATTATAATTATGCAAAAAATATATTCTGTTCTACTAAGTCATTTACCTTATGTTCATGTTCTTATATTTTATTATTTATTATTGTTGTTGCATTGTCGAGAAGGAACCTGCAAGTAAGCATTTCATTGGACGCTTTATACCATGTGTATCCTGTACATACGACTAATAAATGTGTCAAGTAAAGGTACTCTTACTCTGCATACTGTGGTTTCTGTATCAGTGCCAACAAACAAAATGGCAACAAGGTGCACTATCATAATTTTACATTTGAGTCATTTAGCAGATGCTCTTATCCAGAGCGATTAGTGTTAAGCGCCCTGCTCAAGGTCACATCAACAGATTTTTCACCTAGATGGCTTGGGGATTCGAACCAGCAACCTTTCGGTTACTGGCCCAATGCGCTTAACCGCTAGACTACCAGCCATTGGATTAAATATTTACGAAAATACTTCAACAATCAACGTTCCCTCAATAAAGTAATAGAACATTAGAGTAGTCAGTACCACCCCCCTCCCCAGCCACCACCCCTCCACCACCCCCAATATCAGCCCCATCACCACCTCACCTGAGCCAGAGTGTTGCCAGGCAGGCCTCCAGCAGAGAGGGGCTAGGTCAGGCTGGTCCAAGGCTTCATTACCCCTGCAGGCCTGCCAAGCTCAACCAGCCTCTGCCGTGCCGTTTAGATGGCCAAACCACTATTTAACAACCCCCCCCCCCACCAACTGTGCAGCAGCTCAGGGGGAGCCTAGCCAGCAACACCTCACTCAATCCCACCCCTTGTTTGGCACCAGCAGAGAGGAGGAGGTGGAGGAGGAGAAAGAAGGGGGCGACTGTGTGGATTGGGAGGCTGTGTGGGGGTGGAGATACCAGGAGAGACACCACAAAGGGGTAACATTGGGCTAGTTCTAGGGGACTGTGGAGCTCTCCCTCCCTGTGTCAGCCCAGTAGTGGTTCTCATCGCCTGTTCCAGCCAGCCTGCTGCCTAACAAATACCTGTGGTGCTGAGCCTCCCGTCTGGGGCATGAGCAGTCCCACACGGAGCACATGTTAGCTTCACACGTTAGCTAGCATCTCATAAGCCTAACTGTTACTGTCAGCTCACAGGGTTGCAATCACCATGCAGTAGAGTGATGGGTCTGCACTTCAGTTTTCACCATGCACTCCATGTTTCTGCTGATGCTGTGACCCAGTATGTACTGCATTTCAGGCGTGTGCTTAGTGCATTCTTTATTGGAGACACTTATCTCCCTCACTAGTTTTAAGCACCAGCTGTCAGAGCAGCTCACAGATCACTGCATCTGTACATAGCCCAACCAACTACCTCATCCCCTACCGTAGTCATTTATTTATCTTGCTCCTTTGCACCCCAGTATTTTTACTTTGCACATTCATCTACTGCACATTTACCATTCCAGTGTTAAATTGCTATACTGTAGTTACTTTGCCACCATGGCCTATTTATTGCCTTATGTTCCTCATCCTACCTCATTTGCACACATTGTATATATATTCGTTTTTTTCCTACTGTATTATTGACTGTATGTTTGTTTTACTCCATGTGTAACTCTGTGTTGTTGTATGTGTCGAACTGCTTTGTTTTATCTTGGCCAGGTCGCAGTTGTAAATGAGAACTTGTTCTCAACTTGCCTACCAGGTTAAATAAAGGTGAAGCGTGAGGCAGCTTGATGGACAAGCACACCCCCTGGACATGACGCTCTTTATTTATTTATTATAAATGTTTTTGTTTTTCCTCAGATGACCACTCAAGCCATGAACTTTATAATGACTGTCCATCCCATGTGATGTTGTTCTTAAAGTCTTTTTTTGTGTGTTTTAAAGCGCTTTGCTATTCTTTGAAAAGCGCTCTAAAAGTTGAATAAATTATCCTTATTATTTTTGCAGTAGCAGGGATTTCATGTCTGTGTGCAAACAGCTGTTCATGAACCTGTGTTGACAGCCCAAAACATTAATTTGTTTGATGTTGCCACCCACTATTGAAGCACAGCCAAAATAATTATTTGATTTACCATTGAGGTAACTTCAGTCTACTTCTTAAATTACTTATGAAGGACTGAAGTTCACTGAAATTGGACTCCACACTCTAAACGGTGAAATAAGGATAGATCATCCCATGAGAGAGCATGGATTGCCACCGAGGCAGACTATTTGAGACAGCATTCTCTCTCACTACTTATACTAACAGTGAGAGAGAGAAAAAATATGTCTTGAGCTGAACGCTCCTACTCCTTTTATCAACTGACATTCCCGGGAATTGCAGTGACAGTGACTTCTCGTCTCACTTTCTTTTTCTCTTTTATGAGCTCCGTCTCTCGCTCTCGCTAACTACCTCTCTTTTTTCCATTTGAGGTTTCTTTCTTTACCTTTCTCGCAAATGTCTTGTGCACTCTGACACACACAGCCTCACTGTCTCTCTACCAAACCTTTTTTTCCCTCCAACTACTCTACCTTTGAGTCTGACTTTCTGAAGCATGCACGCACGCACGCACACATCCACCCACCCACCCCCACCCATCCACACGCACGCACACATCCACCCACCCACCCACCCACTCTCGTACAGCTTACTATAGTTAAACACGTACACACACATACACAAACCCTTGTCTTGACTGTACTGTAAGTAATGTGATCCTGCCCCCATGGTGTGCTTGGTGTATTTGTCTCATTGGGTCAATGCCACTGTTCCTCTGCCTCGCGGCAACAGCTGCCCTACACACAGACTCAGGTGAGATGTCACTTTCTATCTATACTGTCCACTAAGTCAAAGACAGGGCCCCGGCTAGCCCTGTACACCAGGCCTCCATGAACACTATGAGGCATTCCTATCTACAGGTAACTGCCAAAATAAAGGAAACACCAACATAAAGTGTCTTAATAGGGCGTTGGGCCACCACGCGCCGCCACAACAGATTCAATACGTTTTGGCATAGATTCTACAAGTGTCTGGAACTCTATTGGAGGGATGTGAAACCATTCTTCCATAATTTGGTGTTTTGTTGATAGTGTTGGAAAACGCTGTCTCAGGCGTCGCTCCAGAATCTCCCATAAGTGTTCAATTGGGTTGAGATCTGGTGACTGAGACACACACACCATTTTTTATTTTTTATGTTGCTTATCTTTAACTCTGCATTGTTGGAAAAGGACCCGTAAGTTATTATTTACTGTTAGTCTAAACCAGTTGTTTCTGAAGCATGTGACAAATACAATTTCCTTTGATTTGACGCACATAAATTCACACTCACTTAAAACCCCCTATGCTCCTTTTTCAAAGTCACTGAGATGTCTTCTTCTAGACATGGTAGCCAAAATAATGGGCAACTGGGCATTTTTATACATGACCCTAAACATGATGGGATGTTAATTGCTTAATTTACTCAGGAACCACACCTGTGTGGAAGACCCGACTTTCAATATGCTTCGTAGCCCTCGTTTACTCAAGTGTTTCCTTTACTTTGGCAGTTACCTGTACCTATCCACCTGTACCTAGTTACCTGTACCTAGTTACCTGTACCTATCACCATGCAGTAGACAAAACAAAAACAAAAAAAACGTCATATTTTTGGCCGACTGTAAAGCAACTTCTGAAATCTCCCAACTAAAAGTAGAACACCTGGGCCCAGTTTCCTGATACCGATATTTTCCTGTTTTAACAATGCTTCTTTCCTACAACAGCCGAAGATGTAACATGTTTCCCAAAACACCACGCAGAGAGAACGGTCGCTAGGCGTGCCGTTGAAGCATGTGTCGTACTGATAGGATCGAAAGAAAGGCAGTGCTGCTCTTGGATTAGCTTTCTCAATTCAAATATTACCATAACATTATAATTATTTCACAATACTGACGGATCATCTCCTAGAGAGATACACTTCATGACCTACAGTATGTGGACATCTCATTCCAAAATCATGGGCATTAATATGGGAGTTGGTCCCCCTTTTTCTGCTATAACAGCCTCCACTCTTCTGGGAAAGCTTTTCACTAGATGTTGGAACATTGCTGCAGGGACTTGCTTCCATTCAGCCACAAGAGCATTAGTGAGGTCGGGCACTGATGTTGGGGCGATTAGGCTCGCAGTCCAATTCATCCCAAAGGTGTTCAATGGGGTTGAGGTCAGGGCTCTGTGCAGGCCAGTCAAGTTCTTCCACACCAATCTCAACAAAACATTTATGTACGGACCTCGCTTTGTGCACAGGAGCATTGTCATGCTGAATCAGGAAAGGGCCTTACCCAAACTGTTGCAACAAAGCTGAAGCACAGAATTGTCTAGAATGTCAATGTATGCTGTAGCGTTAAGTTTTCCCTTCACTGGAACTAAGGGGCCTAGCCCGAACCACGAAAAACAGCCCCAGACCTAGATGTTTCCGCATCACAATAAAAGCACTTACAGTTGACCAGGGCAGAAATTTGACGAACTGACTTGATGGAAAGGTGGCATCCTATGATGGTGCCACGTTGAAAATCACTTAGCTCTTCAGAAAGGTCATTCTACTGCCATTGTTTGTCTATAGAGATTGCATGGCTGTGTGCACGATTTTATATACCTGCCAGCAATGGGTGTGGCTAAAATAGCCGAATCCACTAATTTGAAGGGGTGTCCACATACTTTTGTATATATAGTGTATTACTACCTACGGCTGCAAATACTGAGATGGCTTATTCTAATGTTTACCCAACAAAAATGCACAAAATCACAGATTTGGCACATCATTGCACATATGTTAGGATATACATCCTTAAATATATTGAGACAAGTTACAGACAGTAGCCTAGAAGAAGAAAAATAGAACTCAATTGATTGAACATGAAATGTATTTCAATACGATTAAAATAGGCCTACTGTATTTATATTTGAATGCAGTCATCTCTATTTTCATTTCAAGCATGTTTTTATATTTTGCTTGCTTGTATCAATTGCAAAGACACTGACAACATTGGAATTTGTTGTAGTCAACTTTGTTCTGAGGTTATCGGCAGTCACAGGTAGACGGCTAAACCATGCGATTCTATGTTTAGCGGTGATCTTCTGTGTATAAAGTGACACGGGAGGGCAAAAAAGCATCTAACGAAGCACTAGCTGTCAGATTGCAAGCGTTTTCAAGTGCAACGTAAATAACAACGGTCCAAAAGAGTCCACAAAGCCTTATTCCCTTCTAAGTAAAAGCCAGAACAAAGCGTTTGTATAAAAACTACTCCGGTTAATGTTGTCGCCTGAGAGCTGAGAGCATTGAGAGCCGGTGATGTGAGTGATTCGTCCTTTCCTGGTGTCACCGTGCACTAGTATCAGTCAGTGTATCCAGCACCACATTGCCCCAGGGAGATGTGATGTACAGGCTGCTTCTCCATGTCTGGGACAATGTTTCTACATGACACAACACAGCTTCACAAACACACACTCCACAACCCCTCTCCTCCCCTCTCTACCTTCTCCTCTCTCTCAGCTTCAAGACAACACCACTACCTCTTCTGCTATAATTGTTGTTGTTTTGCAATGGAGAGTTATACAGCAACCGATGAGGGAATTACTGTTTCTACTTTTCTGATATTCCTCACCTCCTACTCATGTATTCCTTCCTCTCTCATCCTCTACTCCTCCACTTATTTAGCATTAGCATTTAAACTGTTGCATTTGCGATGAGATGTCCCGTCGTCAGGACTGTAGTAAATCGGGAGCGTTTGGGAGCTTTAAAGCCTTCCCTCGGTTGGTGTAGAACCCACACGCCTGTGATCTGATAACCACCTCTAATTTGGAACGTTGAAAAGAGTTTACTGAAGTTGTATTTTCTCTCATTTACATTCATTCTGGGCATTCCACATGTATTTTCTCTTTTTCCCATAAATATGACAGAGATTGTAGAAATGCAGAATTGTGGACTGTAAAACCTAATAGAGAGAATGTTTTGACAATTGCCTTTTGTCAAATTTGATTTGAGATTTTTTCATTTTGTATTGTGTTATGAACGACTGGCATTGGATTAAGACGGCGCTTGTACAAATCGTTTTCCGAGAATGATTGATGTTCTATTTCAAAGTAAACTAACAATAATAAACCATTAGAACTTTTCCTCACCGTCTGTGCTTTTTGAATTTGAATTTATAGTATCTAAGCTATTCATCATAGGCATGTCTGGCCGTTTATATTAGTGCCAGAACCAGTGACTAAAGCACCTGCTCTTAGCAAAGTTATTATAGGAGGGGATTTCAGACAAAGCCGCCTCTTTTGATTCAAATCTGATATTAAACCATCCCTCAGAAGGTTGATCTGTGAGCTCCTTCAGTGAGTCAGATCCTGGTAGCTGGAAGACAAAACAGCAGCCTTGAAATCAGCTGTAGATCTGAATAGAACAGAGCACTTAACATTCAAATCAAATCAAATTTTATTTGTCACATACACATGGTTAGCAGATGTTAATGCGAGTGTAGCGAAATGCTTGTGCTTCTAGTTCCGACCATGCAGTAGTATCTAACAAGTAATCTAACAAATTCACAACAACTACCTTATACACACAAGAGTAAAGGAATGAATACGAGTATGTACATATAAATATATGGATGAGCTATGGCTGACCGGCGTAGGCAAGATGCAGTAGATGGTATGGAATACAGTATATACATATGAGATGAGTAATGTAGGATATGTAAACATTATATACAAAATTGTTTAAAGTGGCTAGTGATACATTATTTCATCCAATTATAATTATTAAAGTGGCTAGAGATTTGAGTCGATGGCAGAACGGCATAAGCAAGATTCAGTAGATGGTTTAGAGTACACTGTATACATTTGATATGAGTAATGTCGGATATGTAAACATTATATACAAAATTGTTTAAAGTGGCTAGTGATACATTTGTTACATCCAATTCCTATTATTTAAAGTGGCTAGAGATTTAAGTCAGTACGTTGGCAGCAGCCACTCAATGTTAGTGATGGCTGTTTAACAGTCTGATGGCCTTGAGATAGAAGCTATTTTTCAGTCTCTCTGTCCCAGCTTTGATGCACCTGTACTGACCTCGCCTTCTGGATGATAGCGGGGTGAACAGGCAGTGGCTCGGGTGGTTGTTGTCCTTGATTATCTTTTTGGCCTTCCTGTGACATCGGGTGGTGTAGGTGTCCTGGAGGGCAGGTAGTTTACCCCCGGTGATGCGTTGTGCAGTCCTCACTACCCTCTGGAGAGCCTTATGGTTGTGCATCTGTGCATCTGTAGAAGTTTGTGAGTGTTTTTGGTGAAAAGCCGAATTTCTTCAGCCTCCTGAGGTTGAAGAGGCGCTGTTGCGCCTTCTTCACCACGCTATCTGTGTGGGTGGACCATTTCAGTTTGTCCGTGATGTGTACGCCGAGGAACTTAAAACTTTCCACCTTCTCCACTACTGTCCCGTCGATGTGGATAGGGGGGTGCTCCCTCTCCTGAAGTCCAGGATCATCTCCTTTGTTTTGTTGACGTTGAGTGAGAGGTTATTTTCCTGACACCACACTCCGAGGGCCCTCACCTCCTCCCTGTAGGCCGTCTCGTCGTTGTTGGTAATCGAGCCTACCACTGTAGTGTCGTCAGCAAACTTGATGATTGAGTTGGATGCGTGCTTGGCCACGCAGTCATGGATAAACAGGGAGTACAGGAGAGGGCTGAGAACGCACCCTTGTGGGGATCAGCGGGGTGGAGATGTTGTTTCCTACCCTCCCCACCTGGGGCCAGCCCATCAGGAAGTCCAGGACCCAGTTGCACAGGGCTTGGTCGAGACCTTGGGTCTCGAGCTTAATGACGAGCTTGGAAGGTACTATGGTGTTAAATGCTGAGCTGTAGTCGATGAACAGCATTCTTACATATGTATTCCTCTTGTCCAGATGGGTTAGGGCAGTATGCAGTGTGATTGCAATTGCGTTGTCTGTGGACCTATTGGGACGGTAAGCAAATTGGAGTGGGTCCAGGGTGTCTGGCAGGATGGAGGTGATATGATCCTTGACTAGTCTCTCAAAGCACTTCATGATGACGGAAGTGAGTGCTACGGGGCGATAGTCATTTAGCTCAGTTACCTTAGCTTTCTTGGGAACAGGAACAATGGTGGCCCTCTTGAAGCATGTGGGAACAGCAGACTGGGATAGGGACTGATTGAATATGTCCGTAAACACACCAGCCAGCTGGTCTGCGCATGCTCTGAGGACACGGCCAGGGATGCCATCTGGGGCAGCAGCCCTGCGAGGGTTAACACAATTAAATGTTTTACTCACGTTGGCTGCAGTGAAGGTCAGACCGCAGGTTTTGGTAGCGGGCCGTGTCAGTGGCACTGTATTGTCCTCAAAGCGAGCAAAGAAGTTGTTTAGTTTGTCTGGGAGCAGGACGTCGTGGTCCGCGACGGGGCTGGTTTTCTTTTTGTAGTCCGTGATTGACTGTACAACCTGCCACATTCCTCTCGAGTCTGAGCCATTGAATTGTGACTCTACTTTGTCTCTATATTGACGCTTAGCTTCTTTGATTGCCTTGCGGAGGGAATAGCTACACTGTTTGTATTCAGTCATGTTTCCGGTCGCCTTACCCTGGTTAAAAGCAGTGGTTCGCGCTTTCAGTTTTGCGCAAATGCTGCCATCAACGGTTTCTGGTTGGGGAAGGTTTTAATAGTTGCTATGGGTACAACATCACCAATGCACTTGCTAATAAACTCGCTCACCGAATCAGCGTATACAACAATGTTGTTGTCTGATGCTGTCCGGAACATATCCCAGTCCACGTGCTCGAAGCAATCTTGCAGCGTGGAATCAGATTGGTCGGACCAGCGTTGAACAGACCTGAGAACGGGCGTTTCCTGTTTTAGTTTCTGTCTGTAGGCTGGGAGCAACAAAATGGAGTTATGGTCAGACTTGCCGAAAGGATGGCGGAGAATAGCCTTGTATGCATCACGGAAGTTAGAATAACAATGATCCAGGATTTTACCAGCCCGGGTGGCACATTCGATATGCTGATAAAATTTAGGCAGCCTTGTTTTCAAATTAGCCTTATTAAAATCCCCGGCCACAATAAATGCAGCCTCAGGATATGTGGTTTCCAGTTTACATAGAGTCCAATGGATTTCTTTCAGTGCCGCCGATGTGTCAGCTTGAGGAGGGATATACACGGCTGTGATTATAATCGAGGAGAATTCTCTTGGTAGATAATGCGGTTGGCATTTGATTGTAAGGAATTCTATGTCAGGTGAACAAAAGGACTTGAGTTCCTGTATGTTGTTATGCTCACACCACGTCTCGTTAATCATAAGACACACACCCCCGCCCTTCTTCTTACCAGATAGATGTTTGTTTCTGTCGGCGCGATGCGTGGAGAAACCATGTGGCTGTACCGACTCAGATAACGTGTCCTGAGTGAGCCATGTTTCCGTGAAGCAAAGAACGTTGCAGTCACCGATGTCTCTCTAGAAGGCAACTCTTGCTCGTATTTCATCCACCTTGTTGTCCAGAGACTAGACATTGGCAAGTAAAATACTCGGGAGAGGTGCACGATGTGCTCGTCTACGTAGCCTGCCTAGAAGACCGCCGCGTTTCCCCCTTCTCCTGCACCTCCGTTGTTTTGAGTCGCCGGCTGGTTATCCAGTCTATTGTCTTGGTTGGTGGACCAAACAGAGGATCCGCTTCGGGAAAGACGTTCCTGGTTGTAATGTTGGTAAGTTCACGTTGCTCTTATATCCAATAGTTCCTCCCGGTTGTATGTAATAAAACTTAATATTTCCTGGGGTAACAATGTAAGAAGTAATACATAAAAAACAAAATACTGCATAGTTTCCTGATAACGTGAAGCGAGGCGGCCATCTCTGTCGGCGCCGGAAGAGTCCACATTGTGTGGACAATGCAGTAATTGCAATGTGATAAAGTCCAGGCTGCCACCAATAGTGTGATGTAAATACACAAGTACAGATGTGTCCCAGTAATACTAGTAATGCAGTAACTAAAAGCCTGCATGTCGTCTGCTGTTGAAATGATGATGTCTGGTTTATAATGGATGGGTAAAGGGACCAAGACCAAGAGGACCAAGCTGATAATAGGACCAAGTAAATGGAGGGGTGTAGCAGTCACAGTGCAATGCTAATGGGTAAGTGCGTGCAGGTAGATTGAGCTAATGGTTGGATTAGCTGTCAATCACTCACCTTGCCCAACAGTTCCTCCAGTCGCGGGACAGGTTTGCCCTTCTGGTGGCGCAATGTGGGAGGTGATTGGCCATCCCAGTCCTGTAGCTCCTCTATGCTCTTCAGGTAGAGCAGGGTCTTTAGACCCAGGCAGTAGTCCTCGATCAGGGTGAAGTCCTGGTTCTGCACCGCGCTGCACACCTAGTGGCGGAAAACGCACACGCATGCAAGCACGCACACAAACACACAAATACACACAAACACACACTAATGATGTTATTACAATAGTTGACCTTGGTCCAGTGAAAAGCATGAGCTGACACACACCCTATAAATGTTCTTAGTGGTGCTGACTAACGGAGAATCAACTGTATGAAAATATACAAAGAAAGTTGCACACATATGCTCTATATAATGCTCTATATATACCAATGTTTCGGCAACCGTTACACTAACTTGGGCACACAGTTCAAAGTACATAAATATGTAATTCGGAATTACATAACACAGAGTATTGAATTCCCCCATACTCTAGTACATGGTTTCCAAAACTTGGTCCTGGGGCCCTCGCACTACACGGCTGATTCAAATCATTCAAGCTTGATGATGAGTTGGCTATTTGAATCAGCTGTGTAGCGCTAGAGCAAAAAACTAAACGTGCACACAGGGGAGGCCGAGGACCGAGTTTGGGTCCAAGACAGTGTTTTATAGGTCTCAGATACCAGACTACCTACACACTGCTTACAGTCTCCACTCATTTACAATGAAATCCATCTATTTAATTAAAGGTTAGTCAGATGGTATAAGGCTTATCATGGCAGCAGTCAGTTAGAGCAGAGTGGTGAAAGGCAGGTGTGTAGTAAAACTCCTGGGTGAGCCCCACTCACATGGTTTATCCTCTCTTTCCTTCCTTCAGCAAAGAGAGAGACTATCTGATCTGCATCACACACTGGGAAACCTTGTCTTTGTGCGTCTGTCTGTCTCCACTACTTCATTTTGACAGAAGCCACGGTGCCACGTTGAGTCTTAGAGCAGCCGGAGAGATAAGACGACGTGCTTATCAGACACCGCCATCTATGAGCTGAGCTGAGCTGACATCGCCCTGCATTGATCTGACTGAGAACAACTCCAGGATTAAAACGAGGCCGAGTACTGAACCTAGGGGAACACCACATCAAACAGACCAGACTGAGGTCGGGGCCTGTTTTCAATAAGCGTCTCAGAGTATTGGTACTGATTAGGATCAGGTCCTTCTTGTCCATATACTCTTAATCATAATGATCGAAAATACAAAACTGATCCTAGATCAGTACTCCTACTTGAGAAGCTTGGGTTAGGTTAGTGGGGCGAGGTTTTGTCAATGTTGTTTTACATTGCTCTGAGATAGTCATAACAAATTATTTCTAGAGGGGGAATGAACGTGAATCTGTTCTGCTGTGTCATTTGTGTATTTCAAAAAGTAAATTCACCAGCGACTGGCCCCATGTTGTGAAAATTAAGGCATTTATTCTCTCAAGCTTTGGCTCAGAGATATGCTTTCATTAGGATTCTGATTTGCATAGCGCTGCTTGTTAAAAGAAAAAAAGCTGCTTGTTGCCTGCCCCTATATGCCCTGCTCCAACTAAATAACACAGAATACATTTCTGATAAGGATGTCTACATCGTTACAACAAATAGTAGGGGGGGAAAACAACTGTGGATATGCATTACATTTCAGTGATTCACAGGGAAAATATGTCAGTTATTAGGACTATACACTACTCATTCTAGGAGGTAAAGACAACATGTACAGTGCCTTCAGAAAGTATTCACAGCCCTTGACCTTCACCACATTTTGCTGATTAAATTGAGACGTATTGTCACTGGCCTACAAACAATACCCCATAATGTCAAACAATGGAATAATGGTTTTAGATATTTTTACAAGTTCATAAAAAATGAAAAGTTGACATGTCTTGAGTCAATACATATTCAACCAATTTGTTATGACAATTCTAAATAGGTTCAGGAGTAAAGATGTTTTTACAAAGTTACATAAGTTGCAGGGACTCACTCTGTGTGCAATAATAGTGTTTAACATGGTTTTTGAATGACTACCTCATCTCTGTACCCAACACGTACAATTATCTGTAAGGTAACTCAGTCGAGCAGTGAATTTCAAACACAGATTCAACCACTAAGACCAGGGAGGTTTTCTAATGCCTCGCAAAGAAGGTCAACTATTGGTAGATGAACAACAACAAAAAAGCAAACATTGAATATCCCTTTGAGCATGGTGAAGTTATTAATTACACTTTGGATGGTGTATCAATACACCCAGTCACTACAAAGATAAAGGTGTCCTTTCCATATCAGTTTCCAGAGAGGAAGGACACCGCTCTGGGATTTCACCATGAGGCCAACAGTAACTAAAATAGTTAGAGTTTAACAGCTGTGAAAGGAAAAAAACGAAGGATGGATCAACTAGGGCTGTGGCGGTCACGAAATTACGTCAGCCGGTGAGTGTCAAGCAAATAACTGTCGGTCTCACGGTAATTGACCGATAATTAACATAAACACATTTAGCATCTCCTGGCTTACACACATAGCCTACAAGCCATTTTAAAAAGTCTAATAAATCCATGTAATATAGCCTACACCATCACAATATATATATATTATGTATTTCAGACAGGTCTAAAGAAGCATGATATGAAGAAAATGTAGACTATTTTAGAAGAACAGAATAGCATACTCTGAGTTGTCCTTATGTTAGGTCCTGATGTGGCTATGCCAAATGGCTGTGGGCTACACTAGTTCATTTAGCAGACACGATTTGCTCATATTCTGTGGCATTTCTGTATATTATCTTATAGTATGAAGAACACAATTGAACAAAGCTAAATAAAATATAAATATTTTCTCCAAACGATTTGAAGGAGTGCTCACATGCGGCTATTCTGTGTTGAGCGGTAACTTCTTAGGGAGCGGCTCCCGAGGTGACGGTTTTGGAGAGTCTGGCGTGCCCAAAGTAAAAATGCCTCCCACTCAGGCCCAGAAAATAGAATATGCACATAATTAGTACTATTGGATAGGAAACACTCTGAAGTTTCTAAAAGTGTTAACATGATGTCTGTGAGTATAACAGAACGGTAATATAGGCGAAAACCCGAGGAATTTCTGTCCTGGAAAGTGTTTTTGACACATTGCCTCATTTTGAACCCCTCCCTATTGAAAACAGCTATTTCTGGGAGTAAGATTGCAGTACCTATTGCTTCCACTGGATGTCAACAGTCTCTAGACAGTGTTTGGTGATGTTATAGTTGCTCTGGATGGTAATAGAAGAAGAATTTTGATCTGGTCATCGGATGTAAACAGAAGAGGATGCGCGTTCACGGGCTCGCGCGGGCGCTGTGGTTTTTTCCTTTCCTATTGTCCAGTTTATAATCCGGGTTGAAATATTATAGTAAATATACATAAAAGTGTTCCTAAGGATACATTATCAATCATGTTTGATTGTTCTTGGACAAGTGTATAGGTATAGGTTGAACGGGTTCTCTTCACGGTTCAATGGGTAAGTGGACACTGTATTTTATGATCATAACGCGCCAACCAAACGGAGATTTATGGATATAATAAATGACTTTTTCTAACAAAAGAACCATTCTATGTCTTTGTTGGACACTTGGGAAGCCCTCAGCAGAAGTTCTTCAAAAGGTAAGGGATTTGTTTTTGAAATGTGTTTTGTGTGAACCGCGATGGTTTATGAATTTATGCTAATGGAAAATATTGGAGGTGCTACCCAAAAAAATTATATTCCCCAAACTTGAAACTCACACGCTGCAAAAAAACTCTGCAAAAAAAGAAACGTCCTCTCACTGTCAACTGCGTTTATTTTCAGCAAACTTAACATGTGTAAATATTTCTATGAACATAACAAGATTCAACAACTGAGACATAAACTGAACAAGTTCCACAGACATGTGACTAACAAGTGGAATAATGTGTCCCTGAACAAAGTGGGGGGTCAAAATCAAAAGTAACAGTAAGTAACTGGTGTGGCCACCAGCTGCATTAAGTACTGCAGTGCATCTCCTCCTCATGGACTGCCCCAGATTTGCCAGTTCTTGCTGTGAGATGTTACCCCACTCTCCCAACAAGGCACCTGCAATTTCCCGGACATTTCTGGTGGGAATGGCCATAGCCCTCACCCTCCGATCCAACAGCTGCCAGACGTGCTCAATGGGATTGAGATCTGGGCTCTTCGCTGGCCATGGCAGAACACTGACATTCCTGTCTTGCAGGAAATCACGCACAGAACGAGCAGTATGGCTGGTGGCATTGTCATGCTGGAAGGTCATGTCAGGATGAGCCTGCAGGAAAGGTACCACGAGGGAGGAGGATGTCTTCCCTGTAACGCACAGCGTTGAGATTGCCTGCAATGACAACAAGCTCAGTCCGATGACCTGTGACACACCGCCCCAGACCATGACGGACCCTCCACCTCCAAATCAATCCTGCTCCAGAGTACAGGCCTCGGTGTAACGCTCATTCCTTCGACGATAAACGCGAATCCAACCATCACCCCTGGTGAGACAAAACCGCGTCTCGTCAGTGAAGAGCACTTTTTGCCAGTCCTGTCTGGTCCAGCGACGGTGAGTTTGTGCCCATAGGCGACGTTGTTGGTGGTGATGTCTGGTGAGGACCTGCATTACAACAGGCCTACAAGCCCTCAGTCCAGCCTCTCTCAGCCTATTGCGGATAGTCTGAGCACTGATGGAGGGATTGTGCATTCCTGGTGTAACTCGGGCAGTTGTTGTTGCCATCCTGTACCTGTCCCGCAGGTGTGATGTTCGGATGTACCGATCCTGTGCAGGTGTTGTTACACATGGTCTGCCACTGCGAAGACCATCAGCTGTCCGTCCTGTCTCCCTGTAGCGCTGTCTTAGGCGTCTCCCAGTATGGACATTGCAATTTATTGCCCTGGCCACATCTGCAGTCCTCATGCTTCCTTGCAGCATGCCTAAGGCACGTTCACGCAGATGAGCAGGGACCCTGGGCATCTTTCTTTTGGTGTTTTGCAGTCAGTAGAAAGGCCTTTAAAGTCCTAGGTTTTCATAACTGTGACCTTAAATGCATACCATCTGTAAGCTGTTAGTGTTTTAAAGACCGTTCCACAGGTGCATGTTCATTAATTGTGTATGGTTCATTGAACAAGCATGGGAAACAGTGTTTAAACCCTTTACAATGAAGATCTGTGAAGTTATTTGGATTTTTTCAAATTATCTTTGAAAGACAGGGTCCTTTCTTTTTTTGCTGAGTTTATATGCCAGTTAGGCTCTACACCCCTTGTAAAGCGTATTAATGTGCTTAATTTTAAGAAGTTATTTGGAAACTTTAGTTGTGATACAAACCTTTTTAAAACACATAGGCCTATGGGCTAGGCTACATGAGGTGTGCGACTATGATTCACAAAAAAAAGGCATTGTTTCTTATGCTGGGCTTCCTTCACATGTGATAATATACAATTCACAAGTGATAAGCTAATATCGTCACCCATCAGACTATTCTTGATATAATCTAGTCTTTACATATACTAAATAATATGTGTGTGACATTTGTTTGGATTTAGAATGGACCATTATCATGGACCTGTATCGAAACAGAGGCAGTGGGAAAAAATACATGTCATCTATGCACTTAAATAGCGAATGGAGTACACTTTTCCCCGTGGTTCATTTTCATGCCAGCCAGGTAGGCTATACTCCTGTTGTAAATATAATCAATGTGCTTAACAGCCTATAGAAATGTTGCGCAACATAAGCTTATGGGCTCTCATGAAGTGTTTGATTAGATTTTCAAATACATTTGCATTGATGTCAGAGTGATAAGAGGGACAATAGAGTGCTGAGTACCAGTTTGGTAGGCTAACATTGACCAGCAGCAGCAGCAGCAGCATCAACGATGCCATTTACAAAATAGCCATCCGTTTTGTCACCAAAGCCCCATATACTACCCACCACTGCGACATGTATGCTCTCGTTGGCTGGCCTTCACTTCATATTCGTCGCCAAACCCACTGGCTCCAGGTCATCTATAAGTCTTTGCTAGGTAAAGCCTCGCCTTATCTCAGCTCACTGGTCACCATAGCAGCACCAACCCGTAGCATGCGCTCCAGCAGGTATATTTCACAGGTCACCCCCAAAGCCAATTCCTCCTTTGCCCGCCTTTCCTTCCAGTTCTCTGCTGGAAATGACTGGAACGAATTGCAAAAATCACTGAAGCTGGAGACTCATATCTCCATCACTAACTTTAAGCATCAGCTGTCAGAGCAGCTCACAGAACATTGCACCTGTACATAGCCCATCTGTAAATAGCCCATCCAACTACCTCATCCCCATATTGTTCTTTTTTTGTTGTTCTCCTTTGCACCCCAGTATCTCTACTTGTACATTCATTTTCCTCACATCTGTCACTCCAGTGTTTAATGCTAAATTGTAATGACTTCGCCACTACGGCCTATTTATTGCCTTACCTCCCTAATCTTACCTCATTTCCACACACTGTATATCGATTTTTTTCTATTGTGTTATTGACTGTACGTTTGTTTATTCCATGTGCAACTCTGTGTTGTTGTTTTTGTCGCACTGCTTCGCTTTATCTTGGCCAGGTCGCAGTTATAAATGAGAACTTGTTCTCAACTGGCTTACCTGGTTAAATAAATTTGAAAAAAAAAAAAAAAAAAAAAATCAGAGCTTGGAGAAGCTGAGTTACCGTGACTAAGCGTTCATGTGGAATTGCCTTCAAGACACGTGACCGCCGGTGTGGCGGTAATACGGTCACCGCAGCAGCCCTAGGATCAACAATGTTGTAGTTACTCCACAATACTAACTTAACTTGTTAGGGAGTGGCAGCTGAGGGGTCGGTTTAGGAGAGCCTGGCGTGCCCAAAGTAAAATGCCTCCCATTCAGGCCCAGAAAATAGGATATGCACATATTTGGTACCATTGGATAGGAAACACTCTGAATTTTCCAAAACTGTTAACCATTTGTCTGTGATTTTGACACATTGCTCATTTGGGAACCCCTCCCTCATGAAAATGACCATATAAGGGCATATGAATGCAGTACCCATCGCTTCCTTTAGATGTCAACAGTCTCGAGACAGTGTAAAATTTCATTTTGGATGAATTAGACCAGAGAATAAGAGCAAACCAGGAAGTGACCTTTTTTATGTCAACAGTACCCAGTGCGCGCGCCCGACAAGGCACGCTGTGTCTTTTTTACCGTCTTTATCGATCAGTTTATATTCCGGTTGATTTATAATAGTAAATATACGTAAAAGTGTTCCTAAGGATACATTTAAAACTATGTTTGATTGTTCTTGGACAAGTTTATAGGTATAAGATGAACGAGTTTGCGTCACGTTTCAATGGAGTAGTGGAGGCTGTCGTTTCTGATTATAACGCGCAAACCAAATGGAGGATTTATGGATAAAATACATTACTTTTTCTAACAAAAGAACCATGGATTGTCTTCGTTGGACACTTAGGATGACCTCAGCAGAAGTTCTTCAACAGGTAATTGATTTGTTTTCGCTGTGAAATGTGTTATGTGAGTGCCGTGATGGCTAATCGATTCATGGCTATGGGAAAGATGCCCTCAAACAATCAAATGTGCTGCTTTCGCCGTAAAGCCTTTTTGAAATCTGACAACGCTGTGATATTGCCAAGAAACAGAGCTTTTGATGAGTATGGAACACTTGTATATTGGTGGATGTTTAATAATTCAACTTTTGGATTTTGAATTTGGCGCCTTACATTTCACCTGGTAGTGTCGGGAGCAGCCCGCTAGCGCCCCAGCAATCCCTGAGAGGTTAATTGACAGAGTGAAAAGAAGGAAGCCTGTACAGAATACAAATATTCCAAAACATGCATCCTGTTTGCATCAAGGCACTAAAGTAATACTGCAAAAAACTGTGGCAAAGCAATTCCCTTTTTGTCCTGAATACAAAGTGTTGTGTTTGGGGAAAATCCAATACAACTCATTACTGAGTACCACTCTCCATATATTCAAGCATAGTGGTGGCTACATCATGTTATGGGTATGCTTGTAATCTTTAAGTACTAGGGAGTTTTTCAGGATGAAAAATGTACTGTAAAAAAATTTACTGAATTAACTGAAACATAACAAAAAAAGAAGTCAAGGGGTGTGATTACTTTCTGAATGCACTGTATATCTCTGATCAAAAAGAAGTGAAAAATATGCAAATGCTTGTTGTTGGAGCAGAGTGGTGGTGAAGGAAAACTAAAACATGGGGCTGGAAACGTTTTGTTGTGTGCTCCACCACCTCCTTACTTTACATCAGAGGGAAATAGAGCAGGTCTCTCCTGAGAAAAACATGTGTTAAATACTGTCCGTCCACCCACGGAGGAGAGAGCCGTCAGCAGAAATCTGAGGACAGTCTTCTTTATGAGAGCCATTAGAGAGTAAATATGAATCACATTCTATTAAATGGCTAGGTACAGCAGTTTACTGTACTGTCATGTACTGTAGCAAGTATTCTCTTATCAGTCCACCTGTAAAGGCTTATTGGTCGAATACGGTCGGAAAATACATGAATGTACGCATGAGCAAGCGCACACCAAACACATACAAACATATGCACATTATTTTATCTCAGAATATGTTCTATAATAAGTAAATTGACAGTGAGTTTGCTTTTTGAAAGAATCTATGTTATATCTTCAGAGGAGTCCTACTGCTGAATCTGGGCCTTACAGTGTGTGTGTGTGTGTGTGTGTGTGTGTGTGTGTGTGTGTGTGTGTGTGTGTGTGTGTGTGTGTGTGTGTGTGTGTGTGTGTGTGTGTGTGTGTGTGTGTGTGTGTGTGTGTGTGTGTGTAGGAGAATGTCCATTAGTGCTTTTCATTTTTCTCAGAACATCAAAGTATGTGATGTCCTCGCGTGCTGCATTTAGCGTTAATGTAGCCGACTGCTGAAATAAATCGAAGTGAGAATTTCTAAGTAGTTTTCAGGCAATTGAGACAGCAGGTCCTTTTTATCTGCTCTGAAAACTGGGGCTACGCATTGATTTCAACTCCTTCTGAGATCTGAAATGCTTTTAGCTTCCCTGCTCTCCCTCTCGACCCTCTTTCTCTTTTTGTCCCTCTCTTTCTCCCTGACTCTGTCAGCTCTTTTATTCCCGATGATAGAATCCTGGCATTTAGTACAACAGCGTCTTCGCCAAAAGAAAGATCGATTCATTCAGCTTTAAAATGCTACAATGACTATGGATGAACCAACCTCAGTGCTTTTTATTTCAGCTCCTATGTCTGATACTTAGATCCTAACCACTGATATTTAGTCTTGATCTCAGGTAAAAGAGAAACCAAGTCTGGGGGGGAAAGTAAATACATTTTTACAAGTCAATGAATATGAACAATTTCCAGTAGAGTTCAGTTAGGGGTTGTGGTGAGGTGGACAGAAACGTAACCTTTCCTCTAAAGAGTTGAATAGTTTGCATGTTGAATGGACTGCTATTCCTTTCACTCATGCTGGCGACGTTTGGATGTTTTCAAAAGGTACTATTACAAATTCCTGATGTTTACTGGGCTCACACAACAAGTAATGTTAGCTACTTGACAATGGGTCTTTCATGGCAGTTCAGAACTGTTGACGTGCACCAAGGACAAGGGGAATGGTCACCCTGGGTCATTAAAATCAAACTGGTTGGTCATCAGTGAAATATAGCTCCATTTCCTTCTAAAGACATGTCAATAAAATCACTGGCTGAATCTCCATCACTAGCCAAATCACCATAACAAAGCAGCAACTTTACAATTAAATCAAAATGCTGAAAAATAAACAAAGAGATAACTGGGATAGCACATTGCTACGTTATAACATTGATCAGACTGAAATTGGGCTTTTATTAAAGACCAAGGTAATCAATTATTGCATTAAATACAAATCAAATTTATTTATAAAGCCCTTTTTACATCAGCTGATGTCACAGAGTGCTGTACTGAAACCCAGCCTAAAACCCCAAACAGCAAGCAATGCAGGTGTAAAAGCATGGTGGTTAGGAAAAACTCCCTAGAAAGGCCAGAACCTAGGAAGAAACCTAGAGAGGAACCAGGCTGTGAGAGTTGGCCAGTCCTCTTCTGGCTGTGCCGGGTACAGATTATGGCCAAGATTTTAAAATGTTCATAGATGACCAGCAGGGTCAATACAAGAATATTATGTATCTTATTCCCATCATAACGGTGCAGTAAAGGGCATATGAGAAAACGAATATTGCACACATGTAGTAGTTGATAGTTACATGGCAAAGGAGAGAGAGAATAATAGAGAGAAGGGGAGAGAGAACCCCTCCAGGGTCATTGCAAAATAATGTTTTTGTGAATGAATTAACTAAGACGCATCGATTTACAAGTGGATCTCATCAACCCCTGACTACCGTAGGTGAATTCACAAGGATATATTTTAGCTATGCAGCATTTTTTGATTTTTCCTTCTCAAAGCTTTAACGTCTGTCAAATAATGGTTTACAAAACTTTTTTTTAAAGTAGATTCACTGGGTTTTCACTGACCAGGCTTTTCAGTTAAGGTGTTCTTAAGAAACATTATTATACTATCTATCTATCTATAAATCAATCAAAATGTTGTGTCTAAGTCTCCATAACAAAAACATGACCTTGAAGCACTGCTCTCATCATGTGTTGTAAACGACAAGCATACTTTCAAGGCTTCTCTTTGCAACAACTTCTTTATAAAATCTTCAAGACCAAGAAGCAATGATGGGTCTATGAGAGATGGGTAGTTCCTGAATGGACTTCATCACATTGTTTGTTCTGAGAAGAATGTGTCTGATGCATCTCAGAACCAATCATAGTCTATTTCAGACAACACAGTATGTCTCTCTTCCTGTACTACATACAATACAATCCACAGAGCCCATAGCAGTGATTCTCACATTCAACACCCACCATCGTTCTTCAGTCTCCAACTTCAGAGTGACAAGACGTGCTGATTGTAACCGCCAGGTATTACAACATATTGTTTTACACCCATTCTGCATTCAATGCCTTTTCACTGCTAATTTCCTTGGCGATTCATATTAATTTGCTACTGTGTGTGCATGTATTGTTCAGGCACCATCTTACTGTTGTATGTCTGACAAAAACAGACAAATACAGAACCACGCAGCTTTTTGATAAATGTGTTCAAGCCATGGGAAAGACGTCATCGGAATTGCTTTTGGACTAAAATATGTCTGTATGTGTATGATTCCATTTAGACCAAAACTACAAAAACCTTTGTGCTATCCCCCTCCCACGAGAAAACCCAAGCATCTTTTAACCACAGAAAGTTACCCAAACTTATCTGAAGCTAACTTATAATCCATCCATTAAACTGTATAATTACAACGACAAACTTGTATTCTCTTTTATCAAGGTAAAAAGCATACAAATGAATGAAATTTCAAATGATGATTGAATCGCGCTCAATGGAATACAAATGAAGGCTTTTCAAAAGACAGAATACTTCTCCCTAAATAGATGGCATTCTGATTTGATCGAGAGCGTTACTTTTTTTTATTCTGTAATTAACTTTTCCCATTAATTCAGTGGGAGGAATCTCTGGTTGCATGCGCTGAGACTCCTCAGATCCCCTGTGTTAAGATTTGACAGCGCAGGTGGAGGGGTGGTATTACCAAAATATTAAATCATCTAGAAAGAGAAAACCATAAAGAGTGGATGCATTTATTCACAGATTGTGATTCAATTTGCATGCTGATTCTGTTGCTGATTACTCCCTAGGCACGAACCACTGAGGGAAGTTAAATGAACAGTGAAGTTAAAAACCCACTTTCCCAATTTAAATATCAAAAGTTGAGGGAATATTCAAGTAATAAAGTTGAAGTAAGGAATTATTGGCCTTGGTCTGTATACTGCCATAGCGACACAATGTGGTGCCTGCCTAGCAGTGTGTTTGAGGCTTGATAACATGATCACACAGACTGATATAACAGCTACACGACAACACAAACCAAACAGTGTAAGTGTAACACATGTAAATACACACAGCAGATGGAGTATTGAGCGCAACCAATGATTTTCACAGCCAGTGGCCCAGCTTGAGGTAAAGTATACTTAACAGTATAGCTTGTCAAGTCTGAATCTGCCATCTAGTAAAAATAAATACAGCTATATGTTTTATTGTCATATACACCAGATAGGTTCAGTGAAATGTGTTGTTTTACAGCGTCAGTCATAGTAATACAACACACCTGGAGCAAATTAGGGACCAGTGCTTTGATCAAGGGCACATCGAAATATTTTTCACCTTGTCGGCTCAGGTATTCCAACCAGTGACCTTTTCGGTTACTGGCCCAACAGTCTAACCGCTAGGCTACCTGCCGCCCCTAGTATAAATGGTATATGGTGAGATGGTGAGATGGAGGAGGCCAGATGGCAGTGCGATCGCTGTATCAGCAGGATAGGAGCCCTGAACAAGGAGAGAGCTGGAGAGGGAGAGAGATGAGAGCGATAAAGAGAGAGCGCGAGAGATAGAGAGAGCGAGAGAAAGAGAGGGGTAGAGAGAGAGAGAGAAAGAGAGGGGTAGAGAGAAAGAGAGAGAGAGGTAGATGGTTGCAAAGCCGTTACCTGCAGGACAGAAGCTCCAGCATGGAGGAACTGCAGACCAGACTCCGCTGAGTCGATGCCCCCAGTGGCCAGGATGGGAAAGCCAGGCAGTGTTTTGGCGATGGCGGATACAGCACGCAGGGCGATGGGCCGGATGGCGTTTCCTGTAGACAGAAACAGAAATGACCATTTACATACATGTATACCTGCGGATGTGTAACCAGGTAGACCAGATGAGAACAAGTTCTCATATACAACTGCAACCTGGCCAAGATAAAGCAAAGCAGTGCGACAAAAACAACAACACAGAGTTACACATAAACAAACGTACAGTCAATAGAAACATCTATGTACAGTGTGTGCAAATGTAGAAGAGTAGGGAGGTAAGGCAATAAATAGGCCATAGAGGCAAAATAATTAAAATGTAGCATTAACACTGGAGTGATAGATGTGCAGATGATGATGTGTAAGTAGAGATAATGGGGTGCAAAAGAGCAAGAGGGTAAGTAATAATATGGGGATGAGGTAGTTGGGTGTGCTATTTACAGAATGGCTGTGTACAGGTACAGTGATTGGTAAGCTGCTCTGACAGCTGATGCTTAAAGTTAAGACTCAAATTTTTTTGCAATTCGTTCCAGTCATTGGCAGCAGAGAACTGGAAGGAAAGGCGGGCAAAGCAAGTGTTTTGGGGATGACCAGTGAAATATACCTGCTGGAGTGGGTGCTACGGGTGGGTGTTGCTATGATGACCAGTGACCTGAGATAAGGCGGGGCTTTACCTAGCAAAGACTTATAGATGACCTGGAGCCAGTGGGTTTGGCGACGAATACGTAGTGAGGGCCAGCCAACGAGAGCATACATGTTGCAGTGGTGGGTAGTATATGGGGCTTTGGTGACAAAACGGATGGCACTGTGATGGACCACATCCAGTTTGCTGAGTAGAGTGTCGGAGGCTATTTTGTAAATGACATTGCCGATGTCAAGGATCGATAGGATAGTCAGTTTTACGAGGGTATGTTTGGCAGCATGAGTGAAGGAGGCTTTGTTGCAAAATAGGAAGCCAATTCTAGATGTAATTTTGGATTGGAGATGCTTAATGTGAGTCTGGAAGGAGAGTTAACAGTCTAACCAGACACCTAGGTATTTGTAGTTGTCACATATTCTAAGTCAGAACCGTCCAGAGTAGTGATGCTAGTCGGGCGGGCAGGTGTGGGCAGCGATCGGTTGAAGAGCATGCACTTAGTTTTACTTGCATTTAAAAGCAGTTGGAGGACACGGAAGGAGTGTTGTATGTTACAAGACGGCGTATCAGTGGGATGTCTGTTTTGATTGTCTTGTCCTGTCCCTTGTATATATCGTATATATCGTTTTTCTTCGTATATATTTAGTATATCTTTTTATTAAAATTTTGAACCGGAACCCCCTTCAGAAGTTAGCCAGCTAACTAGCTACTAGCTAGCAGTCAGTTAGCCACTGCTAGCGGTCATCACTGTTAACTCGGACATCTGCCAGCCTCAGCCTGGGAAATTCCTGCCAGCCTGCACAGCGCGGTATCAACCCAGAGCATTTCGGACTGCTTTTCTCTACCACATCGCCGGATTCCTACCGCAAGCTCTGAACCTTTACTCCGGATCATCGCAGCTAGCTATCTGTTATCCGAGTGGCTACTCGGGTTACAGAAGAGTATGTTCAGTCCGTAGATGGAAATTGAGATTAAAAATCCCCAAAATATATACGAAGAAAACGATACATACACAGGACGGGACAAGACAAGACAAAACAGGCGTCCGACTGCTACGCCATCTTGGAAAAATGAGATTAGTTCACCGTAAGTGATAAGAAGACTACAAGCAAGAGGGAAAATAAGAGTGAGGATAGGGAATCAGAAAGGCCTGTATTGCACCAACCATCTTTTGAAATATGGAGGGAAGTGAATATCTTGTTATTTAAATGTATCTTCCCAGGTTATTACATTAATACAGACTGTTGAGGGTACCTCACGGCGCCGTCGCAATGTCTCCCTCTCTGTATGTCTCTCGCTCTGTAAGTCACTCCCCACCTCTCCATCCATCCATCCCTCACTCTCCATCTCTCTCTCTGTCTCTCTGCCTCTCTCCCTGTGGCCTAGCATTGCACGGGACGTTCCAGTCTCCCCTCTCCATCTCTCACTCTATCGCTCTCTCTCCCTGTGACCTACCATAGCGCGGGACGTTCTAGTCTCTGGATCTAAATAAGTGTAGGCAATGTCTGTCTCTGATCAATGGGAGAAAAACCTGCCTGCTAAATGAGGTTAAATCTAATGTGATAAACTGCTCCATCTGTCAGTGGGATTGGACTGGAGGCTTTAATTCATTCAGGAGGTGGGAGAGACAGGTAAATAAATAAGGGGTGTAACATTAGAAGATGCATGAAGAGCGGAGCTTTCTAGGGCTTTGACAGGCTGGGAGAAGAAGAACACTTCTTGTTTTTTCTTTTAGTCAGACTTCTTAATGACAGTATAGGGGTAATTCATGGATATGGTTGTGTTGTTGTCTTCCATGTGTGGCTGACTGATGCCCTTTAACATGTGCAGGCGTCTGTAAATAGCAGAAGTTCAAGAGAGAACTTCATTTATCAAGTTGTGCATGTTAACACAGCCTGCATGTTACTATATGTTTCTATGACTGTCTTTATGGTTTCTGAGACCTCTGTCTTTTCATCAAGTCTCCTCTGGTAACATCCACCAAATACTACTGTCCTCTTGTAGTATCCTCCTCCTGCTCCTTTCCACAACAAACCATAGCTAACCCACTACCCCCTATCCCTTCAATACCACCCCCATGCTTTCACCACAACATTTCATGGAAAATCAATTCTAACAACCAAATCAGCTCATGTTTGGCGTATATTTGGTTTGGAAGGCTGTTCCTGTGAATCTGTAATGAGTTGTTGCTATAGGCCGTGTCCCAAATTGCACCATATTCCCCTGTACAGTGTATTCCCCTGTACAGTGTAAAACAACGTTGAGGCTTAATGTAGAGAAATTAACATTCAATTATCTGGCAACAGTTCTGGTGGACATTCCTGCAGTCAACATGCTAATTGCACACGTCCTCAAAACTTGAGACATCTGTGGCATTGTGTTGTGTGACAAAACTGCACTTTTTAAAGTGGCCTTTTATTGTCCCCAGCACAAGGTGCACCTGTGTAATGACCATGCTGTTTAATCAGCTTCTTGATATGCCACACCTGTCAGGTGGATGGATTATCTTGGCAAAGGAGAAATGTTCACTAACAGGTATGTAAAGAAATGTGTGCACAAAAGAGAAATACGTTTTTTGTGCGTATGGAGAAATTCTGGAATATTTTATTTCAGCTCATGAAACATGGGACCAACACCTTACATGTTGCATTTATATTTTTGTTCAGTACAGCTATTTACGCCTTATGAATTGTGGTTGTTGTGGACAAATGAATATGTGTGTTTTAACCCAATAATTGTTGAATTCCATGCTGTCACTTGTCCACTCAAGCTTAACATTGTTGTCATCTATCGCCCACCAGGTGCCCTTGGAAAGTCCCTCAATGAGCTTGACACCTTGATTAGCTAATTTCCTGACGATGGCTCACCACGACTTCAACCTCCCGACGTCTGTCTTTTATCCATTTCTTTCCAACTCTCTTTTTACCCTCCTCACCATTTCCCAATCCCCTACAACTTACAAGGCAGGCAATATGCTTTACCTCTACTTTACTAGAGGCTGTTCCCCTACTAATCTCACTGCAACCCCCCTCCAGGTCTCTGATCACTACTTTGTTTCATTTTCTGTCTTCCTTTCCTCCAAACCTAGTCACTCAGCCCCTGCCCAGATGGTAATGCACATTCACAATCTTTGCTCTCCCTCCCACTACTCCTCTTATATCCAATCATCTCTCCCTTCTGCTAAATCCTTCTCCCTCCTGTCTCCTGATTCTGCCTTTTTGACCCTACTCTCCTCCCTTTCCGCATCCTATGACTCACACTGTCCGGTTTGCTCCTGGCCGGCTCGGCCCTCCCCCTCCTTCTCCTTGGCTGAGTGACTCATTGGGCAGCTGTGCGAAAATGGAGGAAAACTAAACTTTTGGAGGACCTATCATCCTTTCACTCCCTCCTTTCTGCCTTCTCTTCACCTGTATCCACTGCTAAAGCCACTTATTATCACTTTAAGTGTCAAGCTTCCCCTCTGACTTCAGAATGGGTAGAGTCACTCCCCTCCTCAAGAAAACCAACACTCGACTCATCTGATGTCAGAAACTATAGACCTGTATCCCTTCTTTTTTTCTTTCCAAAACACTTGAGCGTGCTGTCTCTGATCAACTCTTGTTATCTCTCTCAGAAAGATCTTCTTGACCCTAACCAGAGGCTTCAAGATGGGTCACTCAACCGAGACTGCTCTTCTCTGTGTCACGGAGGCTCTCCGCACTGCCAAAGCTAACTCTTTCCTATTTTCTCATCCTCCTAGATCTATCCGCTGCCTTCGACTCTGTGAACCATCATATCCTCTCAGGCTCTGCACACTCTTGGATTGCATCCGCTCCTACCAGTTGACGTGGAGAGGATCTGTGTCTGCACCACGTACTGTCACTACTGGTGTCCCCCAGGACTCGGTTCTAGGCCCTCTCCTCTTCTCTCTATACACCAAGTCACTATCATTCCTATGCAGATGACATTCAACTACTTCCTTCCTCCCTTCTGACACCCAGGTGGCAACATGCATCTCTCCGTGCCTGGCAGACATCTAAGCTTGGATGTCGGCCCACCACATCAATCTCAACCTCGACAAGAAGGAGCTGCTCTTCCTCCGGGAAAGGCCTGCACACTCAAAGATCTCTCCATCAGGGTTGACAACTCCACAGTGTTGCCCTCCCAGAGTGCAAAGAACCTTGGCGTGACCCTGAAGAACACCCTGTCTTTCTCTGCAAACATCAAAGCACTGACTCGCTCCTGCAGGTTCATGCTCTACAACATCCATAGAGTATGACCTCACCTCACACAGGAAGTAGCACAGGTCCTAATCCAGGCACTCCCAACTGGACTACTGCATTTCGCTGTTGGCAGGGCTCCCCGCTTATGCCATCAAACCCCTGCAACGTATCCAGAATACCGCAGCCCACCTGGTTTTCAAGTTATCCCATCTCACCCCACTCCTCCGTACACTCCACTTGCTTCCAGTCGAAGCTCACATCCACTACAAGACCATGGCGCTTGCCTACAGAGCAAGCGGAACTGCCCCTCCCTACTTTCAGGCTATGCTCAAACCACCTCTGGTCTCTTGCCCCCTCCCGCTCAGCCCAGTCCAAGCACTTCTCTGTCCTGGCATCTGAAACCCTACCTCTTCAAAGAGTATCTTAAATAATCAGTTAAAACATTTGCAAGCTGGCATTTATTGAGATGACTCATGTACTGGAGGCAGCTCTGCAGAGTGGTCACTAGCTGGCACAGCCACAAAGTCATTTTGAAGCTAACCCTAACCTTAACCACACTGTTAACTCTAATGCCTAACATTATGAATTTTTACGAAATAGCCAATCTTGACTTTGCAGCTGGTCCGTCTAGCGGAAACCGCTCAGTTCTGCCTCCAGGGCAAGACTCATGACAATAAATATCAACCTGCAAAAAATGCGCTCTTGCATAAGCTGCATAGTGTGAATCCCAGTCTATGGAATAAAAGTTCAGAGAGTTCCTCCCTTCTAAACTCCTCCATGGTATTGTGCTCCACACTGTCTTCGTGCTGATACATTTCTTCCCCCCTAATGGACACATGCTCAAACACATGCTCAAACTCTCACACTTAAAGAGCTGCAAATTATCGCGATATCAAAGTGTCACCAACAAAAACGTAAACAATAGGCCTACAGCAAATGCAGCATATGGCATTCATTTTCTCACATGCAAATAAACACTTTTCAGTAGTGCTCAAAGCATGCCATTCCATGAGAGCAGCATTTTTCCAACTCAAAGCAATGAGCCCAATCAGTCATCCATGACAACAAAATCATAAACAGGGTAGGCTAATAAGTACTTAGTTTTTGGGTTATGCTAAGATAATACAATTTGGTTAATATATATTATCATTTTCCAATACCTATTCTTGAAGATCAATGGGTATTAAATTAATTGAAATATATAGCCTAATCATTGTATCATCTGTAGTAGAAAGCAATGGGTTTGAAGAAGCCTACATAACTAAACCTTAAAATGCAACATCCATTTATGGCCAGCTACGTAAACTCTAACATTGATTTATCCTGCAATGGATGTCGTTCAATTGGTAATATTCCTAATGCCTCTTAAGTGGAAAGTAATCTAAAAGTAACTGAAAGTAATCCGATTACACTACTGCATATGGATAATACAAAAGTTATGTTACTGATAAAAAAAATTGGACAGGTAACTAGTAACTGTAACAGATTACATTTAGAAAGTACCTACCCAACCCTGTCCCTATATCGTCCTATGAAACGTGTCTAGAACATTCATATCTTATATTCTGAGAACATGGCAACCATTTCCTGTGTATGTTTGGTGGGACATTGATGAAATATTATCCTAACCCTTAGAAAACTGGACACAGGAATGTTCTTGCAACGTTCTCATGAAACGTGTCTAGAACATACATTTCTTATATTCTGAGAACATTCTAACCACGTTCTAGATAAGTTCTGTTTGACATTAAGATAATGTTCTCCTAACTTTAACACCAAAACATGCTAAAAAAGTTCTCAGATGTTTTCTTCTAAAATAGAATGTTCGCCTAACTAACAGAACACTGGACACTCAAACATTAGGGGAACATTATGGGTAACATTACAAAAACGTTCTCTCTCTGTAGAATTGTTAACTGGGATGGTGTTATTTGGGACGCCGCTATAGACATGGTGGATGGAGAGTGTCAGCTTGGCTTCAGCCAAGTCAAAGAGACTGTTGTCAAAGAGCCTGTTGTGAAAGAGACTGTTGTCAGCACCAATATGACATGCTTTTCAGGCTAATCTAGCCAGCTGCCTGGGCCATATGAGCGTTATGGATTACAAAAAGCTTGTCCTCTCCTCTTTCTCTCTTAGTCTCTCTCTCTATACATCCGCTTCTCTCTCTCTAACCAGCTCTCTACCACGCCATCCCTGTCTCTCTCTGTCCTTTCCTCTCTCTTTCTCTATCCCTCCCCCTTTCTCTCCCTCTCTCCTTCCCCCCTCTCTCAGACCATCTCACCTCAGCGGAGCGACATCTTCATCTCCCTGAACACCATTCAACACTGTATCCCATCAAAATGCAATCTGACGCCACCTAAAGCCAACTAATCTACTCAGGCAAATCACAGTCAACTTAGCCTAGGGGGAGTGAGTCAGGGAGGGAGAGCAGCACCGCACACTGCTGTGAGTATTATGTTGGGTGACACTCACAACAACATACGCGTCAGGAATTTATTTGCCAGCGCAAATCACTTTCCAGATGAGACGCCTGGTCTTTGTCTGTGGGGTTAGTGGAGCCTTTCATTGTATTAGTAATGGATGAGCAGAAAGGGGCTGGAGGATTCAACACTCACACTACTCACTCCACAGGTCCAGCTTCTCTGATACCCTGGTGTGTGTGTGTATGTATGTGTGTGTGAATGTGTGTGTTTGTGCGTCTTTAAGTGCGTGTGTGTTTTGCCAAGACTTAAAGCCTGGTCTCTCACTGCTTTTCCACTCTGACAAAAGACCAGCATCCTGAACATTGTTCCTATTGTTTCACACCTTATTGCTTGTCCTTCACAACGCACAACTCCTGTTGTCATAGCCCTCCTCTCCTCCCCTCCCCTCCTCATCTCTCTGCAGTGAAGCGACAAGTCCTGTTGTCTCTGAACAACACATCTTTCTCTGGGTCATCCTCCTCATCATTGGGCTTCTGACAACCAGTCTGTCTGTCCAACGTCAGGGTATGGTGTGTCAGCCACACACGCATACACAAACACACACACACACACACACACCTGTCCAACAAAGCCTTTTGCATCAGCTCAGATACAGCCACATGCATGTTTTCCGGTAGGGAGAGCTAGAGGGAATCCATCTGAGATACACAGTTACTGCAGCAAGCTGAGGCTTCTCTTTCTCTCTATTCTTTCTTTCTCTGTCTACTCTTTCTCTCTAACTACTATTTCACTCTTCCTCTACATATATATCTACTCTCTCTCTCCCTCTATATATACACTACCGGTCAAAAGATTTAGATCATGTACACATTTTTCTTCATTTTCTACATTGTAGAAGAATAGTAAAGACATCAGAACTATGAAATAACACATATGGAATCATGTAGTAACCAAAAAAGTGTTACACAAATCTAAAAATATTTTATATTTGAGATTCTTCAAATAGCCACAACTTTACACTCTTGGCATTCTCTCAACCAGCTTCATGAGGAAGTCAACTGGAATGTATTTCAATTAACTGGTGTGCCTTCTTAAAACTGGTGTGCCTTCTTTGTGGAATTTCTTTCCTTCTTAATGTGTTTGAGACAATCAGTTGTGTTGTGACAAAGTATGGGGGGTAAAGTGAAGACAGCCCTATTTGGTAAAAGACCACGTCCATATTATGTCAAGAACAGCTCAAAAAAGCAAAGAGAAACGACAGTCCATCATTACTTTAAGACATGAAGGTCAGTCAATCCGGAAAATGTCAAGTTTCTTCAAGTGCAGTCGCAAAAACCATCAAGCGCTATGATGAAACAGGCTCTCATGAGGACCGCCACAGGAATGGAAGACCCAGAGTTACCTCTGCTGCAGAGGATAAGTTCACTAGTGTTACCAGCCTCAGAAATTGCAGCCCAAATAAATGCTTCACAGAGTTCAAGTAACAGACACATCTCAACATCAACTGTTCAGAGGAGACTGTGTGTATCAGGCCTTCATGGCCGAATTGCTGCAAAGAAACCACTACAAAAGGACACCAATAAGAAGAAGAAGCTTGCTTGGGCCAAGAAACACGAGCAATGGACATTAAACCGGTGGAAATCTGTCCTTTGGTCTGGAGTCCAACTTTGAGAGTTTTGGTTCCAACAGCTGTGTCTTTGTGAGACACGGTGTGGGTGAACGGATGATCTCCGTATGTGTATTTCCCACCGTAAAGCATGGAGCAGGAGTTGTTATGGTGTGGGGGTGCTTTGCTGGTGACATTGTCTGTGATTTATTTAGAATTCAAAGCACACTTAACCAGCTTGGCTACCACAGCATACTGCAGCGATACACCATCACATCTGGTTTGGCCTTAGTGGGACTATAATTTGTTTTTCAACAGGACAATGACCCAACACACCAACAGGCTGTGTAAGGGCTATTTTACCAAAAAGGAGAGTGATGGAGTGCTGCATCAGATGACCTGGCCACCACAATCCCCGAACTCAACCCAATTGTGATGGTTTAGGATGAGTCGGACTGCAGAGTGAAGGAAAAGCAGCCAACAAGTGCTCAGCATATGTGGGAACTCCTTCAAGACTGTTGCAAAGCAGTCCAGGTAAAGCTGGTTGAGAGAATGCCAAGAGTCTGCAAAGCTGTCATCAAGGCAAAGGGTGGCTATTTGAAGAATTTTAAATGTAAAATATATTTAGATATTATTATTTTTGGTTACTACATCGTTTTTGGTTACATGATTCTATATGTTGCTGGCCTTCTATGCTGGCCTTCTAGGCAGAGTTCCTCTGTCCAGTGTCTGTGTTCTTTTTGCCCATCTCATTCTTACATTTTTACTGGCCAGTCTGAGATATGGCTTTTTCTTTGCAACTCTGCCTAGAAGGCCAGCATCCCGGAGTCGCCTCTTCACTGTTGACGTTGAGACTGGTGTTTGCGGGTACTATTTAATGAAGCTGCCAGTTGAGGACTTTTGAGGTGTCTGTTTCTCAAACAAGACACTCTAATGTACTTGTCCTCTTGCTCAGTTGTGCACCGGGGGCCTCCCACTCCTCTTTCTACTCTGGTTAGAGCCAGTTTGCGCTGTTCTGTGAAGCGAGTTGTTCTGTGAATGCTGATGCTCCAGATACTCAACTAGTCTAAAGAAGGCCAGTTTTATTGCTTATTCAATCAGAACAACCGTTTTCAGCTGTGCTAACATAATTGCAAAATGGTTTGCCACAACGTGCCATTGGAACACAGGAGTGATGGTTGCTGATAATGGGCCCAATGTAGATATTCCATAAAAAAATCTGCCGTTTCCAGCTACAGTAGTCATTTACAACAATAACAATGTCTATACTGTATTTCTGATCAATTTTATGTTATTTTAATGGACAATATCTTTTCTTTCAAAGTGACCCCAAACTTTTGAACGGTAGTGTATATATATATATATATCCTCTCTCTCTCTCTCTCTCTATCTATCTATATATAGAGAGAAGATAAATATATATATATATATATAGATCTATCTATCTATCTATCTATCTATATATATATTTATCTTCTCTCTCTCTATATATATATAAATATATCTTCTCTCTCTCTATATATATATCTTCTCTCTCTCTATATATATATATCTTCTCTCTCTCTCTCTCTATATATATATATATATACAGTGGGGCAAAAAAAGTATTTAGTCAGCCACCAATTGTGCAAGTTCTCCAACTTAAAAAGATGAGAGAGGTATAGGTACACTTCAACTATGACAGACGAAATGAGAAAAAGAAATCCAGAAAATCACATTTTTAATTTATTTATTTGCAAATTATGGTGGAAAATAAGTATTTGGTCAATAACAAAAGTTTATCTCAATACTTTGTTATATACCCTTTGTTGGCAATGACAGAGGTCAAACGTTTTCTGTAAGTCTTCACAAGGTTTTCACACACTGTTGCTGGTATTTTGGCCCATTCCTCCATGCAGATCTCCTCTAGAGCAGTGATGTTTTGGGGCTGTCGCTGGGCAACATGGACTTTCAACTCCCTCCAAAGATTTTCTATGGGGTTGAGATCTGGAGACTGGCTAGGCCACTCCAGGACCTTGAAATGCTTCTTCTGAAGCCACTCCTTCGTTGCCCGGGCGGTGTGTTTGGGATCATTGTCATGCTGAAAGACCCAGCCACGTTTCATCTTCAATGCCCTTGCTGATGGAAGGAGGTTTTCACTCAAAATCTCACGATACATGGCCCCATTCATTCTTTCCTTTACACGGATCAGTCGTCCTGGTCCCTTTGCAGAAAAAAACAGCCCCAAAGCATGATGTTTCCACCCCCATGCTTCACAGTAGGTATGGTGTTCTTTGGATGCAACTCAGCATTCTTTGTCCTCCAAACACGACGAGTTGAGTTTTTACCAAAAAGTTCTATTTTGGTTTCATCTGACCATATGACATTCTCCCAATCCTCATCTGGATCATCCAAATGCTCTCTAGCAAACTTCAGACGGGCCTGAACATGTACTGGCTTAAGCAGGGGGACACGTCTGGCACTGCAGGATTTGAGTCCCTGGCGGCGTAGTGTGTTACTGATGGTAGGCTTTGTTACTTTGGTCCCAGCTCTCTGCAGGTCATTCACTAGGTCCCCCGTGTGGTTCTGGGATTTTTGCTCACCGTTCTTGTGATCATTTTGACCCCACGGGTGAGATCTTGCGTGGAGCCCCAGATCGAGGAAGATTATCAGTGGTCTTGTATGTCTTCCATTTCCTAATAATTTCTCCCACAGTTGATTTCTTCAAACCAAGCTGCTTACCTATTGCAGATTCAGTCTTCCCAACCTGGTGCAGGTCTACAATTTTGTTTCTGGTGTCCTTTGACAGCTCTTTGGTCTTGGCCATAGTGGCGTTTGGAGTGTGACTGTTTGAGGTTGTGGACAGGTGTCTTTTATACTGATAACAAGTTCAAACAGGTGCCATTAATACAGGTAATGAGTGGAGGACAGAGGAGCCTCTTAAAGAAGAAGTTACAGGTCTGTGAGAGCCAGAAATCTTGCTTGTTTGTATGTGACCAAATACTTATTTTCCACCATAATTTGCAAATAAATTCATTAAAAATCCTACAATGTGATTTTCTGGATTTCTTTTCCTCATTTTGTCCGTCATAGTTGAAGTGTACCTATGATGAAAATTACAGGCCTCTCTCTCTCTCTCTCTCTCTCTCTCTCTCTCTCTCTCTCTCTCTCTCTCTATGTTCTCTCTCTATATATATATATATCTTCTCTCTCTCTCTATATATATATATCTTCTCTCTCTCTCTCTCTCTATATATATATATATATATATATATATATCTTCTCTCTCTCTATATATATATATATATATATCTTCTCTCTCTCTATATATATATATATATATATATCTTCTCTCTCTCTATATATATATATATATATCTTCTCTCTCTCTATATATATATATATCTTCTCTCTCTATATATATATACTGGACGATGGCTGCTTAAACATGCGGCTCACGGTACACCTGCTACTTTTGATGAATAATTCCAGACACAGACTGACAGACAGACAGATGTGTAGGAATCAGGCAGGAGTATCTGCTGCTTCTCAGAATCGGCTGCTTTTCATACAACTAGAGGGAGAAAATACACATCCAAAGGAGCAATTAGGTTCATGGCTATTGAGTCTAGATCTACAGTATATTAATAGGAGCTAGAGGCCTGTATAGTGCAAGCTTGTTTGGAGCAGAGTGAGGAGAAACATCAATTGTGCTTCATAAGATATACAATATTGCTATTCGTTTGGAATTGCATACAATATTCATGTGGTTCAGTATTTGTTGTGGTTCAAATATGTCTCAGATAATTTCCCAAACCAGATCATCAAATATCTGGACATGTGACATACAGTATAATGTGAGAGATGGATGGATAAGTAATAACAGTGAATATGAGAAGGTGAACTGAAGGGCATGATTGGAACTCACTACTCAACCCCCATCAAATACTAGACCTTCTTTCCTTCCTTTCACATTAATCCATCTATTAGAACTTCACATTTGTATAGAATAATAAAGGAAGCCTCTTCATTGACTGTGTGGCCTTTCTGTCTGGGCGGTAGGCTACAAAGCAACTGGGTGGGTTTCAGTGCGATAGATAGCAGCGATGGCTATCTTTGTGTGGGGCTTTAAAGATGCATAATGCAGAGGTTTGATACCAGCATTTGGTATTCAGGGTCTGCAAAGGCCACTGGCCACTGCCTCTGGATCTATCCCCTCTCTCACACTCATAACACACACACACAAACTTGCTCCTATCCTGTCTGACACTCATAACACACACAGGACCATGAGAGCACCCAATGCCAGGCAAACACCTCTGTCTCCTCTCTGGCTTGATTATAATGGCTAAAGAGTAAGCAAGGTCAAATAAAAGTTTATTGGTCGCGTACACATATGTTGAAGATGTTACCACAGGTGCAGTGAAATGCTTATGTTTCTAGCTCCAACAGTGCAGTAATACTTAACAATACAACAACAATATACACAAATCCCAAAAATGTAAATTAAGGAATTAAGAAATATCATGGCCAATATACCACAGCTAAGGGTACAGCCCACACCGCTTTAGGCATAATTGCTTAATAAGTAGAATTCAATGGCTATAATTGATTCTTACATGTTCTACGTTTGAGCTGCTTTTGATAGAAAAAGTCGAAATCAAAACAGTATTGGCATTGTTGAATTTGATTATACTGATGGTTTAGTTAGCTAAACTATCAAGTCTGTTTGTTTGGTTACCACGGCAACTACTGTAGCTACAGTATCTAGTAAACTTGCTAGCTATTTCAGTGGATGTTGAACACTTTTCTAACAGAAAATGAACACATTTCTATTATTTATATGGCATAAAAGGTATAATCAACTCAGGGCTCCTGGCATTCTCTGGAAAATAACAAAACTCTGTAGAAGGTCAGGTCCACTCCGATAGCAATTCGTGGAACACACCTTCCATGTCGTTCATTATTTTCCATAGAACGCATAGACCCTCATGGATTATCCCTTACATATATACTGAACTAAAATATAAAGGCAACATGTAAAGTGTTGGTCTTGTGTTTCATGAGCTGAAATAAAAGATCCCAGAGTAGACATTTTCTATACGCTCAAATTTTGTCGATTGATGTCAACATTGTGAACAGAGTACCCCATGATGGCGGTGGGGCTATGGTTTGTGCAGGTATAAGCTACGGACAACGAACACAATTGCATTTTATCGATGGCAATTTGAAAGCACAGAGATACCGTGATCAGATCCTGAGGCCCATTGTCGTGCCATTCATCCGCTACCATCACCTCATGTTTCAGCATGATAATGCACGGCCCCATGTCGCAAGGATCTGTACACAATTCCTGGAAACTGAAAATGTCCCAGTTCTTCCATGGCCTGCATACTCACCAGACATGTCACGCATTGAGCATGTCTGGGATGCTCTGGACTGAAGTGTACGACAGCGTGTTCCGGTTCCCGCCAATATCCAGAAACTTTGCACATCCATGGAAGAGGAGTGGAATAACACAGGCCACAATCAACAGCCTGATCAACTCTATGCGAAGGAGATGTGTCACGCTGCACACCAGATACTGACTGGTTTTCTGATCTACACCACAACCTTTTTGAAGGTATCTGTGACAACAGATTCATATCTGTATTCCAAGTCATGTGAAATCCATAGTTTAGGGCCTAATTAATTTATTTCAACTGACTGATTTCCTAATATGAACTGTAACTCAGTAAAATGTTAGAAATTGTTGCATGTAGGGTTTATATTTTTGTATATGATGATGTGTATAGACAGGATGGACAGTATGTGAATAGAAAAGGTGTGTGTAGCAGTAGATAGGATGGGCCCTGAATAGAATACAGTACACTCTTAGAAAAAAGGGTTCCAAAAGGGTTCAGCGGCTGTCCCCATAGGAGAACACTTTTGGTTCCAGGTAGAACACTTTTTGGTTCCATATAGAAACCTCAGTGGAAAGGGTTCTACCTGGAACCAAAAGGTTTTTTTCAAAGGGGACAGCCGAAGAACCATTTTGAGTTCTAGATAGCACCTTTTTTTCTAAGAGTGTATATACAGTGCATTCGGAAAGTATTCAGACCCCTTGACTTTTTCCACATTTTGTTACGTTACAGCCTTATTCTAAAATGGATTAAAATGTTTCCCCCTCTCCTTCTACACACAATAGACATTTTTGCAATGTTTAAAAAAAAATTACATTTACATTAGTATTCAGACCCTTTGATATAAGACTCGAAATTGAGCTCAGGTGCATCCTGTTTCCACTGATCATCCTTGAGATGTTTCTACAACTTGTTTGGAGTCCACCGGTGGTAAATTAAATTGATTTGACATGATTTGGAGCATTGAAGGTCCCAAAGAACACAGAGGCCTCCATCATTCTTAAATGGAAGAAGTTTGGAAAGACTCTTCCTAGAGCTGGCTGCCCGGCCAAACTGAGCAATCGGGGGAGAAGGGCCTTGGCCAGGGAGGTGACCAAGAACCCGATGGTCACTCTGAAAGAGCTCCATAGTTCGTGTGTGGAGATGGGAGAACCTTCCAGAAGGACAACCATCTTTGCAGCACTCCACAAATCAGGCCTTTATGGTAGAATGGCCAGACGGAAGCCACTCCTCAGTAAAAGGCACATGACAGCCTGCTTTGAGTTTGCCAAAAGGCACCTAAAGGACTCAGACAATGAGAAACAAGATTCTCTGGTCTGATGAAAACAAGATTGAACTATTTGGCCTGAATGCCAAGCGTCACGTCTGAAGGAAACTTGGCACCATCCCTACGGTGAAGCATAGTGGTGGCAGCATCATTGTGAGGGGATGTTGTTCAGCGGCAGGGACTGGGAGACTAGTCAGGATTGAGGGAAAGATGAACGGAGCAAAGTACAGAGAGATACTTGATGAAAACCTGCTCCAGAGCGCTCAGGACCTCAGACTGGGGCGAAGGTTCACCTTCCAACAGGACAATGACCCTTGTGGTGGTTAATTTCTTTACTATCAAATGAGGGGAGACAAACTTATCACACAAGTCAGAGTTATACTTAAAATACATATTTAACTTCTTACGGAGTGGTGGGGCGTTCATCAATATACAAGTGTTGCATAGTCATCAAAAGCTCTGCTTCTTGGCAATATCACAGCATTGTCAGATTTCAAAAAGGCTTTACGGCGAAAGCACAACATTTGATTGTTTGAGGGTAGCACCTCCAATATCTTCCCATTAGCATAAATTAATAAACAATCGCGGTTCACACATAACACATTTCACAGCGAAAACAAATCCCTTACCTTTTGAAGAACTTCTGCTGAGGGCTTCCCAAGTGTCCAACGAAGACATCCAATGGCTCTTTTGTTAGAAAAAGTAATTTATTATATCCATAAATCTCTGTTTGGTTGGCGCATTATGTTCATAAAATACAGCGTCCACTCGCCTATTGAACCGTGAAGAGAACTCGTTCAACCTATACCTATACACTTGTCCAAGAACAATCAAACATCATTGATAATGTATCCTTAGGAACACTTTTATGTACAGTGGGCTCCAAAATTACTGGCACCCCTGACTGGCAATGCATAAATAATGCTTAAACAAATATATACAATATAATTATAGAGATAAACTCAAAATACCAACATGTGAGAAATACTGTACTTTATTAATGTTTCAATGGAACCAACCAAAATAATTTATTGATTTAATTAAAAATCAATGTCCTCCAAATCAAGGTTTCACAATTAATGGCACCCTTAAAGATTATTGTAAATAACATCTACCAAAATTAAACCACTAATTAAATTCTACTTATTTAAGTTTATCTAAGTCTTAAGGAACTATATTGAGCCATTACATCACTTCCTGTTTCACTAGGGTATAAAAATGAGGCAACACGCATGCAATATCCCTTTGTCATCCAACACCATGAAGAAAACAAAAGAACTGGCAGTTCAAAAGAGACAGATGGTCGTAGACCTTCATAAATCTGGTAATGGCTACAAGAAGATCCACAAACGATTGAATATACCACTGAGCACTGTCAGGGCAATTATAAAAAAATTCAAAAGATATGGTACAGTTGAAAACCTCACGGGTAGAGGACGCAAATGCATTTTGCCCCCCAGGATAGGGCGGAGGATGGTAAGAGAAGCAACAAAATCCCCAAGAATCACTGTGAAAGAATTGCAGGCCTTGGTGGCGTCTTGGGGTCACCAGGTTTCAAACAGCACCATCAGACGCCACCTCCACAACCACAGGCTCTTTGGAAGGGTTGCAAGAAAAAAGTCCTTTCTGACCCCAAGACACAGACGCAAGCGCTTGGAGTTTGCCAAACGTCATTTAAATTATGACTGGAAGAAGGTGCTCTGGTCAGATGAGACCAAAATTGAACGTTTTGGTCAGATACAGCATTGGCATGTTTTGCGTCGAAACAGAGATGCATACAAGGAGAGGCACCTCATGCCCACGGTGAAATATGTAGGGGGGTCAGTGATGTTTTGGGGCTGTTTTAATTCCAGAGGTCCAGGGGCACTGGTTAAGATTGATGGCATAATGTATTCCACCAAGTGTCAGGCAATTTTGGCTGACAATCTGGTTGCTTCTGCCAGAAGGCTGGGACTTGGCCGTAGGTGGACTTTCCAACAAGACAATGACCTGAAACATACCTCAAGATCCACACAGAAATGGTTCTGTGACAACAAAGTCAATGTTCTGCCATGGCCATCTCAGTCGCCGGACCTCAATCCAATCGAATACCTGTGGGCTGAGTGGAAGAGGGCAGTTGATAAGCGCAAACCCAAGAATGTGAAGGATCTTGAAAGGATCTGCATAGAGGAATTGGTCCAAAATCCCTCCAAATGTGTTCCTTAACATTGTCAAACATTACAGGAAAAGACTCCATGTTGTTATCCTTGCCAGAGGTGGTTGCACTAAGTACTAAATGAGGAGTGCCAATAATTATGAAACCTTGATTTTGGTAAAATTTATTTTGTATTAAATCATTGTATGATTTTGGTTGGTTCCATTGAAACATTGATAAAGTACACTATTTCTCACATGTTGGTATTTTGTTGTTTATCTCTATAATTATATTGTTTATATTTGTTTAAGTATTGTCTAGCATTGCCAGTCAGGGGTGCCAGTAATTTTGGAGCCCACTGTATATTTACTATAATATTTCAACCGGATTATAAACTGGACGATAGGAAAGGAAAAACCACAGCTGCTGAGCCCGTGAACGCGCTTCCTCTTCTGTTTACATCCGATGACCACTTCGAAATTCTTCTTCTATTACCATCCAGAGCAACTAAACATCATCAAACACTGTCTAGAGACTGTTGACATCCAGTGGAAGCAATAGGTACTGCAATCTTACTCCCATATATGTCTGTTTTCAATAGGGAGGGGTTAAAAATGAGGCAATGTGTCAAAAACACTTTTTCCAGGACAGAAATTCCTCGGGTTTTCGCCTGTTATATCAGTTCTGTTATACTCACAGACAATATCTTAACACTCTTAGAAACTTCAGAGTGTTTCCTATCCAATAGTACTAATTATGTGCATATCCTATTTTCTGGGACTGAGTGGGAGGCATTTTACTTTGGGCACGCCAAACTCTCCAAAACCGTCACCTCGGGAGCCCTAAGAAGTTAATAGTAAGAGCTTTGCAATAGCAACGGCTTCTCAACGAATTCACCAGTGTCTCTGATGGTCCGTTGAGAGCGCCAACACAAAAGTACAAAGGTCTTTTATAGCCAAGATACACCCCTTTCAACCTACATGACGAACAACAGATATATAGAAATGGTCATAAGGTTAAGATCTGTATGAAAGATACAAATAATACATAGCAGACAGCATCTGCTGTGTCAACAGTTTTCATTGTATCACCAGTGTCTGACCCTCCGACTCCAAACTGGAACCATCTCTCTCTGGTACCATATAGAACAGAAACAAAAAGACATCGTAAATCTCCTGTCAGTGTTATCTCCAAGAGGCCCCATCCTCAGTAGAACACACACCCAATAGTTAACAGAATACTCTATTCATTTGAAATAAAACAACCATTTGATGTAATAAAAGTATTATAACATAATCTTGCAATTTTTGCCTGACACCCTAAGCACACAGCCAAGACAACGCAAGACTGGCTTTGGGGAAAGTCTCAATGTCTTTGATTGGCCCAGCCAGAGTCCGGAGTTGAACCCGATCAAACATCCCCGGAGAGACCTGAAAATAGCTGGCATCCAACCTGACAGAGCTTGATAGGATCTGCAGAGAAGAATGGGAGAAATTCCCCAAATAGAGGCGTGCCAAGCTTGTAGCGTCACACCCAAGAACACTTAAGGCTGTAATCACTGCCAAAGGTGCTAGAGTAAAGGGTCTGCATACTTATGTAAATGTGATATTTCTTTCTTTTTTTATATACATTTGCAAAAATCCTGTTCTTGCTTTGTCATTATGGGGTATTGAATGTAGCTTGTTTGAGGAAAAAAAACGATTTAACCCATTTTAAAATAAGGCTGTAACGTAACAAAATGTGGAAAAAGTCAAGGGGTCTGAATACTTTCTGAATGCACTGTCCATATGAAGTGGGTAAACAGTATGTAAACATTATTAAAAGTCCCAGTGTTCAATGACTATGTACATAGGTCAGCTGTCTCTAAGGTGCAGGGTAGAGTACCGGGTGGTAGCCGGCTAGAAACAGTGACTAAGTTCAGGGCAGGGTACTGGGCAGAGGCCGACTAGTGGTGACAATTTAACAGTCTGATGGCCTGGAGATACAAGCTGGTTTTCAGTCTCTTGGTCCAAACTGTGATGCACCTGTACTGTCTCCACCTTCTAGATGGTAGCGTGGTGAACAGGCCATGGCTCGGGTGGTTACAATAAGGCAGACAGGGCTAGCTACTCAATATTTGGATGGGGGTCAGGAGGTCTTTGTAACTTTGTAGGATCTGGCGATCAATAACTGCTCTTATAATGCACAAAGAAAAATGAACAGTGAATCAAAATATTGGCCCACTCCTAGGAAAAATATTATGTGGAAATAACAGTTGAAGCATCATTTGCCTCAAAATATTATAGAGAACTCAGTGAACAGTAACAGAACATCCTCATTCTTTCAGAGCAAGTACACAAAAGGCATGTATGTCTTCTCTCCATCCATCTCTCCCTCCATAGACATACAGCAGTATGGTAAACGAAGTAAGGACACGTGAAGAGGCTGCAAGGCTTTATGGCATCAATAAATGATGTGCTGTGTGCTTACAGCTCTGTGCACAGCATTGTAAGAGACAAGTTATGGTAGAATAAGCATGAAACTTAAAATATAGCAAACTGATAGCAATGAATATTTAGGATTCTTGAATAGCACTTGTTACCCTGAGTTAGTCCCCTTTGGTGCTCCTTGCATATTCAGTGAATAAATGCATTTCTTTCAATGCAATTTTTTTTTTCTTCATCGTGGCAATGAATTTGCTGCAACTGAGGCAAAATGAGAGAACGAGAGAGAGGGAAGAAAAGTAGTTCTCACAGCAGACAATGAATGCCTAACCAGCTCAATTATCACGGATCTAGACGCGTAGTCTGGAAATAACATGAATCAAATTATTGTTTTATTGTTCTTACACTCAATAATATAGAACTTATCAGTGGGAAATTAAGACTTAATGTACCACAGAGGAAAAAATACTGAGTCGCTAACAGTAAATGTCAGATTACATTAGAGATGCACTATGCAGAAATCACTCCGCAATTTCCTGGTTGCTAACATTGTAATAGTTTGCCTACTTTCATTTTATGTGACAAAACAAGCAGGTACAGTGTAGAGAATCATTGCACCATTTATACTGCTGTGAAATATATTTTCCATTGTATTTTCAGCTGTTTGAAACTGGTGTACAAAAAAAAAACTAAAATCCGCAAAAACGAAACTTAGGAACGAGAGGCATAGAAATAGCGCACATAGAACACATCAATCGCTTCTTAGAACTGCTTTCGATGAGAATGACAGATCTACAACTCAGATTTCTATGTGAATTTGGTCAGGTAGCCCAAAAAGTAACATATTGCAGATTTAAAAAAAGACAATGGTCCTGCTGTACAAAGAAATGTAGAGAAAGAAGAGGTATGGAGACTATTATGGACCTCGACTAGGGAACATCAGGAAAGTACAAATCTGTCGTTCTGCCCCTGAACAGGAAGTTAACCCACAGTTCCTAGGCCGTCATTGAAAATAAGAATTTGTTCTTAACTGACTTGCCTAGTAAAATAAAGGTACAAATAAAATAAAATAAAAATATATATAAAAATACAATACCGTATGTAATTTCCTGTATATAATGGTCATTTTAAATACATTTTTATGGAATCCAAAACACTTTCTATTTAAGGGCTGTACTCAGATCAGCTTGAATGGTCAATATAAATATTTTGTGATGAAAGCTAGATAGACACAGTATGTAGATATTGTCACAGAAGTAGACAGTGAGCTGTGGTAATCGAACTGTTATGTTTGTAAAGTGCATGCTAGTCAATAACACATTTTCTGTGAGCAATCAGAGAGCTCCATCCACCTCACCTTAACCCAGGGCATCAGGACACACTGGGGTTTCTCTGAACAGATACTCCAAAATATGTTTTCCTCAGAAATTGCATGGAAATAGCATCATTGGTTAATAGCTTATAATGGAGTTTTGGTTCTAAAGGAAACATCTAGGGATAATATTCATAGCGTACATACTATACACTGTTTGCTTGCATTAAATAAAAGTCAGGGATTATGGGTAGAGCCTTCACAATCCAATCATGAGGAGAGAATTCATTCTGTTTCCAGGGGCTGGCGGGCAGAACGGCTTCCGAAGCATCTCCAGAGAAATACAGCTTGACCAGCAGATAACGGAATGAGAGGAAGAGAGAGAGCGCTGGAGAGAGAGAGAGAGGAAGAGAGAGCGAGAAAGAGAAGAAGAGAGAGCAAGAGAGAGATAGAGAGATAGAGAGCAAGGGAAAAAGAGGGGCAGAGAGAGGAAGAGGAAGAGAGAGCTCACCGAAAGAGTGTGTGAGAGAGAGAAAGATAAAGTGTAAGAGAGAGATAGAGAAAGAGAAGAAAGAAATAAGAGGGAAAACAAATATTCCAGTCATGCTCCGTTCCTAATTTCTCTTGTCACCATTTGGTCTCCTCCTCACCGTTGTCCCCGGAGATGCCGGGTGATTGATGGCCTAATCCAATGACTGTATTACAGACACCTCATCACACCCTCTATTCTTATCATTAGCAGTTAGCCTATGGTTACGTTCACAGCTCGCTGTCTAGTGCCGGCCCCTGAGATTTAAGGCTCTGGCCTTTAGAAAATATTTAACATGATATTGAAATCGTGACAGCGGCTGAGAAGTCAATCAGGTAGACACAGCGCTGACCAGCACTGCATTTTTAATTAATCAGACTTACTGTACTGTGGCTGGCTGTGTGTGTGCCGTGGCTCTGTGTATGGGTGTGTGTGTGAGTGTGTATGAGTGAGGGAGTGAGTGAGAGTGAGTGAGTGTGTGTATGTATTGTGGCTCTGTGTGTGTTTGAGTGTGTGTGTGTGTGTGTGTCCTCTCTCCTGGAGATGAATAAAAATGTACAAATAAGAAACTTGTTCGGCTATTCCGAGGCCTTCCAACATTAACGTTATGTGTTATGACCTGCAAATGGATGCCATTGACAACAAAGGCAGGAGGAGGGGGAGGGAGTTGGGCATTAATGCCTCAAACACCGACATGCGTCTAACGCTAGCTAACTCCTCTCCCGGTTTCCATCCCATGATTCCCATCTCATCCCAGGGAAAATGTTTAGGGGGCATCTCGGCACATTAGTTCATACAGGCAGAGATAATGTGGCTTAACATAGGATCTGTGAATTAGGCATTGGCTTAGGAACCAATCCCCTCAGCCAAAACCTGTTCTTCTCTCAGCCGGCACAGCCCCGTTCCCCCGCCATCATTACCCAGCGCTCACGTCTGCAGAGCAGCAGAGCCCTCCAGAATGACAATCACTACTCCTCTCCCCCACCCGCTTCTCTCTCTCGCTCTCTGTCTCTCTCTCCCTTTTGCTCTCTCTCTCTTTGTTTTTCTCTTTCTGTCTCTCTCTCCTCCGTAGAATGCTGCAGCCACGGAGCGAAACACCAAGAACTCTTATTACCCAGGACACACTGACACAGAGACAGAGGTGTACTGTACTTACCGCTAGATTACAGAAAGACTGTAGCGGAGCAGAAACACAACCACCAACCTCTGTCTTTCTCTCACCTTCTAGTTAGTTACATCATGTAGCCAGACAAATAAGGGAAAACAAGGAGGGTGGGGTATATTTATTTTGTTTACTTTATGTTCTGTAAACTGTGAATAACGTGTTAAAAATCAAAAATAGTATAGTGTCTATTCTTACTGTGTATATATTTCCAAACTTTTGTTGTACTTTTTATTACTTATTTGTGAACATTTCTGATAATGTCTACTGCACTGTTGAGGAGAGCTCGCAAGTAAGAATCTCTCTCTCTCAGTAATTATCTCCTATCTGTAACCTGTCAATTATACAACTCAGAAACCTTGAATCCATTACAACATCTAACTAACAAATGTATACCCTAGGAACTTTGATGAACTGTATTCTCTCTCTCTCTCTCTCTCTCTCTCTCTCTCTCTCTCTCTCTCTCTCTCTCTCTCTCTCTCTCTCTCTCTCTCTCTCTCTCTCTCTCTCTCTCTCTCTCTCTCTCTCTCTCTCTCTCTCTCTCTCTCTCTCTCTCTCTCTCTCTCCTCTCTTAATTTTGGGTCAGTCACAGTGGTCAGGTATTCTGCCACTGTGTACTCTCTGTTTAGGGAGAAATAGCATTTTAGTTTGCTCTGTTTTTTATTAATTATTTCCAATGTGTCAAGTAATTATATTTTTGTTTCCTCATGATTTGGTTGGGTCTAATTGTGTTGCTGTCCTGGTGCTCTGTGGGGTCTCTCTCGTCCTCTCTCTTTCTCTCTGTCTCTCTCTCTCTCTCTCTCTCTCGTCCTCCCAACCCACTTCAAATAATCCCTCTGAAATTAGCTGTGGTTATGCCTGAGCATACCTCCCATTCTGCTAGCTAACCCTTGGAGTGGCCTGGTTCACTTCAAGATACTGCCTCTTTCTCAATTGTCTAAAAAGGTATCTCCTCTCCTCTCTTCGCCTACAAGCCTTCATCTGGACTAATTGGAAAAGACTTGACAGGTGAAAACAATACGGTAGAAGCTCATCATTAGGCTGGCTTTCACCTGGTCAGTTCTTTCAAATCAATGCAGGTGTAGTAGATGGAGAAGATGAGGAACATACAGACTTTTAAGCCATTGAGAAAGGGAAAGAGATTATGGATCTCAGTGTTAGTACCTGCCCAGGGCAAAATCTTTTTCATGCTGTAATCTTTGAAAGTTCTACAAAGCAGTGCAAGGGCATCACATATCCTTTTTGATAAATCGAATGCACGGAACAAATGCACTTGCCAAAAGTCCATTTATATAAATGTATCAACAAAAACAAACATAGCTTTGCCTGGAAAACACCATTACCAACTGAAGGCAGTGGCTATAATTTTTTGTTGAGAGCAGAACCTATCATAGGTTCTGATCAAAGTCCCTTTATTGACTTGCTTTGTGGCAGGTGAAAAACATCTAGGTGCAAAAAAACCTAACAAAACACAACGTGAAAAATGAAACATGTACGTCTAGGAAAAATTGTGTTTTCCTGGTGAAATGTCAATCTTCGCGTGGAGCTAGACTTCAAACCGAGCAGTTGACATTTGTGTCTGTTTGGCTTTGCGTTGGGTGTAGTAAATATGAGGTGGGGGGAGGGTGACGACTGAGGGGGATATAACAGAACGTCAGGGAAAACCTGACAGATAAGCCTTTAAACAGCATCTGATCTGACACACACTGGATCAACTGTGAGTCTAAACAGCATCTGATCTGACACACGCACACCGAACACACACACAAACATACACTTACACACACCGAACACACACACACTAACATGCACACACACACACCCACACACACGCACTTACACTGAGCATAAAGTATAAAAAACACTGTATAGTAGGCTCTATTGAAGTTCTTTACTAGAGTATTGTAAAAGGTAGTAGCCTACTGTACATTATCTAACAGTCCGTTCACTTGGACTTGCTTTGCTCTCTGGTTGAACAGAAGTAGGGAGGAGGGGAGAAGGTGGGGATCTGTGGCCCAGTGGCCCTGCAGCGGTGTTGGTAGGTGATAGATGCCTGCCTGCCTCTCCACTGGTGCCCCAGCACCACCACCCTACTCCTGGGGGATTCTCACAGGAGCCGGCAGCCATGGCTTAAATGGGAAAAATATGACATTGAGTCATAAAAAAAAAAATATATATATATATATAAAATACTGCTGCAATAGTTTCCCTATAAATTGTTAATGTACATTGCCTTCCTAAGGCTCTTTTTTCTTCTCTCACTGACGTTGATACGGTGGCTGAGGCTAGGGACTGAAATCGAGCTGAGAGAAAATAGGGATGAGGGCAGCGAGATAGAGATAGAAAAAGAGAGAGAGAGAGAGAGACTGGAGTAAAGAAAAAGGAGGAAGGAGAAAGGCAGGAAAAGAGGGGGGAAGAAAGGGGGGGTCCAACATCAGAGAGCTGTGGTCACAGCAGTTCACACAAGACTTTCTTATGGACACAATAGTGACCCTAGTCACACTGAAGGGCAGTGCCATAAGATAATGCTGCTATCTCATAAATGACAATAACAATGCAACAGCCAACAGACCAGCAGTAGGGTTGTGGAACAGTGAGGTACACGGAGGGGCCAAGGTAAGAAACAGTATCTCCATGCATTATTGAGTCAGTCAGTGTACTATGTCTCCACCAATAGGAGGGTTACATTCTGTTGTTCTCTCAAACCAGGATTGGTTGGAAGTGAGGTGATATGAGGAGAATAGGTAAAGGGGTAAGTGAGGTGATATGAGGAGAATAGGTAAAGGGGTAAGTGAGGTGATATGAGAGTGGGAAGACAAACAGTAATGCACATTTACAGTACAGTAATTCTCATATAGTTGTATTTGTCCATCATATAAGATCACCACACTGACAGTGTAATGTGATTTGATGTTGCCTATACCTCTTTATAGGCCACACCTTCCACATGACACAGAGTGACTAACTCCAAAAGGCATGTTCATCTGAATACATCAAATCTGAGAAGACTAGGAGGGGCAGTGTGTTCTTTTTTGAAGACAGTAGATCTCATTCCCTTTATAATGTCTTCATAAAAGAGATTTCCCTTTCACAGACAAAGTCAATATCTCATAGCAACCTCTGGGTCCTTTGTTTCAAGTCCCTGTGCAATACTTGTGTAACATCACTCAAACAGACTGAAAATGAGAATAAGCGTGTTACCCAAAAGGCTTTGCAAGTAAGAACACTTTCCTTCTTTACAGGATACGATAATCAAACGGTTACGCTTTGGGAGAAGAAGAATACGATATCAGGAAACAGATCTTCAAGAGAGAGCGTCATTGCAGAGATTGACCATACCTGTCATAGTCTGCCTAAATACTGCTTTTATCTCCATAGAATGTGTGTAATTACCACAGATGGAGACTGAGAACCAAGTAAATGCTTGACATACTGCACAATGAGCAAAAAACTATTATAAGCCATGCTTTTTCTCATTGGCTGTGATTTCAAGGTTTCCTTACAATAAAGGAAACGTGATTGATGGTGAAACTTCCATCCTACTGAGAGAAAGAGATGCTTCCATGAAACTGACAGTAACACTGTAAAATACATTAAAACATGAGATCCTAATTCAATATCCAGTACACCACCAGAATATCTACTGCACAGAAAAACATTTAACCCAAACTAAAAAAAATAATTACACAAGTTTCCACATCAAATAATCAACATTTGCTTGTACACACACCTTCCAACTACCTCACACTGTCTAAAACAATATTTCAAACTGTAAAAAGAAAAGTGGGTGCTCTCAGTCCCTCTCAGAATGATTGTGGCAGGTTGTTGCAGTCCTTTTTTATTCAGCCTCTCACATTTCATCCCAGTAGAGCAGAGCAGAGGAAGCATTAGAAGCACTTTCAGACTCATTCTGGTCCATCTGTCACTGCTATTAGAGACAGTGTCCAGCCTCAGAGCCTCAGTGTCTCGCAAAGCACAGCCCCATAAAAACAGCAGTGGAGTGGACCAAGACTACAGCATTTAAACTACAGTACACCCCTTTAAACCCCCACACACTGGCACACACACATGCAAGCAAAAATGCACACACGCACACACACACACACATGCACACACATTCTGGCTGTTCCGGCCCTGAGGGAGTGGTGGGAGGCAGAGGGAAAAGCAGCAAGTCAGACAACACTTACCAGACACGCCGCCATATGTGGTTCTCTTGCCTCGGCCAATGCCAGGCCAAGGAGTGCCGTCTGCCTTGAGCCCCATCAGCCCAGATACCGTGTTGGTTGCTGTGACGCCATCTGCACCACCTGCAGGGACACGTTTAGTCATTAGCTGTGGGGGAACGGGCACAGGGCTCGGCTACGCCAGCCAAACCCAGGGCCAAATCAACCAGCACCTTAAAGGGTCCTGCAGTGCACTGTGGAGCACAGCAGGGCGTCTGTTTAGATGCCTGTGGACTTTCACTGTGCCAAGTAATTCCATTAGTGTCTCTATGTTGTTTGGGGTTGTGTCTATCACTTTGCTTTCAAACGAAAATGATGCAGAAGTGTTTTGTGGGAGAAAGAAAACACGATTATATGAGGCTGCTACGGTCACTACATGAAGCTAGCTGACTGTAAACTACCAGTTACATTCTAGGGTGTAACTGGTAGTTTATGCAAAGTTAATGTAAGTCCATCTATTTAAAAAAATGTACATCAAAAAGAAACAAAACAACAACAGATCATTTGAGTACAGTATATGAACATTGAAATGAACATTGACTTTAGGTTTATCCTAAATGGCATTTTATGCCCTACATAGTGCACTACTTTTGACAAGAGCCCTATAGGGGTTTGGTCAAAAGTAGTGTGCTACATAGGCAATAGGGTACCATTTGGGACTTAGCCTAAGTAAGTGGGGCTAGTTAGCGTACCTTCGTGTGCTGCCATGGCTATATCCACAATGTTGGTGACGTTGGGGGTCAGTTTGGCGAAGAAGGGGATCTGGATAGCTTGTCTCACCCAGCGACAGATGTTACGCACCAACTCTGTATCCTGAGGAACAAACAGACAAATAAACGACAATAAGAGAGGGATGGCAATGGTGGTAAACGAGTGTAGCCGAATGAGTGAGGTGAGGTGAGAGAAGAGAAGAAAAGGGGTTGGAGTTGCATAATGCTACCGGTCTGTTGCATCTTGGGAGTGCATGGCTAGAAAATAGAAAATAGTCATGGTTTCTGAAGAATCACCTCTACGGTAAGCTACTCAGGTTAGCGTGCGTCCCAAATGTCACCCTATTCTGTATATGAGCCCTGGTGAAAAGTAGTAATTCGCCATTTGGGATGCAGACTTGGTTTTCACATGGATGTCACACTGTTAAATCATTAGCACGTCTCATCTAAAACAGGTTGGCTGATGAGGTGGCATTACCAATGGGCAGAGGATCTGTTTAGGGTTTTTTCCCCCCATTAAATCTAATACAAAATCAAATGTATCAGTATCATCCCTTTCAACATGCCTGTAATGGTGAAGCTTATTATAAAGCTTAGTCAGTATTTCTCTGTTTTACAGATATCTAAACCCAACTTCAAATTTGTTAATCATTTGTTGTTTGGAGCCCCAAATTGCACCTGGTTCCTTATATTGAGCACTACTTTTGACCATAGCTCTATAGAGCATGTTATTATTACAGAGGCTCTTGTACCTCCCGTTGCTTCTGTACTTCACTGTTAGTCAGCCCTCCCTCCTCTCTTTATCTGTCTGTATGTGCCTTTCTTCTCTCACCTCATTTTGTTTCCCTGTTCTTCTCTCTTTCTCTTCTCACCCAGTCATCTCTCTCTCTCTCTGATCCTCTCTCCATCACCTCTTTATTTCAGAGAAAATGGGCTTCTTTTTTGACATATCCAATAACTGTTGGTATATACAGCCTTGAGCAATGGCTTTTACTCTACTGTATAAAGAAGTGATATTTACAAGGTCTGTGTAAAAAGCAGATTGAGCACTGAGGTCAGTCTCTCACACGGACTAAAGGGTATCGTTTTATTTTTTAAACCATTAGCAATAAATGGATTTGTAAAAATAAAAAAATGGAGGGTCCTGAAAGAAAGAAAATACATTTCCCTCTGACTGAATATTTCCTTTCTATTTCCAGGTCATGCTGTGTGATTCAGTAGCACATCAAAAAGAACAGCTATTTGTAGAATAATATTTGAATGGCCTGCGTCTGAACATATACTTTAAGAGTGACACTGAGGGGGGAGGTGTGGGGTAGGGGGAATAGGGGTGAGGTGTGGGGACGGGGAACAGGGGTGAGGTGTGGGGAGGGGGATAGTGGTGAAGTGTGGGGAGGGGAATAGTGGTGAGGTGTAGGAAAGGGGAATAGGGGTGAGGTGTGGGGAAGGGGGAATAGGGGTGAGGTGTGGGGAGGGGATAGGGGTGAGGTGTGGGGAGGGAACAGGGGTGAGGTGTGGGGAGGGGGAATAGGGGTGAGGTGTGGGGGTTGGAGAATAGGGGTGAGGGAGGGAATAGGGGTGAGGTGTGGGGGGATAGGGGTGAGGTGTGGGGAGGGGAATAGGGGTGAGGTGTGGGGAGGGGAACAGGGGTGAGGTGTGGGGAGGGGAATAGGGGGGAGGGAGGGGAATAGGGGTGAGGTGTGGGGGGATAGGGGTGAGGTGTGGGGAGGGGAATAGGGGTGAGGTGTGGGGGAACAGGGGTGAGGTGTGGGGAAGGGGATAGGGGTGAGGTGTGGGGAGGGGAATAGGGGTGAGGTGTGGGGAAGGGGATAGGGGTGAGGGAGGGGAATAGGGGTGAGGTGTGGGGGGATAGGGGTGAGGTGTGGGGGGAGGGGAATAGGGGTGAGGTGTGGGGAGGGGAACAGGGGTGAGGTGTGGGGAAGGGGAACAGGGGTGAGGTGTGGGGAAGGGGATAGGGGTGAGGTGTGGGGAGGGGAATAGGGATGGGGGATAGGGGTGAGGTGTGGGCGAGGGGGTGAGTGGGAGGGAATAGGGGTAAACATAATCATATTGGTGCCTAGAAATATGCCAAATGTATTCTAAGGGTGGACAACAGGGTATAGGGAAGGTTACTATGGAGAGACGATACAATTCACTTCCAGGATTTGGATAAGATATTAGATGTATGCACTTGTGTCTCTAGCAAGTGCCATCCATAGCAATTTGCCTTGATTTATTCAAGACTTACAAACAGTGTATTAACAAGAGTGGAGAGGAGGGTTCAACCAGTCCACTCCCATCTACCTGCCTGCCAAAGACAGATACAGATAGAGAGACAGAGAGACAGAGAGACAGAGAGAGAGGCCTTATATCTGGGCTCCCTAGAGATGGTTGATAGCGCTGGCTGCTTTCCTGGGGAGATTCATTGGATAGATATTTCTGATCCTGCACCCAGCCAACGTATCAGAAATACTTGAAGCAGTGGATGTATTTGTAGGTTGATTTGTAGGTTGAGTAAGTATCAGTGTACAAAGAGGGGAATGAGTGGATATGCAGACTGTGCCACAATGATGTAATTACTAGCTAAACCTTAGATGAAGAGGACCTTCAGTGGATTCTACATGTATTCGTGTCATGGATGCAATTGGCATTGGCTGTAGTCATAGAATAGCTGATTATTTTGGGATACAAATAAAATACTAATTAGCTTGATGTGTATGATAATATTTCTCTTTGAGAAAGAGCGAGAGCAGAGAGACGGAGATACTCTCTAATATTCTCGAACCAGGCAGCCCCGGCCGCCACACAGGAAGAAGAGGGACTAAACCAATCCTCCCAGAGGGTCATGGGAAATTGCATTATGGCTACTTCAGCACAAGAGGCTGGGTCATGGCCTCCAGCCAAGCACCATTGCCCAACCAGATGCTGCTTGTAAGAACCCTGCTCTCACAGAGGTGGAGCTCTCCCTGCCAGGCATGCCTGGGCCCCTGACAGACAGCTTATTACACAGCAGATGGGGGCCAGGCCAGCTAGCACTCCAGTCTGTGGGGGACATAGGCCGTGGGGGGAGCATAAGGGTGGAAGGGGTTAGAGAGAGAGAGGAGGGGCGGGGGATGGAGGAAGAGGGAAGAAGGAGGAGGGAGGGGGCAGAGGAGGTTAAACCTAAGCCCAAATCCTCTCATACTGCAGTTTGGCTGTGCAGCATATTCTGCTTGGATGGAAAGACGAAGCACCTGTTTGACAGGCCTGTTACTGGTTCTGGCAAGGGAGACATTCTGTGTCTCTTCTCTATGCTGACCCATGAGAGCAGGTCTTAGAGCAGACCCTGTTGTACCTCTGAGCTCTGAGACCATTACCTGAAGGTCTGGGAGACAGGGAGAGGAGGGTGTGACGAGCTACAATCAATCTATCAATCAATCAAATGTATTTATAAAGCCCTTCTTACATCAGCTGATGTCACAGAGTGCTGTACAGAAACCCAGCCTAAAACCCCAAACAGCAAGCAATGCAGGTGTAAAAGCACGGTGGCTAGGAAAAACTCCCTAGAAAGGCCAGAACCTAGGAAGAAACCTAGAGAGGAACCAGGATGTGAGGGTTGGCCAGTCCTCTTCTGGCTGTGCCGGGTGCAGATTATAACAGAACATGGACAGAACATACAAACATTCTGTCAACATGAAAAACACGCAGGCGTCATACTGTGGATTCTACAGCGGGCATGATTCCCAGAGGAGAGCAGGACCACCAGTGATGGGACACACCAAGGATTGTATCATTCCAGGTTCCATCAGAACGGAATGAACACATTCCAAAACACTAATCCCTCTTGACTGACTGACTGATTGTAACAGTAGAGAAGGGGCCATGATGATGAAAATCAAATAAGGGGCACTAGCCGTTAAGGAGGGGAGGTCTAGTATGAAATGAAAAGAGTTGGTGGAAAGGGTACTTGACGGACATTTTTTAAGTATTTCTTTCTTTTCCTTTCTCCCAGTGAGCTGTTTCTGCGGGGCAAGCTGGCATGCGGATTAGTTTCAGCACGACGGGCGGCCCCAGCGGAGGAGCGTGTGTGTGTAGAGGGGGAGGAGAAGGGGAGGTGTATCACCCCCAGGCAGGGTTGCGGAGGGGGTGAGGGCTGTTGAGACAGCCCAGCCCGCCAGAGAGGAGGGTGGGTTACCACGGGCTTACACCTGAAATTTTAATTTTACAGAGCAAGGTCACGAGAGGTCAGTTCTCTCGTTAACAACCCCAGACTCTCAACGGGAGAGCGGGTGAGTGTGTGTGTGTGTGTGAGGTGGGGGTATGATGGAAGCTACTTGTCACCAGGCTGCATGTTCAAAGGGGGCTGAATATAGCTCGGGGAGGAAGCTTCGGTTTTAATTTGTGAATTGGAGGAATGAAAGAGCGGTATCAAAGGGAAGGAGGGAAAAGAGGATGTATAGAGGAGCGTTATGGAAGGGAAGGAGGGAAAAGAGGATGTATAGAGGAGCGTTATGGAAGGGAAGGAGGGAAAAGAGGATGTATAGAGGAGTGTTATGGAAGGGAAGGAGGGAAAAGAGGATGTATAGAGGAGGCGTTATGGAGGCGAAGGAGGGAAAAGAGGATGTATAGAGGGCGTTATGGAAGGGAAAGAGGGAAAAGAGGATGTATAGAGGAGCGTTATGGAAGGGAAGGAGGGAAAAGAGGATGTATAGAGGAGTGTTATGGAAGGGAAGGAGGGAAAAGAGGATGTATAGAGGAGCGTTATGGAAGGGAAGGAGGGAAAAGAGGATGTATAGAGGAGCGTTATGGAAGGGAAGGAGGGAAAAGAGGATGTATAGAGGAGCGTTATGGAAGGGAAGGAGGGAAAGAGGATGTATAGAGGAGGCGTTATGGAAGGGAAGGAGGGAAAAGAGGATGTATAGAGGAGGCGTTATGGAAGGGAAGGAGGGAAAAGAGGATGTATAGAGGAGCGTTATGGAAGGGAAGGAGGGAAAAGAGGATGTATAGAGGAGGCGTTATGGAAGGGAAGGAGGGAAAAGAGGATGTATAGAGGAGCGTTATGGAAGGGAAGGAGGGAAAAGAGGATGTATAGAGGAGTGTTATGGAAGGGAAGGAGGGAAAAGAGGATGTATAGAGGAGCGTTATGGAAGGGAAGGAGGGAAAAGAGGATGTATAGAGGAGCGTTATGGAAGGGAAGGAGGGAAAAGAGGATGTATAGAGGAGTGTTATGGAAGGGAAGGAGGGAAAAGAGGATGTATAGAGGAGCGTTATGGAAGGGAAGGAGGGAAAAGAGGATGTATAGAGGAGCGTTATGGAAGGGAAGGAGGGAAAAGAGGATGTATAGAGGAGTGTTATGGAAGGGAAGGAGGGAGAAATTACTTCCCTGTGGTTGCTGAGTCAAACGTGAACAAGAGATACAAGATAACGAAACCAAAATCTACATTCCTTCAAGCTAGACACTGTCTGTCTTAACATCTCACTCATTAGACTGCACTCACTAACGACATTATAATGACACATGCGATCAAATGAAACATCATGACAACTGCCATCAAATGAGAATGAAACGCATACAAAAAACATCGTAGTAGGGTAACCAAACAAATAAACACATTCAATAATTACATTGTGATAAACACTTACAGGCCAAGTACAACATCAACATCGCTTCTAAATAAAGTGAAGCCGGTTCAGAAGGGAAACCTGAGTGTAGTGGCATCAGCTGATCGCATCAGAGTCGTTCAATATGCTCATGTTGCAAGGTTTGGCTGCTACAGGGTTGTCATTGATTGCGAGGATCAACCATGTTGCTGCTCTACTGTTGTCAATAGCCGGCTACAAACTAGCTAGCTAAGTAGAATTAGTCTATCATATCTATTGTATACTTTCTTTCTTCCCAATGCCAGTTTTGCCAACATACCCCTAACTTTAACCGACAACTTTTTTCCTCAGATTTCAAGTTATCACCTTGAACTTTAGTGGGGAAGCTGGCGCTGTATCGCGGTGCGATGAACAACCAAGGCTTGCTTTAGCTTCCAGCCATGTGGATTGGCTCCTGATTCTAGCATTACCTAGATCCTGTGGGCTTGCTAAACACCCACATGGCGATCCGATGTTGACGATCAAGCGTCAATCACCTCTTAATGTAAACGTTCTGTTAGAGAGCTTATTTCAGACACACTAATATGCAGGCTTATTCTAGTAATCTATGGGGTCTATTTCTCCTCGTTACCAGGTCGTCATCTATTCTTCTCTCATGACTTACCGGCATATACTATTAGGCGTAAGCTTCAGCTCAGGTACTCTATATCGTAGGCCTAGGTTTTAGATTATCACGTCACTTTCACTGTGCACGCTGTGCATGTATCAGTAGTGACATTAGGCTATTTGGATAGCACAGGTGGTTATATGTAGCTACCATTTTAGTTTTCGGTTTTGGGGGTTTGTTAGTGTTATGCAATGTAATGGTACGTCATGGCCACTGCAGCAGTCATTGTCTGGTCTTCCCTCTGTACGATGTCTTCAGTTACATAACCATATATGTCTTTTCTACTCCAAATTTCCGGTTGGAAAGGAAGCCTTTCTTTATTATGGTCCAATAGCAGGGATTCAATTCATCTCGCCTGTCAGGACCCTTCGGTGGGTAGTCTGCTCAGGGATCCATCTTTCCGCCTACTCTTCATGGCCTACGGAGAAGCGACCACCGTGCATATCAAGAGTATCTCTCCTCTCTCAGTAGCACAAGTTTGAGTTAACTTAAGGCAACAGTGCTGGGTTTACATTACGCTTGCTAGAGGCGGTCTGTTTGATGCGTTTATGGGTTCTTCAGTCTGAAATGCACAACATTCTATATAGCATATTGTGCTCACCGCCTGTAGTTATTTTAGCATCTTTATATGATGCTTAGCTCTGGCAGTGAGCTACCCTGAAGGAGCAGAGCCCTAATGCCAAGACTATGCGTTGTAATATTTTCTAATAAAGGGTTAAACGTACATGTGGTGTTTCCTTTCTGAATTCGTTTATTAATTTTTTTACAACAAAATGTTCAACTACTCATCTTCAAAAAAGAACAGTACAGTAGCTACCGTTGGTTATACAATCCGAGGGAGCCGTTGTGAATGACTGATTGAAATTGCATATTAATAAGACATTCAAATGAGATTTCCCTACCATTTCCATAGCGTCAGAACAAATATTTTTCCGCTGTTGCGTTGAGAGGTGGCACGGCAACCACGCACGCGGAGCGGCGGGGTGTGATGGAATGATATTGCCTCTCTCTCTTTAGTTCACTCCGAGGTTACCTGCCTGCGGGCACATGGCTTTGATTAGCTTTTTGTCTTACAGCAGAAAATCTAACGGCAGAGGGGATATAACTCAGGAAATTTACGGCTACTGTGAGAGAAAATAGCTTCCCCGGTTATAGACGGGAACTCGTTCGTTCGTACGTTCGTTTCATTCATTCCCCTCTCCACCGCGGGCCTGGGGTGGGACTCAAGTCAAGATGGTAAGATTGAAAATCACAGCTTTCCTTTCTTTGCCTTCATCCGTATCCAGATAACTAAGGCCTTTAGGTTGTGGTATAGTAACTTGCTGTTTCAGGCACATACAGTAACAGCACTCATCACTTACTGTACTGTATATCACACACTGTTTTAGTCACTGTGCTGTTTATAGCAGACTTGTTTCATCATTAATGATGTGGAGCTACAAGCTAAACCTTCCTCTCCCACTCAATATACATGCGTACTGTACTGTACATCCACATGCACAGAGAGAGCATGGTATCCTGTGCCTAAGGATACATTGTATTGCTCCCATCCAAAATGAGAGCTAAGTGGAGGCTCAGAGCATCTTGAGATCAACTCTAGGCAGGATTGGTAGGCTCCAAGCTACACTACAGCATACTACAGCTGTAAAGCAATATCCCAATACCATCAGTTTACGGAATATCAGTCTTTAGATAGTATAGTATACTCAAACCCTTTGACATATTTTTCACCCTGTTAAAAGTAAGAACAGCCTGCCTGCCGTGCTGTAAACTGATGAGTGTTATTACTAACCTCCTGAGCGGAGTGGTGTGATACTCTGTGATATCCGGGCTTTTAAAAGGCCCCTTCCGTCCTCTTCCAGAGTAGCACTACTCTGCGTTCTAACGTTAAGACATGGTGGTGTTAGAGCGTCAGGTAGGTAGAGTAGAGAGTCCTGTTACTGACTAGACTACCGCACCGCTGGGCTACGAGCAGCTAGATGACAGGCCGTGTCACACATGTTCAAGTCAAAAGCACAGTTGACCCTCACAGAGAGACAGGCTAATGTGTAAACATTTAGATATGCTGCTAGCAAAAGAAGGTTTCACATATCGTCTCTGACATTAAACGGTGAGTTTAGACAGTGTGAGGGAATGTGTGTGGTCGTCTACCGGTGGACAACAGTTACGGTTGGTGTTAAGAGGAGAATTTTTTTTTAATAAAAGAGGCAATGTCCTTTTTATTTAAAAATAAATAAAAGAGCAGTAACGCCAGCCAAAGGCTAATTTAAACGTACATTATATTCCCTGGTGACTGATCTGCCCATCCCATCTCATATTCCATACTGATGACATGCATCAAGCGAACAAATAGATAGAAGTGTTGACTACAGTCACATACTCAAACCGTTTAACCAAACGCTACATTAAACTCAGACAATGCAGCATCTCATTTGAGAGAAGCCAAGTCAGACAGAGAAGGATTGTCCGGTATGGATTATTACAATCATTAAATGTTTCAACTAAATGTGAAATTATAGAAAGATGTGTATTTTAGGAGGGCGCTGATGAGAAATCAATGCTCCATTGGAGTGGAGTCAGTCTCCATTAAACCAGAATAAACGCTCCAACCCACTCCTTCAGTGGTTTTCATTGCCTGCATCCCACCTCGTACCAGATCACGCACCCCATTTTACTCCTCCTACACTGGGAAAAAGCACCCAAGTGGATAGCTACACCTTCGAGTCTGATTCTACACACCCTGAATATAATCACTCTCACACTGAGATATTCAGACAGTCATAGAGTTACAGCTACTCAATCAGAAAATCTTCTAAAATCAGCCATGTTGAACTACACTCCACATTGCTGATGCAATGAACTACTGATATGATGAACGCTATTTATCAATCCCCACCATGACATTGTACAGTAGTAGTCGGTAGCAGAGCAACAGAGAAGAGTTGTTGACTCTACTCAGCTGTAGTGGTAGAATAGTGTTTCTCTGTGACAGAGCAGAGTCCATTAGAAAGCAGACTGTCTGGTGTATCTGACAGTGTGATCATTCAATTTTATAAGAGCTGTATCTAACCAGATGTTCATAAAAATAGGTGTGCAGTCAATACTTCAACTTGTAGTCAAGTGCAGTCTTTCAGTCTGTGAAGTCTGCACTGAGGCTTACAGCAGTTGAGAAGTCAGTGAGGCGTGCACTATGGTAACGTCAGTAGTAGAGTTGAGTCTTCAGTCAGTCAGTCAGTCAAAAAGGTGTTTGTTCACAGAGGCACACAGTAGTTGAGCAGAGGGCTTACCTGCCCACAGGCCAGTCCCATGCCCCTCTCCCCCATACCATGTGGGCAAGACAGATTCAACTCCAAGGCATCAGCTCCTGAGGCCTGTTGAAAGAATAACACACGCAGAACCAGATCGTTATTTTTTTTTAAATACAAACGATCACCATGATTTTTTTTTTTTTAAATGAAATATACCATCACCTTTCCTTTTTTGGGGAAAACCAAGAGCTACAATATTATTCACGTGCATTTGATTTCTTATTCATGTCGAAAACCTGGGCAGATTTCATACCCCAAAATGTTCTCCCACGAATTCGGTTAAGGGATGGATCTTTAAACAATTCATTCACTTGCGTGCATTTCAGTGTTACACCATGTCGGATTGATATTCCATTTATTCACGCACCAACACCACAACACGAAGTGGATGCGGATTTGCAGATGAACTGAAGATGCACACACACTCTACATTTATGCAAAAACAATGGAAACTGGAAAAAGAGAGCCCTAAAATAGATGAGACAAATTATAACTGTCCCACATGGATCGGCATCAGATGACACTGTAACATGGACTGGTGGAGAGAGAGAGAGAGACTGGGGCGTCGAGCGAACGCATCGAGAGAAGAGCGGCGAGAGAAGCAACGGCTGAGCCGGAAAGGCATCTGACAGGCAATTACGTTTCCGTGGGGGCTTTAAAACACATCACAAGAGGGATTTAAACAATTACAAACAGCTCCACAAACCTGCCAGAGAGTCTCCAGCTGCGGATTTATGATTTGGCCTCAGACTGACAACCATTAGAGAGAGAGAAAAGAATAATAAGCATTTTAGCCTTACAAAGTGCACATTTCATGGTCAATTGAGGCCCAAACGCAGTCACAACATGGTCATAATGCATCGGGATCCCCAAAGTCAATTATCAATCATGTTTAATTTCACCCTTCTTCCTTAAGCCCTTCATGGAGAAAAGGGAGGGAGGGGGCGGCTGGCGGATTAATTTTGTTCTATAGTCTTTTTTTCTCTCATTTCAGATCATAATAAACTTTGCGATGATGTGTGAAGGAAGATGGTTGGGGGGAGGTGTTTGATATTGTGGGCTCAGTTTAGAGAGCCAAGGATGAGGGGAGTGTATCCTGTACACAACAGAGAACAGAGAGCAGAGACTGTTTGTTAGACATGTCTTCATCCCATCCCCCCAGCTCAGAGAGAGAGAGAGACAGAAAGAGAGAGAAAGAGAGACAGAGAGAGACAGAGAAAGAAACAGCAAGACAGAGACAGTTTTGTTAATGATCGATTTCACTTGCTTTGACAATGTAAACATGTTTCCCTTGCCAATAAATCAATTTGAATTGAATGCAATTGAAATTGAGAGAGAGAGACAGAGAGGGCGAGAGAGAGAGACAGAGTGAGAAGAGAGAGAGAGAGAGAGAGAGAGAGAGAGAGAGAGAGAACATTCCTCTCCTCCATCTCTGATCGTCTGTCTGCTCCAGGTTGCTGTGTCTGTCAGGCCGAGTGTGACGCAGTCGATCGGATAGTTTTCTGAACCTTCCCCTCATGAATATCAGGAAGTGTAGGTGTTGGTCTCCCTCTGAATTATACCAAGTTTTTCATGGAAATCCAACATGGACATAGTTAGCTTTGTTCAGTTCGAGGGATGCGAGCACCAAATGATGTAGACATGCCCAAATGTGCAGAGCTTACCCCAGGCTTATCCACACAACATGTTTAGGCAATACGCATGTGCAAAATATGAAATCAGCTCAAAGCAACGAATGAAGCTAGGCAAAGCAGCGAGGCATATGCTGACCCTGTCCATTAACAGTGACTGGAGTCAGGAACGTGAGTCAACGATTTGAACGGACGGGAAGGAAGGCATGAATACCCAAAGTCAAAAGTCACCATTATTAGTCAGTTGTACAACCGAATGCCTTCAACCGAAATGTGTCTTCCGCATTTAACCCAACCCCTCTGAATCAGAGAGGTGCGGGGGGCTGCCTTAATCGACATCCACGTCTTGGCGCCGGGAACAGTGGGTTAACTGCCTTGTTCAGGGGCAGAACGACAGATTTTTACCTTGTCAGCTCGGGGATTCAAACTTGCAACCCTCCGGTTACAAGTCCAACGCTCTAACCACTAGGCTACCTGCCGCCCAGGCGCCATTCCTGAGATTCGGATGCACTTTTAGCAAATGTTGATAATTTGAGCATAAAAAACACCAGAATCATTGAGGAAAAACATGAAATAACAAAAAAGAATGAACATTTGTCTTCCCTGCCTACTCTGACCGCACATCACTGATCATTTAGAATCATTATGAGGGACAGTGCAGTACCATATTAGGACCTGCATTTCAGGGATGCATACAAACAACACACAACAGAAAGCAACAGGGAAAAAAGGGACGACACTGTCAAAGTTGTAACCATCTTAATCCCGTCAAATCACGCACGCACGCACAGAAAGAGAGAGACTGAAGCACAGACTGAAGTATAGATTCACTTTAACCCAATTATGAATTAGGCTCCACTCCAGCTGTATAAATTGTAAATGCGCAACTTATGAAGCAGGCCATTTGCATAGAAAATAAAGGCCTAGCATTGCATTAATATTTATACACTTTGTCCCAAGGGCGATAAGGCTCTGGTCAAAAGTAGTGCACTATTAAGGGAATACTGTACATAGGGATCATGATCCAGGAGAGACCAGGAAGCAGAGAGGAGAGATTCTGGAGGATGGATGGATACGCTCCATAACCAAGCCAGAGGCCCTAAGCAGATATTTATGCAACCTGACACTGCCTTTGACATGGATTATCAACCCACAACTTGATAAGGGAAACATAACCTAGCACCGTCACAGACTCTAGAGCATCAATGTTGGTGTGATCTCCAAGGGTATTAGCAACAAGATATGAGCCATAAAAGTGCCTTAAGGACAGATACAGTCTGTCTGTCTGCCTGTGTCTGTCTGTCTTTCTGTCACCACAAAGGGACAAGCAGACAAAAAAATGCATTTCTCGTGGCCCCCTTAATGAAGTAATAGTGGTAGAAAATATATACACTACCAGTCAGAACACGTACTCATTCAAGAGTTTTTCTTTAGTTTACTATTTTCTACATTGCAGAATAATAGTGAAGACATCAAAACTATGAAATAACACATAAGGAATCAAGTAGTAACCAAAAAAGTATATTTTATATATAAATAGACACCCTTCGCCTTGATGACAGCTTTGCACACTCTTGACATTCTCTCAACCAGCTTCATGAGGTAGTAACCTGGAATGCATTTTAATTAACAGGTGAGCCTTCTTAAAAGTTAATTTGTGGAATTCATTTCCTTCTTAATGCGTTTGAGACAATCAGTTGTGTTGTGACAAGGTGTGTGTGTGTGTGGGCGTATACAGAAGATAGCCCTATTTGGTAAGAGGATAAGTTCATTAGAGTTACCAGCCTCAGAAATTGCAGCCCAAATAAATGCTTCACAGAGTTCAAGTAAGACACATCTCAACATCAACTGTTCAGAGGAAACTGTGTGAATCAGGCCTTCATGGTCGAATTGCTGCAAAGAAACCACTACTAAAGGACACCAAAAAGAAGAAGAGACTTGCTTGGGCCAAGAAACATGAGCAATGGACATTGGAGATTTTTGGTTCTAACCGCCGTGTCTTCGTGAGACACGGTGTGCATGAACGGATGATGTCTGCATGTGTATTTCGCACCATAAAGCACTGAGGAGGTGTTATGGTGTGGGGGCGCCTTGCTGGTGACACTGTCTGTGATTTATTTAGAATTCAAGGCACACTTAACTAGCATGGCTACCACAGCATTCTGCAGCGATACACCATCCCATCTGGTTTGGGCTTAGTGGGACTATCATTTGTTTTTCAACAGGACAATGACCCAACACACCTCCAGGCTGTGCAAGGACTATTTGACCAAGAAGGAGAGTGATTATATTATCAAAATAAAGCGAACTGGATGGAATATGGGGAAAAATACACCAAATTATTTTTCAATCTTCAACATAGAAATGCTACCAAATATTTTTTACTGAAACTTGTTACAAATGATGAAGTCACTCATGATTCACCAAACGATATTTTGAAAGAGGAAGTAAAGTACTTTAAGAATATGTTTTAATTTCAGTCTCCTCCATCTCCACTAACCAAAGCTAATTGTATGGATTTTCTTCCTATTAATAATGAAAAATTAACATCTGTACGGAAAGACTCATGTGAAGGCCAAATTACAGAGAAGTAAATATTTTTCATCCTAATCAGACATGTTTTTTACATGGACGATACATTGGAGATAATATAAGACAAGTACTGGAAACAAGAGAATACTATGAAATATCGGGGAAACCAGGCCTGATTTTCATAGCTGACTTTGAAATGGCTTTTGATAAAGTATGACTGGAGTTTATATATAAATGCCTGGAATATTTCAATTTGGAGAATCTCTTATTAAATGGGTTAAAGTTATGTATAGTAACCATATGTGTAAAATAGTGGCTACATCTCAGAAAGTCAAGAGGAGTAAACTGTCAAGAGGAGTAAAACAAGATTGTCCACTATCGGCATATCTATTTATTATTGCCCATCAAAATGTTAGCTGTTAAAATTAGATCCAATAATAATATTAAGGGATTAGAAATCAATGGCTTAAAAACAAAAGTGTCATTGTACGCTGATGATTCATGTTTTCTTTTAAAACCACAATTAGAATCTCTCCACAGCCTTGTAGAGGATCTAGATACCTTTTCTAAAATCTCTGGATTAAAACCAAATTATGATAAGTGTACTATATTACGTATTGGATCACAAAAAAAAACTTTTACATTACAGTGTAGTTTACAAATAAAATGGTTTGACGGGGATGTGGACATAGTCGGTATACAGATCCAGAAATAAATAAATACAATTTTAATAGAAAGTTAGTAAAATAGATAATATCTTGCTACCATGGAAATGAAAATACCTGCCTATTTGTGGAAAAATCACCCTGACTAACTCCTTAGTCATATCACAGTTTACCTATTTGCTTATGGTTTTGCCTACACCTAGTGAGCTGCTTTTTAAATTATATGAACAAAAAAATATTCCATTTTATTTGGAATGGCAAGCCAGACAAAATTAAAAGGGCCTATTTATATAACGAATATGAATTTGGAGGGCAGAAGTGATTAAATATTAAAGCATTAGACCTCTCACTAAAGGCATCAGTCATACAAAAGTTATACTTAAATCCTAAATGGTTCTCTAGTAAATTAGTAAGAATGTCTCACCCGATGTTCAGGAATGGCCTTTTTCCCTTTATTCAGATTACAACTGCTCACTTTCGGTTATTTGAAAATTAAATAATCTCCATAATATATCGTTATGTTTTTAAACAAGCCTTAGAAAGTTAGTTACAATTTCAGTATAATCCACCAGAAAAGACAGAAAAAATAAATACAACAAATATTGTGGTTAAACTCAAATATACTAATTGATAAAAAAAAGTATAAAAAAATGAAAAGGTATAATCTTTGTAACTTGTCTGTCGGCCCTGCATTAAAGACCAAAAATGGTTAAAGAAAATGGTGATAAATATATATATATATATATACCAGTTTCATTTAAGGACTAACAAATTGACAGCTGTGTCATATGAATTGTAAAATAGTTGGGAAGAGATTTTCTGTGTACCGATTCCATGACGCCGGATTCAAAACTTTTTCAATTGAAATTATTATACAAAATTCTTGCAACCAATAGAATGTTATATATATATATATGGGGGACACAATCTTCCCAGCTCTGCAGATTTTGCTGCGAGGAGGCAGAGTCATTAGATCATTTATTTTGGTACTGTCCATATGTAAGCTTGTTTTTGGTCAAAGATCCAGGAATGGCTGAAGAATTGCAACATTAACATTAAGAATTGCAATAGTACCCCCCCGTGCTTTTACACCTGCATTGCTTGCTGTTTGGGGTTTTAGGCTGGGTTTCTGTACAGCACTCTGTGACATCAGCTGATGTAAGGGGGGCTTTATAAATAAATTTGATTTGATTAACCTAGAACTAACGCTGCAGATAGCAATACTGGGTGAATTGAAGTCATAGACAATCAATCGATAATATAAATATTTTTGCAAAAATGTTCATCTTTAATTTACAATCTGTAGAAACTATGAGAATAGAAAGGTTCAGTATTTTTGTGAAGCATCACAGCACAGTTGAAAAATATATGGCAAATAGAAATCCAAAATGGATGGTGTTAAGAGATAGATGGGAGGGGTTGAATGGAGCTCAAGGGTGGGACTAATAACAACAAGATAACAAATATAAAACATACGGGGTCTGTAAAATGTGTATTGGTTTGGAGCTTTTGTGAAATAGCACAGTTACAAGTGGATAACAAACTATATGGGCATCAGAAATAGAGCAAGGCTAGGACTAAAAACAAACAAAATATAACTATTGTCAAATAAATTCTGACTGTAAAATGTGTAAAGTATGTATAAACTGAAGGTAGAAGCCTAAGTGTTATTGTTTATTAGTTTACTCCAATCTGGGGAGGGGGTGGTAGGGTTTCCGGGGAATAATAAAAGTATATAAAAAAAAAAAGTGTGTATGTACATATATATGTATATGTATGAATGTTTATGTATATATATATATGTACATGGGTATGTGTATGTATGTATGTACAGTTGAAGTCGAAAGTTTACATACAGCTTAGCCAAATTGTCACGATCGTCAAAATGAATAGACCAAGGCGCAGCGTGCATGATGTTCCACATCTTTTAATTCGCAGTGTCACGATCTTCATTGACGGACCAAGGCGCAGCGTACCGGGTTGAGTTAAACATGTTTATTGTTACTCACTCAAAACAAAAACAATGAACGAAGATCAAATAGGTGTAGCACCAACAGCATACACACAATAACAGCATCAACCTCCCACAAGGAAAGGAGGAAAAAATAGCTGCTTAAGTGTGGTTCCCAATCAGAGACAACGATAGACAGCTGTCCCTGATTGAGAGCCACACTCCGTCGAAACAAAGAAATACAAAAACTATAACATAGAATGCCCACCCCAAATCACACCCTGACCAAACCAAAATGAGACATAAACTGGGGACTGGGGACCCTCGCTGCGGGCCCCGGACTGGGGACCCTCGCCGCGGGCCCCGGACTGGGGACCCTCGCCGCGGGCCCCGGACTGGGGACCCTCGCCGCGGGCCCCGGACTGGGGACCCTCGCCGGGCTCTGGAGGCGCACAGGGGACCTGGTGCGCGGAGCAGCGACAGGACGTGCCGGGCTCTCGATGCGCACAGGGGACCTGGTGCGCGGAGCAGGGACAGGACGTGCCGGGCTCTCGATGCGCACAGGGGACCTGGTGCGTGGAGCAGGGACAGGGCGTGCCGGGCTCTCGATGCGCTGGGGACCTGGTGCGTGGAGCAGGGACAGGCCTCGCCGGGCTCTGGAGGCGCACAGGGGGCCTGGTGCGTGGAGCAGGGACAGGACATGCCGGGCTCTCGATGCGCACAGGGGACCTGGTGCGTGGAGCAGGGACAGGACGTGCCGGGCTCTCGATGCGCACAGGGGGCCTGGTGCGTGGAGCAGGGACAGGCCTTGCCGGGCTCTGGAGGCGCACAGGGGGCCTGGTGCGTGTAGCAGGGACAGGCCTCGCCGGGCTCTGGAGGCACACAACGCGCACAGGAATCCTGGAGCGTGGGACAGTGCATGCTGGGCTCACCACACGCACAGGGATCCTGGAGCTTGGGACAGGGACAGTGCATGCTGGGCTCACAACACGCACAGGGATCCTGGAGCGTGGGACAGGGACAGTGCATGCTGGGCTTACACCACGCACAGGGATCCGGGAGCGTGGAACAGGGGCAGGATACACTGGGCCGGGAAGACGCACTGGAGGTCTCCGGCGTACAGCCTGCACAACCCGTCCTGGCTGAATGGATAAATCCACTCTGCACCTGCGTTGGCACAGGACGTACCGGGCTGTGGAGACGCACCGGAGACACAGGATATCCTGGTCCGAGGAGGCGTACTGGAGGCCAAGAGCGCTGAGCCGGCACACTCCTCCCAGGCTGAACACTCCTACTCACAAAAACTATGCGGGAAGCTGGCATGTCGCGCACCGGGCTGTGAACACGCACTGGCAACATCGTGCGTTTCACCGCCTCACACGGTGCCCTACCAGTGCGCTGCTCCCTCTGGTAAGCACGGGGAGCTGGCCCAGGTCTCCAACCTGGCCCAGCCAAACTCCCCGTGTGCCCCCCCCAAAAAAGAATTTGGGGCTGCCTCTCGGGCTTAAAGGCCAGCCGTGTTCCCGCATATTTTTGTCCGTAGAAGCGCCGCTCCTTCTTAGCTTCCTCCGGACAGCGGTATTTCCCCGCCTGCCTCCCGGGTCCCCTCCCGTCCAGGATCTCCTCCCATGTCCAGGACTCTAGGTAGGCACGCTGCTTGGTCTCTTGGTGGTGGGAGGTTCTGTCACGATCTTCATTGACGGACCAAGGCGCAGCGTACCGGGTTGAGTTAAACATGTTTATTGTTACTCACTCAAAACAAAAACAATGAACGAAGATCAAATAGGTGTAGCACCAACAGCATACACACAATAACAGCATCAACCTCCCACAAGGAAAGGAGAAAAAAAATAGCTGCTTAAGTGTGGTTCCCAATCAGAGACAACGATAAACAGCTGTCCCTGATTGAGAGCCACACTCAGCCGAAACAAAGAAATACAAAAACTATAACATAGAATGCCCACCCCAAATCACACCCTGACCAAACCAAAATGAGACATAAAAAGGCTCCAACAGGTCAGGGCGTGACACGCAGTGAAACGTTCAAACAAGAAAGAAATAACTGACCGTAACATATAGTGTAGAGCACACAGGCACTAACATAAAATAATAACGCACAAACACAGGTGGGAAAAATAACAACTTAAGTATGATCCCCAATTAAAGGCAACGACACTCAGATGCCTCTAATTGGGAACCATACCAAAACCAAAACATAGAAATACAAATAATAGATCCAATAATCCCCCTAGTCACGTCCTAACCAAAACCACCATAAAGAGCCCAGAGGGCTATCTATGGCCAGGATGTGACACAAATATATTTAAACTCAGTTTTTCACAATTCCTGGCATTTAATCCTAGTAAAAGTTCCCTGTTTTAGGTCAGTTAGGATCACCACTTTATTTTAAGAATGTGAAATGTCAGAATAATAGTAGAGAGAATGATTTATTTCAGCATTTATTTCTTTCATCACATTCCCAGTGGGTCAGAAGTTTACATACACTCAATTAGTATTTGGTAGCATTGCCTTTAAATTGTTTAACTTGGGTCAAACGTTTCGGGTAGCCTTCCACAAGCTTCCCACAATAAGTTGGGTGAATTTTGTCCCATTCCTCCTGACAGAGCTGGTGTAACTGAGTCAGGTTTGTAGGCCTCCTTGCTCGCACACGCTTTTTCAGTTCTGACCACACATTTTCTATGGGATTGAGATCAGGGCTTTGTGATGGCCACTCCAATACCTTGACTTTGTTGACCTTAAGCCATTTTGCCACAACTTTGGAAGTATGCTTGGGGTCATTGTACATTTGGAAGACCAATTTGAGAACAAGCTTTAACTTCCTGACTGATGTCTTGAGATGTTGCTTCAATATATCCCCATAATTTTCCTGCCTCATGATGCCATCTACTTTGTGAAGTGCACCAGTCCCTCCTGCAGCAAAGCACCCCCAAAAAATAATGCTGCCACCCCCGTGCTTCACGGTTGGGATGGTGTTCTTCGGCTTGCAAGCCTCCCCCTTTTTCCTCCAAACATAACAATGGTCATTATGGCCAAACAGTTATATTTTTGTTTCATCAGACATAAGGACAATTCTCCAAAAAGTACGATCTTCGTCCCCGTGTGCAGTTGCAAACCGTAGTCTAGCTTTTTTATGGCGGTTTTGGAGCAGTGGCTTCTTCCTTGCTGAGCGGCCTTTCAGGTTGTGTCGATATAGGACACGTTTTACTGTGGATATAGATACTTTTGTACCGGTTTCCTCCAGCATCTTCACATGGTCCTTTGCCTGTTGTTCTGGGATTGATTTGCACTTTTCGCACAAAAGTACATTCATCTCTAGGAGACAGAACGCGTCTCCTTCCTGAGCGGTATGACGGCTGCGTAGTCCCATGCTGTTTATACTTGCGTACTATTGTTTGTACAGATGAACGTGGTACCTTCAGGCGTTTGGGAATTGCTCCCAATGATGAACCAGACTTGTGGAGGTATTTTCTGAGGTCTTGGCTGATTTCTTTTGATTTTCCCATGATGTCAAGCAAAGAGGCACTGAGTTTGAAGGTAGGCCTTGAAATACATCCACAGGTACACCTCCAATTGACTCAAATGATGTCAATTAGCCTATCAGAAACTTCAAAAGCCATGACATAATTTTCTGGAATTTTCAAAGATGTTTAAAGGCAATAAACGGTCTGTAAACAATTGCTGGAAAAATTACTTATGTCATGCACAAAGTATATGTCCTAACCGACTTGCCAAAACTATAGTTTGTTAAACGACATTTGTGGAGTGGTTGAAAAACGAGTTTTAATGACTACAATCTAAGTGTATGTAAACTTCCGACTTCAACTGTATATAGATATATATATTTACCCCCAAAATATGTGGGGAATTGGAAATGATGCAGACAATTACATTGATGGAAGCAACAATCTATCCGCAATATTAAAGCTCCTCCCCCTAAAAAAGAAATAAAAGGAGAGTGATGTAGTGCTGCATCAGATGACCAGGCCTCCACAATCCCCCGACCTCAACCAAATTGACATGGTTTGGGATGAGTGAAGGAAAAGCAGCCAACAGTGCTCAGCATATGTGGGAACTACTTCAAGACTGTTGGAAAGACTGAAGCTTCATTCCAGGTGAAGCTGGTTGAGAGCATGCCAAGAGTGTGCAAAGCTGTCATCAAGGCAAAGAGTGGCTATTTTATAATCTCAAATTTAAAATACTTTTTTTGGTTACTACATGATTCCATATGCGTAATTTTATAGTTATGATGTCTTCATTATTATTCTACAATGTAGAAAATAGTAAAAATAAAGAAAAACCCTTCTAAAACTTTTGACCGGTAGTGTATATATAATAATAATTGATACGCAGCCTCTAAATAATTTTCTGTTTGTGATTTAAAAATTCTGACAACTGAGCAATGTAAAATACAAATATTTAGGAAAAGTCAGGGAAGGAGCAGGACGTTGCCTTCAAAATGGCAGATCTATTTTAATTACAAAATCCAACAGCAGTGGGCGTCGGCTTTGGCAGTTCTAATGTTAAGGCGTTCATATACCATTTTTTCTTCTCTTATCTGTTTTGTATTGAATAAAATAGGAAGGTCTCACAGTAAGAATTTTACATTAGGAATTGTAGCCTCTAGCACATGGCTATGATGCAACCTTTCCTCTCCAAAGCTGGGAATTTCTAACCGAGAAACGAAAGGGGAAAAAAAGAGGAAAGTTGACTGAACTGGAGTGACAGTTGAAAGTAGGGAAATGTTTCACTTCAGATTGACACTTCAGTAAGGAGGAGGGCGAGGAAGAAAAAAAACGACTTTTAAGTAGTACCCTTAGGCAAAGAATAGTGTTAAGTGTTCTCTTACAGATTTCAAAGTGGAAATGAATGGTTGACTTTCCTTGAAAACGGAGTTGCCATAGCAACACAGCTTTTATTTCATATTTCCACTGCTACAGGTAGTTAAATAGACGCACAATAGATGTGATGAAGAAGAATAAAAGAGCGGTTCTAACGGTTCTTCCTCCTGAGGTGTGTTGCTGCCGAACCTGGACAATTCACCAAACCGAACCCCTTCTCTTTCCAACCTCCCGATTTAGACTATATCCCCCTACTGCTCCCATCTGTGCTGGTGTTGGAACAAGGGGTTTTCGCAGAAGGAAAATAAAATGAAATATTCCCCATGTAAAGTCATGGCTAGAGGGCATCTTTAAACCCTTCGGACCCCTCTGGGTTCTTCTGCAGAGAAGTGTATTGGGATCTGGCCTTGGTACAATGGGTGGAGGAGGGTTCAAATCCTAAGTGCAATAGTCCTAGCCAAGGTACTTATCCTGCATAGCTGGTTTCACTGGGTTATCCTCAATTCTATTTTATGACTGTATAAATTCTTCATGGATAAGAAGGCATGCTAAGTGAATAACTATGATAATAATATTCTTAAAGTGAGACGAGGAGGGAGGGAGGGAGGGTTTATTAAGGGAGGGATGGAGGGAGGGAGAAGGGAAGGAAAATAAAATTGTATACCACATACTTTAAATCAAATATATTCTAGGAGATCTGATGGTGATGATGATGGTTGGGGAGGTGGGGATGGAGGGGGAAGCCTGACAGGTTGTTTTAAATGAGGTAGGAGAGAGAGTGGCACATCAATGAAATCAATAGCGGCATTAACACATTGAGCTGTTAAACCTGTTTGCATTCTGACATTTTCCTTTAGCACAATTAAGCGGCTGAGATATGCGAGTCAACTCTGATTAGTTGAGCAGTAGCTAAACCTGACGTAACCACGGTATGCCTACACCTAGCTACCTCAGTTTATCTCAGGGGTCTTTCACACCAAATGGTTTTGGAGCAGTTTCTCCAAACTCTGGTGTGTTTACCCCCTTAGTTTGGTTCCTTTAGACTGGTGTGAACACTATGTACACTCAGGCACGCACTAAACAATGCACTGTGGTTCGCTCAAAAAGGGTGGTCTCAGTCCGTTATCATTCGTACCGTGGTACGGTTCGCTGCAGGTGTGAACGCAGTCCGGACCAAACACAGGAAAGGAACCAGAGGCGTGCAGAATTTTTGGTTGTTTGACTGTGAGCATTTGATAAAATGCACACATTATCATAACTTGATATCTCTGAAACATTTTGTGAGTAGCAGCTCATTTCTGAGCGCATCCTATGCATATTAGGGGACACCAGGAATATACATGTAGGCTAATTAATATTCAACACACGTTTCAGTTAGAGAGCGGCTGTTTCACTGTTTTCCTCCCGCATGTTGTTGGAAGACCAAAGCGAAATATGATGATTGGTACACACAAGTGATGCTGCATGATGATCATAGATGTATGAAACTAATGAGTTGCAGGAGCACATTATTGTCTTTAGGCATTTCAGTTAGTTTGACATTTGGCAAATGTGAAACCAACGGACCCCCGCCCCAAAAACACTATAACAAATAATCAAACTGTGATTGGAACTATAGCTCAGAACTATGTGTGACAACGCCCTGAAACACAAAAGAGAACACTGCTAGATCAGTTCTCTGTTGGTTAAAAAAAAGAAACCCCACAGCCATGTAGCACATGTTTGAAACACCTTGTCCTTGTCAGTGTCAGTGTTTGATGCGATCAGGGACGTGTTTAAGAAGCTTTGGGAGGGGAAGGGAGGAAGAGGGAGGGTAGAGGGGAGAAGGGGGGAGAGTTGGAGCACTCCAACCTCACATATGGGTGAGCCTGAAGATGTCTGGCCTGTAAAAGCTTCCATATCCACATTCCCTCCCTCCTTTCCCTCCCTCCCTCCCTCCCTCCTTCATTGTTTCACTCCCACAGTGTCATCTGTCTCCTTGCTTACAGCCACTTGGCAGCCTACCACAGGTTTAGGGCAGATAAACATTTAACTAAATGTTGCACCCACTCCAAATCCAGGATTACATCCCTCTCATTCAATATTTGGGGTGTTTAAACACTTGCAGTGTATGTGGCTTTCTGCCTGGTCTGAAGATCTAAATCAAATTCAACAAATATAGCCCAAGTGAGGGACACAGAGAAAGAAGCTCTGCTAGTCGTAACAATTATAAACATGTCAGTACCGGAAATAATGTTATAACCATTCCTGGTCAGCATTTAAGACTTTACATTTGAAGAAAGAAATCAATATTGTTAAGACATACCTCTGCCATCTTGGCAAGCTCTGTCCAGTCAGCTTTGTTATAGCTGCACATTATACTGGAGATAATGACCTAGAGAAAGAGAGAAGAACAAAGAGAAAAGAAGAGAAGAATAATAATATAAAACTGAGTGATAAATCCATTGCGGCTCAAACTAAAAGTTTCATTTCAACACATTGGAAAACAGATCTGAGAGGAGCAGACATTATCCTATCTTTAAGAAGCACTGGCATTGTCCTCTCTCAGTCACAAAATCAATATTTATAATTGTATAAGATCGGGACAAATCCAGCTTGCCAGCGTTATTAAAACAATAAAAACACCAGAGAGAGGTACAGATGTAGGATCTTAATTTGAGTCAGTTTGCTAAAGCAGGAAAATTATCCTGCAGGAAAAGGAAATGTGGATTATTATGATACATGTTTGCTAGGGAAAATCAAGTCTGAAATTTAAAAGTGGAAATTACAAACTTCAGAAGCCTTTTTAAACCTTAGATACACTAAAAGTTTAAAATGGCCTGCATTTCAGGAAAGTTCTCTTGCAACAGGGAGATCAAATTAAGATCCTACACATGTATTTGCAGGAGGCTCTGAGTGGATTAGACTAGGTCTCTCTCCTCCAGACATACAATAAGCCCTCTATAAAACAGGTTATATAGGCCCCTGCTTCTTAATATTGCCTGCTGGTTTTAAGTAATCACAGAAATAAAAAGGACCATGATGTATCGACATGATGCTGAGGATACCCGATGGGTCCAATCCACAAAGAGGTAAGAGCTACTACCCCCATTGGCTGGGAGGCAGAGGACGTCTTCTGGAGATATTGAGGAACATTATTTCTGACCACATATCTCTGCTGTGCCTGCTTTGTGTTATAACTGCCTGGAAACTGTGTGATTGTGTGTGTGTGTATGTGTGTGTGTGTGTTCATGGTCAGCTTATTGTATGTCTATAGAGAGAAAATCACAGAAAAAAGGTCACATCTCTGTTGAATTAGATCACACTACAACTTTCCTTCTGTATCAACATTAATAAGGAATTCAAAGTAAACGCAGATGCTAAGTAGCTATTAATCAAGTACTGTGACCGCCTTGTACAGCTTCCTCTCTTCTTGCCATGATATTAACTGTTAAACTATATTATTGTATTACGTATTTAAGTTGTAAAAGACAGTTAATGTTACTCGTTCCAACAGCAGGCCTTCTAAAAACAGAGTTAGGATACAGGGGAGGACATTAAACAGAAAGGCTGAGCCCCGCTCAGCCTTTCTAGCCAGGTACAGTATGAAGGTTCCTCAATCCACCACACCAGACAGACACACACCAAGACCCAACTCCAGCTCTGCTGTGGTTTAATGAAGGTTTAAATAGACCTAGATTTAACTGTGCAAATAAAGGGAAAGCTCCCCTTGACTCCATGACATTTACCATGGCCAATATGCAGGCCCTGCTTGACATATTAGTCATATTGGAGCTTTCTGTATACAGGAACATTAGACTTTCATAGGTGATGTTATGAGAGGGTACGACGTCTAGGCATAGCTAGTTTCTCTTCGTGTGGCTAGAGAAACTGTAACTACAGATGAAGCACACAAAATGGATATGGTAAAAACAGAGCAAAATGTACCATTATACTGAATAGTTGTCCTTGATGTTGTCTCGTATCTCAATGGCTATTCTCTCTCTCTCGCTCTCCCCCAAAAGGCAGTGCTCGGTCTAAACAAGTTACATCCACTGCAAACCATCTGATGCTGTGTGAATGTGTGTGCTTGAATATGCGCGTGCATGTGTGTTTGTGTGTGTGAGAGGATCATCAAGTTATTATCAGCTCAACCACAGGGCCATGGAGCCCTGAGCTATACACTACAGAAATGACTTCTTCTTCCCCATTACCGCTAACAACACCATGGTATCCATGGAGATACCGGACATCACCTGGAAACTGTCACCCAGAGCCGAATCAGCCGATAGCCCACGGGAAAATGTGCGACAATTTTCGCTCCCTCCCCCTCTCCTTAACTCCACTCCATTAGCACCACTAGGGATAATGAGAACACATTTGGCACTTGGTGGACGGCACCTCAATCGGGGCTATTTGTCCAGACTGCTCTGACCTAAAAAGCTAGGTGCTATTGGGGTAATTGGAAGGGCAAATAGGCCAGTATTTCCTTTGGTGCACTGTTTGTCAGGTAAAAAAAAAACGTACTCTGTCTGTGTGCTTTACAGGTCATGGCACAGTTTGAGAGAGAGCTCAGTCTGGTCACGCACACACACAGCCATAGCACCCCCCGTGCTCCTTTGTGTTCCAATGAAACATATCCCAGAAGCGCTAATTTACAGGGAAACATGGAGCTCAGTGCTTTGTCCTGCTTCATTCTGGATCTGTGAAAGGGCTAGGGAGGAGAAACACGCTATGACTGATCTAAAACCCACAAGAGGCATTTCACACTGTCTTTTTCATCCACCTAACAATAGCTATTGAAGCGAATGCAGGGCATCAGTGACATTATTCCTCTCAGAATATAATTTACAATGGTCAGGGGAACATCAATGAATCCTTTGATTCTGTACATCTGGAGTTTCCAAAAGTTGGAGAACAATAAACTCTTAGAAATTAACAAATTACCAGGCAAACACGGAACACACTAAGGGCATTAGGCGACGCTCCCATTAGGTCCCTTTAAGGGTTTTGGCGAGAAGTTATCCCTCTGGTGTTCTGTTAATTGGAACATTAATACATGACGTTAACCTCGGGACCATAAGAGGATGTTCAGTACAGGTCCCGGTTTGGTCACAGTATAACGTTATTATAAGACATTTTATGAAAATGTTCCTATTTGCTCCTTATAGGAAGTTATATACGGGACATTCAATGACCACAAGGGTACGTTTCATTATGGTCAAGAGGACGTCGCATGATGGTCCCAAGGGAACATTCCCTGGGGGACATTTGTGTAAATCCCTGTAAGATACCAGGACGTCACTGAGGACCATGTCAGGACCTTTTAAGGACGTTCTCAGGACTGTCATTTTACAAGTCTTCAGGACATTGCATGATGGTCCCAAGGAAACGTCCCTGCAAATAAAAATGAGTTGTATGGACGTCCCCCGGAACATCACGAAATGGTTGCCTAAAGTGGTCAGGACGTTGTGTCATGGTCCCCTGGAGGTTTTGTCTAGTTCCGGTTTGTTCCGGGGATGTCCTCAAGGATGTTTTTTAGAATGTTTTTGGGATGTTGTGTCATGATCCCCCGGAGGACCATGAAACAAAGTTCCGAAACGGAGACGTCCCCGGAACAAACCGGGAACTAGACAGAACCTCCAGGGTAAAATGACACAACATCCCAAGAACATCCTAAAAATGTCCACAAGACCATGACACAACGTCCTCATGACTTAAGCCAACCATTTCGTGACGTTCCCGGGGATGTCCTAATGACCAATTTTTGTTTGCAGGGTAAAAGCATGTTGTCATTGGAGTATCCAGCATAAACAAAGCAATACATGGCAACCCCTTGAACGAATGGCACTCCCTTCTGCTGTTTCATTACAAGCTCATTAGACCGATATACTGTGGGAGTGTGTCCCAAATGTCATCCTAGTCCCTATAGTACACTTACTTTGATCAAGGCCCATAGGGCAGTAACTTACTTTGTTGGGGAAGTCAGCTTTGAGCTCGGTAACACTCTGGCACCAGTAGGCAGCAGTCTTCTCACTGATCAGCTCGATATTGAGGAAGGAGCTCTGTCCCGGACCGAACATGGGGCCTGAGGTCGTCCCACGCACGATACGGGGAGACACGTTGGTCACCATGTCCTATACGGAACAAGAGAGCAACAAAACAATGTTATAGTGGTTATATAGAGTAAAACCATTAAGTGCACTTCAATAGTGAACAAAACACAGGGAACAAGAAAGCAACACAACAATGTTAAAAAGTCAACCCTTTTTTAGTGCACCTCCAAGTGACTAAAACCTAGGGAACAAGAAAGCAAGACAATGATGTTAAAGTGGCTGTAATGTTATAGTAAACTCATTTTATTCAGTAGCACACTTACAAGCGTACTCTTCAGATGAGACTTTTTCTATTTCTGCAGGCCATTTCAAAGTGGCTGTCACGACCGAAGTCAGTTCCTCTCCTTGTTCGGGCGGCGTTCAACCGGTCTTCTAGCCAACGCCGATCCACTTTTAATTTTCCATTTGTTTTGTCTTTGTTTTCTAAACACCTGGTATTCATTCCCCAATTACTTGTTAATGTATTTAACTACTTAGGGAGCAGTGGGGCGCCCCACTCCCGACACTACCTGGTGAAATGTGAGGCGCCAAATTCAAAATCCAAAAGTTGAATTATTAAACATTCATCAATATACAAGTGTTGCATAGTCATCAAAAGCTCTGATTCTTGTCAATATCACAGCGTTGTCAGATTTCAAAAAGGCTTTACGGTGAATACATAACATTTGATTGTTTGAGGATAGCCCCTCTCATATTTTATGCATTAGCATAAATCCATAACCAACGCGGGTCTCAAAAAACGCATAAAATCGCTAATATAAAATCCCTTACCTTTCGAAGAACTTCTGCTGAGTTCTTCCCAAGTGTCCAACGAAGACATCAAATGGTTCTTTTGTTAGAAAAAGTCATTTATTATATCGATAAATCTCAGTTTGGTTGGCGCGTTATGATCATAAAATCCACCGTTGAGTCGCCCATTGAACCGTGAAGAGAACACGTTCAAATTATACCTATACACTTTCTACAAACACATCATTTTTGAAGTATCTCCACCATGCGCATTCCCTCCGAATATGCAGATTTGGCTCTCGCCTTCTGTAAGAAGAAGGCAACTCAATTACCACCCCATCCACGGGGGGATTGTGCGATAAACCTCCTGGTAGATGCAGCACTTCCCAGGAGTCACGTGTATCCCCTGTCGCAGGAGGAAACGGCGACTATGGAGACATATGTCTCCGAAACATTGGGGCAGGGGTACATTCGGCCCTCCACTTCACCTGCCTCTTCAAGTTTCTTTTTTGTGAAGAAGAAGGATGGAGGTCTGCGTCCATGTATTGACTATCGAGGTATCAACCAAATCACTGTGAGGTACAGTTACCCGCTACCTCTCACAGTCAGTGTGATTGAGTCAATGCACGTGGTGCGCTTCTTCACCAAATTGGATCTCAGGAGCGCTTACAACCTGGTGCGTATCCGGGAGGGAGACGAGTGGAAGGCTGAGGCTGAGAAATGTCTGTTCTTTCAACAGTCCGTCTCCTTCCTAGGGTACCGCATTTCCACTTCAGGGGTGGAGATGGAGAGTGACCGCATTTCAGCCGTGCGTAATTGGCCGACTCCCACCATGGTAAAGGAGGTGCAGCGGTTTCTAGGGTTTGCCAACTACTACCGGAGGTTTATCCAGGGTCTTGGTCAGGTAGCGGCTCCCATTACCTCACTGCTGAAGGGAGGATCGGTGCGTTTGCAGTGGTCGGCTGAGGCGGACAGGGCTTTTGGTCACCTGAGGGCTCTGTTTACCTCGGCTCCCGTGCAGGCTCATCCGGATCCCTCTTTAGCGTTCATAGTGGAGGTGGACGCGTCCGAGGCTGGGATAGGAGCCGTGCTCTCTCAGCGCTCGGGTACGCCAAACAAAGCTCCGCCCCTGTGCCTTCTTCTCGAAGAAGCTCAGCCAGGCGGAGCAAAACTATGATGTGGGGGACCGGGAGTTGTTGGCTGTCGTCAAGGCCTTGAAGGCGTGGAGACATTGGCTTGAGGGGGCTAAACACCCTTTTCTCATCTGGACTGACCACTGCAATCTGGAGTTCATCCGGGCGGCTAGGAGACATGTTTTTTACCCGTTTTGTTTTCACCCTGTCTTACAGACCAGGTTCTCAGAACGCGAAGGCAGACGCACTGTCCTGGATGTATGACACAGAGGAGCGGCCCATGGATCACACACCCATACGGCCCTAAAGGCTGCGGAGGCCCTATTTACACACGTCTTCCGGCATTACGGGATGCCTGAGAACATAGTGTCTGATCGAGGTCTCCAGTTCACGTCAAGGGTCTGGAGGGCGTTCATGGAACGTCTGGGGGTCTCGGTCAGCCTTACCTCGGGTTTCCACCCCGAGAGTAACGGGCAGGTGGAGAGAGTGAACCAGGATGTGAGTAGGTTTCTGAGGTCTTATTGCCAGGACCGGCCAGAGGAGTGCCCTGGGCAGAGATGGCCCAGAACTCGCTCCGCCACTCCTCCACTAACCTCTCCCACTTCCAGTGCATAGTGGGGTACCAGCCGGTTCTGTTGCCTTGGCATCAGAGACAGATCGAGGCTCCTGCGGTGGATGACTGGTTTAGGCGCACGGAGGAGACATGGGACGCCGCTCATGTTCACCTTCAGCGGGCCGTGATGCGCCAGAAAGCCAGCGCAGACCGTCACCGCAGTGAGGCCCCGGTGTTTGCACCGGGGGACTGGGTCTGGCTCTCGACCCGAAACATGCCCCTCCGCCTGCCCTGCCGGAAGCTGGGCCCGCGGTTTTTGGGACCATTTAAAGTCCTGAGGAGACTGAACGAGGTTTGTTACAAGTTACAGCTTCCCCCCGATTACCGTATTAACCCATCGTTCCATGTGTCTCTCCTCAGGCCGGTGGTGGCTGGTCCACTCCAGAAGTCTGAGGTGCGGGAAGGTTCCCCCGCCCCCTCTGGACATCGAGGGGGCCCCGGCGTATGCAGTTCGGTCCTTTCTGGACTCAAGGCGTCGGGCGAGGGGCCTTCAGTACCTCGTGGAGTGGTAGGGGTACGGTCCGGAGGAGAGATGCTGGGTGCCGGTGGAGGACGTGTTGAACCCTTCCACCGTAGCCGTCCGGATCGCCCTGCGCCACGCCCTCTGGGTCGTCCCCGAGGCCGGTGTCGGCATCAAGGGGGGGTACTGTCACGACTTCCGCCAAAGCCGGTTCCTCTCCTCGGGCCGCATTCAGCGGTCGACGTCACCGGTCTTCTAGCCATCGCCAATCCACTTTTCATTTGTTTTGTCTTTGATTTCCACACACCTGGTTTTCATTCCCAATTACTTGTTCATGTATTTAACCCTCTGGTTCCCCCATGTTTGTGTGCATGATTGTTCGTTGTTCATGTCGGTTTATATCGCCGGGTTCTGTTTTCACCCGTGTGTTATGGAAACCATTATTTTGGGCACGTTGTATATTGTTTACTTTGTGCCGTCCTAGTAAATACGTAGTTCACTCATCTCTGTTCTCCTGCGCCTGACTTTATGCACCAGCTACACACATCGACCTGACAGTGGCTCTGTTAAATATATGTAACTACCTACACCTACAATTTCATAAATCTACAGCGGTAGGAGTAAATATCCGAGCAGTCCTAGCTTTTACTTCAGTTGTTCAGTGGATCTTTTCAAAGGCTTTGGAAGTCCTGTAACCAGTCATATGTTCTAAATTCATATTTATTTTCTGTAAAACACCATAAAAAAAGACAATTACAGTAATATTTTATAAAAATACATGACACAAACTCAATAATGTTATTTCTTTTTTTTTCATCCCAGGGGGCTTTGTAGTCTGAACTTCATATTTAATCAGATACTGACCGGAGCAACTCTTTAGAAATACAGCCCAGATGATGAAGTGCAGTCAACACTGAAAGAAAAGCTTTTACATTACAAGATGAAGGAATTAATTCATCAGCTTGAAATTATTTAATAATATACCTCAGTAGGCAGCTCTGTCTCACTGTCTTTCTCTCTTTCTCTGTGTTTTATGTAGCATAAGGTTGTCTTTTTTTTGTTGCTGAATGAGCACTTTGAGATCCCTCACCCCTTCAGAAGTCTCTCTCTCTCTCGCTCTCTCGCTCTCTGATAGATTTACCCTCCACGCGACAGAAACATACATCAAACCTGGCAATGGTTCATGGACAAAAAATCTGCCAAACGGCCATAATGTCCAGCAGTAATTACATTCCTGTGAAGGGGAACAGGGGAAGAGAAAAGGAACAGCATTTTTGTGAAGTCCTCCCCTGGAAGTGTAATCAGAGTGCAGTACACATCACATCCAAGCCTGGGCCAATCCAGGCCAGGGGAGGCAGCTGGCAGCTTACACCAAGCTAATGCTTGACCAACCTGCTGATGGCTTTTGCACATCTCAAAACACATACAAGTACTACAAATAGAAGGTCACTATGTGTAGAACAACAAACAATTGGCCTTCAGTGTACAGTATTAGGGGAAAAGGTACAGTGCGGATATAGTGCAGATCCTGTACAGTAGCTAGCTTGTTTGGTTTGCATTGTGTTGCAACTTGCACTGTATATTGACCTCATATTTGGCCTTTGGAGGACATAACTTCTTATGCTTATTACTGTGCAGAATAAACTGGGTAAAATTGTAATTAATAGCTTGATTAAATCTAAATAGAGATGATTCCATTTTTTTTTTTACATATCTAAAGTTGAATTTACATGATATTTAATTTTACACATATTATTTTCCTAATGAACTAATGCCTATTAGAAAGTAACCATTAACGAAGCTGAATTAATTTCCATATATATTTAGGGAACAACCTTAATGCAAACAATTAAGATAATAGCATGGTAACTTAATTTCATAACATTTTGACATTTTTCGAACTACATAGACAAAAAACATTAATTAGCTGTAATTAGTACTAATTTGCATGTCTGTAATAAGACGCAGCATGGCCACAATCTGAGTTCCCTTTTTAACACTTTATCTGCCAAACGGTGCTGTCGGTTCAAGTGTTCCACACTATGACGAATCACACTATAGCTGGTTCTATATGATTTCACATGTTCTACATTCCCCTCAAGCGTTAGCTTGGCAGTTGTTTGTAGAGTCAAACCTACTTAGGGATATAGTTAATCACAGGTTTGTCTATCCAGGGTTAATATAATATTTGTCTTATAGAAGCTTGAAGAAGTTGCTCCTAATTTGTACAGAAACATTGAAAATAAATAGTGTTTTTCCTCTCCCCATTTTATCATAGAAGTGTGGTGGTACCCTCAGGTGACAAAGAAATAAGAAAAAGGAGGGGCGAGTGTGGAGAATTGAGGCAGCCATCCCCAGGGCTTGGGGCGGATCTACAAGTTGCTATTTAATGAAGACTGTGACCAGGGAACATTACGCTGCTGGGCTTATTTATTATCAAGACAGGGCGGAACACGAGTTTTAATATTAAACTACTGGAAACCATGAAAATTGCCCAAAGGGAGAGCAACAGCATGCCACCGAGACACAGGTGCCACATACAGTGGCAAGAGATAAGGCTAGTCTCCTACTTCTCCTCTCTCTCTCTCTCTCTCTCTCTCTCTCTCTCTCTCTCTCTCTCTCTCTCTCTCTCTCTCTCTCTCTCTCTCTCTCTCTCTCTCTCTCTCTCTCTCTCTCTCTCTCTCTCTCTCTCTCTCTCTCTCTCTCACACACACACACATACACTCTTTTTCCATCTCTCTTCGTGTTACATAACAAAATACATTTCATTTCAACAGACTTGTCCAGCTAGCTAGACCATGTAGAAAATAGTAAGTCCGGTCCAGGTGTGACCGGAAGACCTTTACTTGTTATTGAGTGCATGGATTAAAATGTCTGCTGAGCAGTCTGTGACTACTTCTTTTATTTCAAGGACTCCTTGCCTGGTTGTGAAACAGGGCTACCCTGCTGTCCCCTGACAAGAAGGATCGTGTCGAAACGGACAATGGCAGCGAGGCGAGCTGACTTCCCTTACTCTCATGTGATTGGTTAACAGGTCTGTTTATGTTTAGGGGCCGACTTGGCTTTATCACGTCTACACAGGTCTCTAATCCCCCCAGTACAGCAAGCAGCCTTTTGAGAAAGGAACACATGCGAGAAATACTAATCAAATGCAGTGGACTGCACCGTCTGTGACACACACACACACGCACGTGCACACTCACACAGACACAGATGCACGCACACAGAGACATACATACAGACACACACACACACACATACACACATACACACCAACAAAGCCCCTCTTGTGATTTTGAGCTACATTCTGTGATTATTAACACAAGCAGCTATACGGTCAATGCTTCAATGGCCTTATCATGGTAAATCCCTTCCACAGTTGGAATTCGAGAGAGAGAGAGAAAGAGAGAGAGAAAGAGAGAGAGACAGAGGGACAGAGAAAAGGAGTGAGAGAGAAAGAACCAGAGAGGAGAGAAAGAACGAGAGAGAGAGACAACATTTAATGTGTACAACATCTAAACACCTGCATCACGACACATTTACCTTTTTTTATTGTATCATATTAAAACATTTTGTCATGTATTTGTATGTGTTGAATATTTGAGAGAGACAGAAATAATAATTTTAACCACAATTATCGTGGTGATTGGGACTGTCATTACTGCTAAGAGAGGTTGGAGTTTAATGGCCATAATTGTTAAGTGAATACATTCTCTTTTAGGTTTTGTTCTTCAATGTCCTCTTTCTTTTTTCCTGTGATATTAAATTATTGTCTATTTTACACCATATGTTTTGATGCCCTGGGGAAGTAAATCTCTCTCTCTCTCTCTCTCTCTCTCTCTCTCTCTCTCTCTCTCTCTCTCTCTCTCTCTCTCTCTCTCTCTCTCTCTCTCTCTCTCTCTCTCTCTCTCTCTCTCTCTCTCTCTCTCTCTCTCTCTCAACAGGAGAGGTCAAGAGCAGTACATACAGACTTAAAGGAGATAATCCTCCACATTAGACCACAGACTAGAGCTAATACCAAGTCAAATATTTTACCATTCAAAGGCAGAGTGGCATGTCTGCCAGTAAAGATCGACATCGGACTGAGGGTAAAATGCATGGGAACTTAAGAGTGATACAGAACAGCAAGATTTAATACAATGTACTCAAAAAGAATAGCTAGTATTTACAGTACCAATCATACGTTTGGACACACCTACTCATTCAAAAGTTTTTCTTTATTTTTACTATTTTCTACATTGTAGAATAATAGTGAAGACATCAAAACTATGAAATAACACATACGGAATAACACAGTAACCAAAAAATTGTTACACAAATCAAAATATATTTTATATTTGAGAATCTTCAAAGTAGCTACCCTTTGCCTTGATGACAGCTTTGAACACTCTTGGCATTCTCTCAACCAGCTTCACCTGGAATGCTTTTCCAACAGTCTTGAAGGAGTTCCCACATAATGCACTTGTTGGCTGCTTTTCCTTCACTCTGCGGTCCAACTCATCCCAAACCATCTCAATTGGGTTGAGGTCGGATGATTGTGGAGGCCAGGTCATCTGATGCAGCACTCCATCACTCTCCTTCTTGGTCAATTTGCCCTTACACAGCCTGGAGGTGTGGTGGGTCATTGTCCTGTTGAAAAACAAATGATAGTCCCACTAAGCGCAAACCAGATGGGATGGCGTACTGCTGCAGAATGCTGTGGTAGCCATACTGGTTAAGAGTGCCTTGAATTCTAAATAAATCACAGACAGTGTCATCAGCCGAGCACCATCACACCTCCTCCTCCACGCTTCAAGGTGGGAACCACACATATGGAGATTACCCGTTCACCTACTCTGCATCTCACAAACACATCGTGGTTGGACCAAGAATCTCAAATTTGGACTAATCAGACCAAAGGACATATTTCCACTGGTCAAATGTTGCTCGTTTTTCTTGGCCCAAGCAAGTCTCTTCTTCTTTTTGGTGTCCTTTAGTAGTGGTTTCTTTGCAGCAATTCAACCATGAAGGCCTGATTCATGCAGTCTCCTCTGAACAGTTGATGTTGAGATGTGTCTATTACTTGAACTCTGTGAAGCATTTATTTGGGCTGCAATTTCTGAGGCTGGTAACTCTAATGAGGCTGGTAACTCATAGCGCTTGATGGTTTTTGCGACTGCACTAGAAGAAGCAAAGCTGTCATCAGGGCAAAGGGTGGCTACTTTGAAGAATCTCAAATATAATATATTTAAAAAAATTTAATACTTTTTTTGTTACTAGATGATTCCATGTGTTATTTCATAGTTTTGATGTCTTCACTATTTTTCTACAACGTAGAAACGTGCATCCTGTTTCCTACAACGTGCATCCTGTTTCCATTGATCATCCTTGAGATGTTTCAACAACTTGATTGGAGTCCACCTGTGGTAAATTCAATTGATTGATCATGAGAAACAAGATTCTCTGGTTTGATGAAACCAAGATTGAACTCTTTGGCATGAATGCCAAGCATCTTGTCTGGAGGAAACCTGGCACCATTGCTATGGTGAAGCATGGTGGTGGCAGTATCATGCTGTGGGTATGTTTTTCAGTGGCAGGGACTGGGAGACTAGTCAGGATCATGGGAAAAGATGAACGCAGCAAAGTACAGAGAGATCCTTGAGGAAAACCTGCTCCAGAGCGCTCAGGACCTCAGACTGGGGCGAAGGTTCACTTTCCAACATAACAACGACCCTAAACACACAGCCAAAACAATGCAGAAGTGGCTTCGGGACAAGTATCTGAATGTCGTTGAGTGGCCCAGCCAGAGCCCGGACTTGAACTCGATCTAACATCTCTAGAGAGACCTGAAAATAGCTGTGCAGCATAGATCCTCATTCACCCTGACAGAGCTTGAGAGAATATTGCTGAGAATAATAGGAGAAACTCCCCAAATACAAGTGTGTTTGTTGCGTCATACCCATGAAGACCCGAGGCTGTAATCGCTGCCAAAGGTGCTTCAACAAAGTACTGAGTAAAGGGTCTGAATACTTATGTAAATGTGAAACTTCCGTTTTTATTTTTAATACATTTGCAAAAAATTCTAAAAACCTGTTTTTGCTTTGTCATTATGGAGTATTGTGTGTAGATTAATGAGGGGGGAAACTATTTAATACATTTTAGAATAAGGCAGTAACATCACAAAATGTGAAAAAAGTCAAGGGGTCTGAATACTTTCCGAATGCACTGTATGTACATATAACCAGGAATAAAGTGACAGATAGTAAACAGTAGCAGCAGAATTTGTGTAAAAAACAATATATATATATATATATTTTAAAGGGTCAATGCAGAGAGTTAAATACTTACCAAATAGCTACCTGGACTAACTATTTAGCAGTCTTATAGCTTATAACTATTTAGCAGTCCACGAGCAGCTCCTTTGTCTTGCTGATGTTGAGGGAGAGGTTGTTGTCCTGGCACCACAGTGTCAGGTCTCTGACCTTCTCCCTATAGGCTGTCTCATCATCATCGGTGATCAGGCCTATCACCATCCTGTTGTCGGCAAACAATATGATGGTGTTGGAGTCATGCGCGGCCACGCAGACGTGGGTGAAAAGGGAATACAGGAGGGGACTAAGCACGCACCCCTGAAGGGCCCCCGTGTTGAGGGTCAGCGTTGTTGCTTACCATCAACATCTGAGGGAATTCCGTCAGGAAGTCCAGGATCCAGTTGCAGAGGGAGGTGTTCAGTCCCAGGGTCCTTAGCTTAGTGAAACACTTAAATGGCACAATGGTGTTGAACGCTGAGCTGTAGTCAATGAACAGCATTCTCACGTAGGTGTTCCTTTTTTACGAGTGGGAAAAGTTAGAGTGGAGTGCAATAGAGATTGCATCATCTGTGGATCTGTTGGGGCGTTATGCAAATTGTAGTGGGTCCAGGGTGTCTGGGATGATGGTGTTGATGCGAGCCATGACCAGCCATTCAAAGCATTTCACGGCTACAGATGTGAATGCTTACGGGGTGATATTCAATTAGACAGCTTACCTTGGGCACAGGGACAATGGTGGTCTGCTTGAAACATGTAGGTATTACAGACTGGGTCAGGGAAAGTTTGAAAATATCAGTGAAGACACTTGCCAGCTGGTCAGCGCATGCTCTGAGTAATCTGTCTGGCCCTGCGGCCTTGTGAATATTAACCTGTTTAAAGGTCTTACTCACATCAGCTACAGAGAGCGTGATCCCACAGTCGTCTTGAACAGCTGGTGCTTTCACACATAGTTCAGTGTTGCTTGCATCAAAGCGAGCATAGTATTTAGCTCGCTTTGTAGGCTCGCGTCACCGGGAGCTCGCAGATGTATTTCCCTTTGTAATCCGTGATAGCTTGCAAGCCCTGCCACGTCCGACGAGCGTCAGAGCCAGTGTAGTAGGATTCAATCTTAGTCCTGTATTGATACTTTGCGTGTTTGATGGTTCGACAGAAGGCGTAGCTCAGTGCGGATGTTGTCTGGTTGGGATATGTACAGTGGGGCAAAAAAGTATTTAGTCAGCCACCAATTGTGCAAGTTCTCCAACTTAAAAAGATGAGAGAGGCCTGTAATTTTCATCATAGGTACACTTCAACTATGACAGACGAAATGAGAAAAAGAAATCCAGAAAATCACATTGTAGGATTTTTAATTTATTTATTTGCAAACTATGGTGGAAAATAAGTATTTGGTCAATAACAAAAGATTATCTCAATACTTTGTTATATACCCTTTGTTGGCAATGACAGAGGTCAAACGTTTTCTGTAAGTCTTCACGGTTTTCACACACTGTTGCTGGTATTTTGGCCCATTCCTCCATGCAGATCTCCTCTAGAGCAGTGATGTTTTGGGTCTGTCGCTGGGCAACATGGACTTTCAACTCCCTCCAAAGATTTTCTATGGGGTTGAGATCTGGAGACTGGCTAGGCCACTCCAGGACCTTGAAATGCTTCTTACGAAGCCACTCCTTCGTTGCCCGGGCGGTGTGTTTGGGATCATTGTCATGCTGAAAGACCCAGCCACGTTTCATCTTCAATGCCCTTGCTGATGGAAGGAGGTTTTCACTCAAAATCTCACGATACATGGCCCCATTCATTCTTTCCTTTACACGGATCAGTCGTCCTGGTCCCTTTGCATAAAAACAGCCCCAAAGCATGATGTTTCCACCCCCATGCTTCACAGTAGGTATGGTGTTCTTTGGATGCAACTCAGCATTCTTTGTCCTCCAAACACGATGAGTTGAGTTTTTACCAAAAAGTTCTATTTTGGTTTCAACTGACCATATGACATTCTCCCAATCCTCATCTGGATCATCCAAATGCTCTCTAGCAAACTTCAGACGGGCCTGAACATGTACTGGCTTAAGCAGGGGGACACGTCTGGCACTGCAGGATTTGAGTCCCTGGCGGCGTAGTGTGTTACTGATGGTAGGCTTTGTTACTTTGGTCCCAGCTCTCTGCAGGTCATTCACTAGGTCCCCGTGTGGTTCTGGGATTTTTGCTCACCGTTCTTGTGATCATTTTGACCCCACGGGGTGAGATCTTGCGTGGAGCCCCAGATCGAGGAAGATTATCAGTGGTCTTGTATGTCTTCCATTTCCTAATCTTTTCTCCCACAGTTGATTTCTTCAAACCAAGCTGCTTACCTATTGCAGATTCAGTCTTCCCAACCTGGTGCAGGTCTACAATTTTGTTTCTGGTGTCCTTTGACAGCTCTTTGGTCTTGGCCATAGTGGCGTTTGGAGTGTGACTGTTTGAGGTTGTGGACAGGTGTCTTTTATACTGATAACAAGTTCAAACAGGTGCCATTAATACAGGTAATGAGTGGAGGACAGAGGAGCCTCTTAAAGAAGAAGTTACAGGTCTGTGAGAGCCAGAAATCTTGCTTGTTTGTATGTGACCAAATACTTATTTTCCACCATAATTTGCAAATAAATTCATAAAAAATCCTACAATGTGATTTTCGGGATTTTTTTTCCTCATTTTGTCTGTCATAGTTGAAGTGTACCTATGATGAAAATTACAGGCCTCTCTCATCTTTTTAAGTGAGAGAACTTGCACAATTGGTGGCTGACTAAATACTTTTTTGCCCCACTGTACCTACGGTCACTGTGGGGACGACATCGTCGATGCACTTATTAATGAAGCCAGTGACTTATATGGTAAACTCCTAAATGTCATAGGATGAGTCCTGGAACATATTCCAGTCTGTGCTAGCGTAACAGTCATGTAGCTTAGCATCTGCATCATCAGACCACTTCCATATCGAGCATGTCACTGGCACTTCCTTTTTGAGTTTTTGCTGGTAAGCAGGAATCAGGAAGATATAGTTATGGTCAGATTTGCCAAATGGAGGACGAGGGAGAGTTTTGTCTGCGTCTCTGTGTGTGGAGTAAAGGTGATCTAAAGTTTTTTCGCCTCTAGTTGCACAGGTGACATGCTGGTAGAAATGAGGTCAAACGTATTACAGTTTTCCTGCATTAAAATCACAGGCCACTAGAAGCGCCACCTCTGGATGAGCATTTTCTTGTTTGCTTATGGTCCTATACAGCTCGATGAGTGGTGGTAAATAGACAGCTATGAAAAATATGGATTAAAACTCTTGGTAAATAGTGTGGTCTAAAGCTTATAATGAGGTATTCTAACTCTGGTGAGCAGAACCTCAAGACTTCCTTAATAATAAAGATTATGCCCCAGCTGTTGTTAACAAAGAGACATACACCACCCCCTTTGAGCTTACCCGGCGCTGCTGTTCTCTCCTGTCAAAGCATAGCAAAACCAGCTAGAATATTATCCATGTCCTACATGGCCAAGTATCCGAGAAACAGGATATTACAGTTCTTCAGGTCCCATTGATAGGATAGTCTCAAAAGGAGTTCTCCAGTGATTCTACATTTGCCAATAGAGCAGAGGGAAGAGGTGGTTTATTTACTCGCCGCTGTACTGTAGTTTCATCATGGTGCCCGCACGTAGGCCTCTGTATCGTCGTCTCTTTCTCTTCCGAGTGTCTGGGATTAGGGCCTGGTCCGGGGTGAGCAGTATGTCCTGCGCCGCCAACTGATTGAAGTAGAAATCTTCATCCAAATTGAGGTTAGCGATCGCTGTTCTGATGTCCAGGAGATCTTTTCGGTCATAGGAAATGATGACGGAAAAATTAATGTATTTAAGATCAGCTAATAAATTGCAGAATTGGTCAGGAGCCCGTAAAACGGTCGCTATATATTCTCAGACATTCCAGTGTTATTCTGAACCTAACCCTAACCGTAACCTTAGCAAGCGGTTGTTTATAAACAGATAGTTTGTTGATAGTAAGACCACTTGTAGAGCATCTACAGATGGAATATCCAAACTATCCAAATAAAGTGAGATAAACTGATATAAAACCAAAATGAAATGCGTTGTAAAAGTGTCGCTCTGAATTATTAACTCCACGATACAATGGAGTTGAGTGGCGATGAATTTACTTCCAACTACAATGAGTCGGTTTCAGTCCATTCTTAAATGTGCACCCATGTATGTCCTGTGTAAAGGCTTTATTTTCCTTGGTTGCTGCAATCTGTAGTTTTTTATAAAAATAGCATTTTACCGACCTCCGCCAAGGGAGTCGTAAGTGTTAAACAATTTATATTTATAAAAGTATTGAATGGTAGTGCATGTTTGCAGTCATAAACTTCATACTCCATTGGAAAACAGTGCATTATGCGGTGCAATTTGACAGAGGTAACATAGAATGAAGTTTTTATAAAAAACTAGATTTCAGCACCGAAATAAAATAACATCTTTACACAGGACAAACATAGGTACAAGGTACGCATTAAAGAATGGACATTTTCACAAGTATCGATTGATACCAACTCGATGTAGTCCCAAAACTCATCGCCACTCAACTCAATTAAGATGTGATGTACATATTGTGGAGTTGAGAATTCTCAGTTAGTAAAAGTGTAAACATAGCACTGGTCTTTTTGGATATAAAACATCTATAAGCATAATATGGATAGAGGCTCTTTGGGTATACTGTGTGTATCGCTATGCTAGCATGATGTTATGTAGCAGAACCAGAGCCTCTTGATTCCATTACTACCAAAACTGCGTCCCAAATGACACCCTATTCCAGAAGGGCTCTGGTCAGTGGTAGTGTACTTATAAGAAATAGGGTGCCATTCGGGAGTCCACACATGAATCATTATAAACAGTCATGAAGGCAAAATCAAAGGGCTGCGCGCGCTCACTTCTCCCACTCTGCAGCCATCCACTGACCCACCAACAGGAAACTTCATAAACAAGGGAACGAGAGGAGAAAAATATGAAAATGAAAGAGAGGGAAATAAAAAAGGCCATGTAGCAGTTCTGAGGAGTTGTGATCATCATTCATCTTCATCCCCCCAAGTGCAGATGGAACACTTGCTAAGCCATCATTTATTGCTGGTGTTTACTGTGCCTACAGTGTTGGACACACACACAAAAACACACAAACACAAAAACACACACACGCAAACACAAACACACACACAAACACTGGAGGTGGGAGAAACGGCTTTGTCAGCAAGTGGGCCTACGCTATTCTCCAACAAGAGATGGGCCTTGGTAGCAAACACACACAAACACACACACACAGACAAATACTGGAGGTGGGGGAAAGGGGCTTGTCAGCAAATGGGCATACACTATTCTCCTACACGAGATGGGCCTTGGTAGCAAAGCATTCAGTGTGTGTTGTGTGTGTGTATTCACGGTACGTACATTTATCCTTGTTGATGCCAGTTCAGATTCCTGACAGAGATAGCCTCCTCCGCAGTAATTATCTCCTATCTGTAACCTGTCAATTATACAACTCAGAAACCTTGAATCCATTACAACATCTAACTAACAAATGTATACCCTAGGAACTTTGATGAACTGTATTCTCTCTCTCTCTCTCTCTCTCTCTCTCTCTCTCTCTCTCTCTCTCTCTCTCTCTCTCTCTCTCTCTCTCTCTCTCTCTCTCTCTCTCTCTCTCTCTCTCTCTCTCTCTCTCTCTCTCTCTCTCTCTCTCTCTCTCTCTCTCTCTCTCTCTCTCTCTCTCTCTCTCTCTCTCTCTCTCCTTCAGTAAGTCTTTCATTCCAACGACCCTGATGCATTGACAAAAACACATTCCAAGATACAGCAAGAACATGACTTTCCCTTTGTGAGGACGGTGCAAACTGAAGAAATACGTTGAAGAATAAAACAGAGCAGTACAGAGAGTCAGTGTACTCCGTAACCTGTTAAAGTATCAAGATGTATATTAGTGCTTTAACTGGACTGGACACATAATTTTTTACACACGCTAGCAGCATCATACTGATGCTACTGTGTAGGTGACAGAATGGCCCTGTCAGGGACTAAATAAATGAATGTCAAAGCCAAAGGATATTAGTCGGCTGTGATAAATGAAGAAGGATATTGTCTGTCAGTTTGGTCATTAGTCTCTTTCACCATTCACTCCTTCTCTGCTATCTCCCTCCTCCCCTATAGTCCCTCAAAGGCTAATACACACAGACATCGCTACTGCTACATATCTTACACCAATAACAACCATAGGTAATATCTATCTAACTATTAACTATGATAACGCAGTCACAGTAGTAATGAGCTTTCAAGGTCCGAATCAGAAAGCAACTCTGTACATTGTGTTTGCCACAGACAATGGCATTGAAGGAGTGACTTGCGTAGAAAGTATCACATGTATTGTTAAGCAGAAAATCCCCCCATTCTCTCTAACCCGATAGAGACCTGCTACACACTGACTTCCAACTTTCCTGTTGTTCCAGAGAAGACGAACCCCACACACACCCCAAATCAGCTATCTTCCATCTTCTAACATGTGTCCTCCCTCATCAGTAATGATTGCTTCATGCTAGTGTACAAGTAGTTTCACATTCAAATGAAAACAAGTTAAATCAAACGTAGGTGATTTTGACAAGAATCAGTGGTAGAGAAACATGGCTGTCAAAGCAGTCGTGAGATCTGAGAGGTGTTGACTAATTGCTTGATAATTACACAGTGAATCGTCTAATTAAGCCGACGGTTAATTAGGGTAAGCTTGCACAGCTTGCAAGTCTTTTTTGGTTAGGTGTAGGTGTGGATTTGTGTGTAGATGTCTGTGTGTGAGTGTACGTGTGTGTGTGTGTGTGTGTGTGTGTGTGTGTGTGTGTGTGTGTGTGTGTGTGTCAGTAAATGAGATAAAGAGAGATTGTGAGACTGCTAAAGAGTGAGAGATCGAGAAAGAGCAAGCGAGAGAGAGACAGGGTTGAAGTTCATGAAGAACTCCTCCAGACATATACAGTAACCATCTAACCATCCACAGCCTGTAGCCAATGCAACATCATACAGCTGAACCACTTGTGAAGCTTAAATGTGAATAATAATAATAAGAGCTCTAGACATTACCTCCCCAACCTCCCTCCCGCTCTGCAGTGGAGTGCCATTATCCTTTGTTTGCCTTAGGACAGGCCCTGTTTATTTTACTACCGATCTGAAAATCTATGATGTGGAATAGAAAGCAGCAAAAAAGACCTGGCATCGGAACGCACTATGCAGTCACACTCCAGCAGTTTGTATTCATTTAACAAGCAAATTAGAGAGGAAGTAGAGTTTGTATAGTGCCTGTATGAGTGTAGATGAAGAGGAAAATACAGATGACTACAGCCTCATTAGCTACAGTTAGTTACATGTTTACCGGTTATAATATCTAATTTAATTGGGAGATCAAAGGAGTGGTGACTACCTCATGCATGGCTCACAGGGCAGAGAAACTACACTATATATACACAAGACACCCCTTCACATTAGTGGATTCGGCTATTTCAGCCACACCCGTTGCTGACAGGTGTATAAAATCGAGCACATAGTCATGTCATCTCCATAGACAAACATTTGTAGTAGAATGGCCTTACTGAAGAGCTCATTGACTTTCAACACAGCACAGTCATAGGATGCCACCTTTCCAATAAGTCAGTTCATCAAATGTCTGCCCTGCTAGAGCTGCCCCGGTCAACTGTAAGTGCTGTTATTGTGAAGAGGAAAAGTCTAGGAACAACAACGGGTCAGCCGTAGACCACACAAGCTCACAGAACTGGATCGCCGAGTGCTGAAGCGCGTAGCTCGTAAAAATAATCTGTCCTTGGTTGCAATACTCACTACCGAGTTCCAAACTGCCAAACGTCAGCACAATAACTGTTTGTTGGAAGTTTCATGAAATGGGTTTCCATGGCTGAGCAGTCGCACACAAGCCTAAGATCACCATGTGCAATGTCAAGTGTTAGCTGGAGTGGTGTAAACCTAGCCGCCATTGGACTCTGGAGCAATGGAAATGCGTTCTCTGGAGTGATGAATCACGTTTTACCATCTGTCAGTCCGACGGACGAATCTGGGTTTGGCGGACGCCAGGAGAACGCTACCTGCCCCGATGCAGTGACAACTGTAAAGTTTGGTGGAAGGGGAATAATGGTTCAGGCTAGGCCCTTTAGTTCCAGTGAAGAGAAATCTTAACGCAACAGCATACAATGACATTCTAGACGATTCTGTGCTTCCAATTTTGTGGCAGCAGTTTGGGGAAGACCCTTTCCTGATTCAGCATGACAATGCCCCCGTGCACAAAGCGAGGTCCATACAGAAATGGTTTGTCGAGATCGGTGTGGAAGAACTTGACTGGCTTGCACAGAGCCCTGACCTGAACCCCATCGAACACCTTTGGGATGAATTGGAACACCGACTGTGAGCCAGGCCTAATCGCCCAACATCAGTGCCCAACCTCATTAATGCTCTTGTGGCTGAATGGAAGCAAGTCCCCGCAGCAATGTTCCAACATCTAGTGGAAAGCTTTCCCAGAAGAGTGGAGGCTGTTATAGAAGCAAAGTGGGAACCAACTCCATATTAATGCCCATGATTTTTAAATGAGAAGTTTGACGACCAGGTGTCCACATACCTTTGGTCATGTAGTGTATGTGCCAGAGATCAGCTTCGTCTCCTAATCTCATCAAACTCATCCTTCCCTCCGATGACTAGCTACAACTCGCTCTGAGTGTTACTTGGCGTGATACCATCCATCCGTACATCATTTTGTTTGTATTGGAAAACTGGATATTTGATTTTCTCAATGTTTGTTTGATAAAAACGTGTTGATTAAACTGAGGCTTTGCTTGACATATAAAAAACTAGAGCTGGCTTTGAAATTAAAGCATGTTATGCTGCCTTTAAGGACCTTCTTGATTCTAAGTAACCAGTGTAATCCTGATACACAGTATATTCCAAGAAAGCATACATCAATTATTATAGTATTATTGGCCTTCAAAGAATGCATCATGCACTTTTCCTACAACTGAAGGTTCAAACAGTCTGAATCGTGCAACAAAGCTTATTATGAGTCAAAAGCCAGTCCAGTTCCTACAGTATGAATAACATGTTAATTACAATGACGCACGCATGGCTCCATGCTATTTACTAGTGGTTAAAACCATCACAGAATCTGTGTGGCATCGGCAGAACACAACCTCCTCACCTCTTACTCTTAATAAAAATGCTGGAGCAGTTAAATAAACTGTGTTGTTAATTTGTAGAGTTAGATTCACAGAGTGCATGAAGCAGAGGCCTGTGGAACTGTGTGTGCGTGCGTGCGTCAATGTCGGGCCATAACATGTGTGTTAACAATGTTAGGGTTACCATGGAGATGGAGTTACTGTTTGCCACCTCATCAAGGACACGTTTGTGTAATATTATCTCTCCCTTTAATTGCTTTTGAAGTAAATGCAAAGCATTATTCCATAGTTGTTGAAAGGAAGTTGCTTACGTTTGTTGGATGCACTAGATAAGTTCTATGAAACATTCAAAAAAAAAAAAAACTTGTGAAAAAGTACACAAAACCTGAAACTTCTCTTTGAAACATCATCACTATCTTTTTTTACCTGTGACTCCGTACTTTGGCACAACAGTTAAACTTGAATGCGGGAGCTTCTAGGATCAGGCAGAAACTGTACCCATCAGGGCTCAGCCAATTACAGGTGTGATTTCTACCACCCTGAGACAGTCAAATGATTAACTGAGACAGTATGGTCCCTAGCTATTATAGCTAAACTATCCTGCTGTAACGACCTCGGCAATGTGTGTGTGTATGCGCGCGCATATATACGTAAATGTGTGTGTGTGTGTATTACTGAAATCCATCTAGAGACGTGGTAATTAGCCTCTGAAACATAGCACCATGTATCACTCACAGGGATTTAACAGCTGGGTAATTGGTACAACGTAAGGAAAAAATGTACTCGTCACTCCTGAGGAGGGAAACGGGGCTATAGATCAGAGGCTTAGGGGGACAGAGACAGTGGCCCACTGGCCCCCGTGCTCCTCCTGTTTCAGACAGGGCTCTCACAGTTCACAGAGAGGAAGAGGAGGCCAAAACATTGGCCTCATGGCACGTTGTTCATATGCAACACAGTTAATTAATTCAGATTAACGATAGACCCCCCTAGCTTGGTTCTATTCTCTCCCTTATGCTGGGCCTTATAATAGCTAATTAACCATTCACGTCACATTATTTTCCTTTTTACACAAGCCCTAGAAACAGCCAGGACGACGATCCTCATACTCACCCAGCAATCCACTGCGCATCTCAAAGCGCTATCAATGGCAACACATGTTAGGATAGGAATGTTAGGATAGGAGCAGCCAGCAGTGAACGGCACTAGCGAGCAAAGAAACAGGATATAAAAAGAAATAGGTAATCTGTGTTTAAGTTGAAACGATAGTGAAGGAGAGCCGCCTGTTTCATTCATATTGACATTAAGAACTTCTTTATCGCTCTCCCTAAAGAAAGCTCCCTGAACAATCTAAACCAGCAGAGCACACAATAAGGAATAATATGATTTCTGTTTACTGAGATATCAGCTGGTATTTTGGTGCTACACTGACAGCCAATAGCTGCAACATTATATTAGACCCCAATCTGGCATCTACAAATGTCAAGAGAATGCGAAAGAGGGAGGATGTGGTGAAGGGGATGGGTGGGGGCGTGTCGCACGTATGTGTAAAATTCTTTAAAAAACCAACAGAGTTTACATAAACATATTCTGAGGCTGAATCATTATCATATGTGCAGCTGTCAATCTTGATGCTTCAGCTGAGAGCAAAGCTTCTAGGGATAGAGTATAATACAACAACCCTATATCCAGGTTGACCATGATTTCTCTCTGAACTCCCTTGGTAAGTCCAAGCATGGTACATTAAGCTTATTCAAAAGCCAGCAGTAGTGAAATTCTAGTAGCAACAGTAGCAAACCCATCTATCCAGGCTCCTTATCTCCTTCTCTCTCTTTGCTTCTCTCACTTTCTGCTCTCTAAATCTTTCTCTCTCTCTCTCTTAAAAGAAACAGAATGTTTACCTTTTCAAAATGACAAAGGGGCAGTCCATAAAACAAGTGATGGAGGCAGTGATATGTTTTCATCAAAACAGGGACAGCCACACTCGCCTCATGCTTTCTCTACATCAGGTATCATTTACAAACTCAGCGAGGCAATGTGAGCTTTCAGTCACAAATTAGCTGCGTGGCTGATGTCATCAGTAGGGCAAGATATAAAGAATGTCAGTGAAATTACATGAACCAGCTTGTGATATGTTTTACATTTTATTTACCTACTTTCTTATCTTCACAATAATGTAATATCTATATACAGCACCAGTAATCAATTGGTACCAGCTACAGAAAAAAGATGCAGCATGTCCCTGGTTAATACCCAATAGACACCTACACACTAATATAAAGCTGAGTAGACGTGAGTACCTTGTCCAGAGTGAAGGTCTTGGTGAGAGCGAAGCCCCATCCTTCCAGGAAGGCCCTGCGGATCATGGCTGTGCTGGTGGTGGGGGGAGCAGAGGCCAGGCCAAAGGGGTTGGGGAACCTGATCCCACACATCTCCACACTGATGTCCACAGAGTCGATGGCACAGTGGAAAAGAGGGAGCTGGGGGACGCTGGACACCGTCTGGCCGTGGAGAGACTGAAGGGACAAAACATCCAGTTACAGTACCGTGAGATAACGATAGGAATATATTTGAAAGTTCCAGGAACTTTCCCAAAATTCCCAGCTTTTCCTGAAATCCTGGTTAGAGTCCGACGAGAAGGATATCCTGCTTTCACTGGAACAGGCCCAGATCCACACTTTTTGCATGTAGAAAAGGGGACACAGATCGGGGATGCTTCTGAGAAGCCGGAGGCGAGCGAGTAAACTCCCAATGGCTTCCATTCTCCTTGCTAACGTGCAATCGTTCGAAAATAAAATTACTATTGAGATTATTCTACCAACGGGACATTAAAAACTGTAACATCTTATGTTTCACCGAGACGTCGCTGAACGAAGAAACGGACAATATAGAGCTGGTGGGATTTTCCAAGCACCGGCAGAACATAGACACTACCTCTGGTAAGACGGGGGGTTGGGGTGTGTCTTTTTGTCAATAAAAGCTGGTGCACGATGTCTAATATTAAAGAAGTCTCGAGGTATTGCTCGCCTAAGGTAGAGCTGTTGATAAGTTGTTGACCACACTATCTACCAAGAGAGTTCTCATCTGTAGACATCTCAGACGAACCATCAAACAAGCAAAGCGTCAATACAGGATTAAGATTGAAACCTACTACACCGGCTCTGACGCTCTTCGGATGTGGCAGGGCTTGAAAACTATTACAGACTACAAAGGGAAACCCAGACGCGAGTTGACCAGTGAAGCGAGCCTACCAGACGAGCTAAATGCCTTTTATGCTCACTTCGAGGCAAGAAACACTGAAGCATGCACGAGAGCACTAGCTGTTCTGGATGACTATGTGATAACGCTCTCGGTAGCCGATGTGAACAAAACCTTTAAACAGGTCAACATTCACAAAGCCGCTGGGCCAGACGGATTACCAGGACGTGTGCTCAAAGCATGCGTGGACCAACTGTCAAGTGTCTTCACTGACATTTTCAACCTCTCCCTCTCTCAAGTCTGTAATACTTAAGTTTCAAGCAGACCATCATAGTCCCTGTGCTCAAGGAAGCGAAGGTAACCTGCCTAAATGATTACCGCCCCGTGGGACTCACGTCGGTAGCCATGAAGTGCTTTGAAAGGCTGGTCATGGCTCAAATTAACTTCTTAGGGAGCGGCTGCATAGGTGACGGTTTTGGAGAGTCTGGCGTGCCCAAAGTAAAATGCCTGCCACTCAGGCCCAGAAAATAGGATATGCACATAATTAGTACTATTGGATAGGAAACACACTGAAGTTTCTAAGAGTGTTAAAATAATGTATGTGAGTATAACAGAACTGATATAGCAGGCGAAAACCCCGAGGAAAATCCATCCGGATTTGCAGTTTTTTTTGTTTTTGTAAATGACCATCTTCTCCATTGTGCCTATTACATACAATGTTATGTAGGACTGAGACTGCAGTATCTATGGCTTCCACTAGATGTCAACAGTCAACAGTCAAAGACTGGGAATTCTAGGAGTAACCAGAACGGATAGGAACAGGAAGAAGTCAGAGGACCACTTTTGTAAACAAGGTTTGACGCACGCGAGATTGTGAACGCGCACCACTTTATTTTTATTTTTATTTATCGTTCACGTTAACGTCCGGTTGAAATATTACAGCAAAAATACACAACAGGATACTAAGGATACATTAAAAATGATGTTTGATTTGTTTGTAGAAAGTGTATAGGTATAATTTGAACGTGTTCTCTTCACGGTTCAATGGGCGACTCAACGGTGGATTTTATGATCATAACGCGCGCCAACCAAACAGAGATTTATGGATATAATAAATGACTTTTTATAACAAAAGAACCATTGGATGTCTTCGTTGGACACTTGGGAAGCCCTCAGCAGAAGTTCTTTGAAAAGTAAGGGATTTTATATTAGAGATTTTATGCGTTATTTGAAACCCACGTTGGTTATGGATTCATGCTAATGCATAAAATATGAGAGGGGCTATCCTCAAACAATCAAATGTTGTGCTTTCGTCGTAAAGACTTTTTGAAATCTGACAACGCTGTGATATTGCCAAGAAGCAGAGCTTTTGATGACTATGCAACACTTGTATATTGATGAATGTTTAATAATTCAACTTTTGGATTTTGAATTTGGCGCCTTGCATTTCACCGGGTAGTGTCGGGAGTAGAGCCCCACCACTCCCTAAGTAGTTAACAACTACAATTCGCATACCGCCCCAACAGACCCATAGATGATCTCAATCGCACTCCACACTGCCCTTTCTCACCTGGACAAAAGGAACACCTATCTGTGAGAATGCTGTTCATCGACTACAGCTCAGCGTTCAACACCATAGTGCCCACGAAGCTAATCACTAAGCTAAGGACTCTGGGAATAAACACCTCCCTCTGCAACTGGATCCTGGACTTACTGACGGACCGCCCCCAGGTGAGTACTTAGTCACCTCCTGTATTTCCTGTTCACCCACGACTGCGTGGCCAAAAACGACTCCAACACCATCATTATGTTTGCTGACGACACAACAGTGGTAGGCTTGATCACCGACAACGATGAGACGCCGTATAGGGAGGAGGTCAGAGAACTGGCAGTGTGGTGACAGGATAACAACCTCTCCCTCAATGTGAGCCTGACAAAGGAGCTGATTGTGGACTACAGTAAAAGGCGGGCCGAACAGGCCACCATTAATATCAACGGGGCTGAAGTTTAGCGGGTCAAGAGTTTCAAGTTCCTTGGTGTCCACATCACCAACGAACTATCATGGTCCAAACATACCAAGACAGTCGTGAAGAGGGCACGACAAAACCTTTTCCCCCTCAGGAGATTTGGCATGGGCCCCCAGATCCTCAAAAGGTTCTACAGCTGCACCATCGAGAGCATCCTGACTGGTTGAATCACCGCCTGGTATGGCAACTGCTCGCCATCTGACCGTAAGGCGAACGGGGCCAAGCTTCCTGCCATCCAGGACCTATATAATAGGTGGTGTCAGAGGAAAGCCCATAAAATTGTCAGAGACTGTTTTCTCTGCTACCGCACGGCAAGTCTAGGACCAAAAGGCTCCTCAACAACCACCGGACAATTTACATTGACCCCCCATTATATAGCCTCGTTAGTGTTATTCTTATTGTGTTACTTTTTATTATTACTTTTTATTTTAGCCTACTTGGTAAATATTTTCTTCTTCTTGAACTGCACTTTACACTACACTTTTGCGTATGTGGCAAATAAAGTTTGATTTGATTTGACAGAACTGTGAGATAACAAGAATAACCACTGGTATTATGACAAGTCAACATACAGCAGTCATATACCCAGCAGCCTCCTCATCCTCCCTAGGCACACAATGTCCCAAATGGTATCCTATTCCCTACACAGAGCCCTTAGTGCACTATATAGGGAATAGGGTGCCATTTGGGACGCATCCCTAAAGTCAAACATACAACAGTCATTCATCCATCCAACAGTCTCTTCCTCTCCTCCTCCTAATTAGCCCAGCGTTTATCACAGTCTCTGATTGCTTTTGTAATGATGTCACCACCGCATAATGAATGAGGAGGTGTCACGCTGTGTGTGTATGTATTTGTGTGTGTGTGTCATGCTGCGGCAAGGCGGCTGTTACATGACAGCCGGTGTTCCCCTTCGAGGGGTTTGGCATGTGGAGGAATACACGCCAAACACAAGCCAAGCAACACGGGGGAAAACAGCAGCGGGGAACATGTAAATACAAAAGATGGTGATTATTAGGAATACTGGGGGGTTCCAGAGTTCCAACCAACAACAGCTTTAGCTGTCAAGATGTTGACATGTTCTGGATCGTCGTCGTCTTCCCCACGTCTCCTTATATGAATCCCAAATGGCACCATATTCCCTATATCAGGGCTCTCCAACCCTGTTCCTGAAGAGCCACTGTACCGTGCTATAGGTTTTCACTCCAACCCTAATCTAGCACACCTGATTCTAATAATTAGCTGAATCAGGTTAGTTACAACTGGGGTTGAAGTAAAAACCTACAGGAGGGTAGCTCTCCAGGAACAGGGTTGGTGCCCTGCCCTATATAGTCCCTGGTTAAAAGTAGTGCACTACATAGGGAAGAGTGCTATTTGGGACGAGCCCTTTTCTACTTTGAAACTGGTTTCTCACATATGGTGGTGAACGAGTATACGCTTGACCTCATTCATATAAGTATATAGATAATATTTAAGAGTAAATAGCAACCTCTCACTCAGGTGTCCCATGCAGCACTAACTTCCAAGAAGGTCTAAATTCAACCATGCACATGATAGGATAGCAAAAATACACTAAAAACAGCCTAAATGCACTGATCGAAAGGGAGACCTATGACACAGTAATATCACATTCTGATATAAAACACACTATTATCCTGAACATGGAACACACAGTTCAAGGGATCTCTGAATGGCTCAGATATTAATTGCTGACCCTTTCCAGCAAATTGCCTGAATTCATTTCCTCTTCCTTGGTCGATTACTGTAAAAAGCCAAGCAATCTACTGTTGCTTCCTTTCTGGTTAGAAGTGGCATTTAATCTGCAAATAAACACTTGTCTATGCTTTGCACTGAACACAGCTACATTACTACAATTAACCTGCATCTGAACCGGGCCCGGTCTGCCGAGCGCTGCACTTTGCAGTATAATCTGAGGGGAAATGGAGGGATGGGGAGGAGGATGGAGGGATGTAGAGGAGGTCAGGCACCTCAGGAAGACAAGCCGGCACGCTGGGAGAATTGGAGGCTGGGAATCAACCGCTGTCTCTGTTATTACATGTGGGAGCAGTAAAGAGTCCTCTCTGATCCTGCCTTTTCACAGACTAGTGCACCACACACCCATCTGTACTGCACTTTGACTCATTCACTTAGTGTTCACCACAGTAAGTGCTGCGTGCAGTACAGTACAGAGTGTACATGCTGAGTGTTCAAGGTGAATGTAGTAATGATGATGATGTATCATTTGGCTTCCTTTCCACTTCCTTTTCAAACCCACAGTTGACATGAATTAATCCACAACGGAAAGAGCTAATATTGTATCGAGCTAATATGTATTTCAATATTGACATATTCTGCTAATTGAGAAGTGATGTAATTGCCTTGGTTCAATCGTGAATCTACACACGGGGATGCTGTTATTGGGGAAAAGAAAAGGAAACAAATGAAAGTCTAGCGAGATGAAGTACTGAACATTGATACTGTGTAAATGTTTATAGTCACTCTCAAAAAGTAAGGGTTTGTTGATCGTCAGTGAAACGTTAGCTTTCTCTAAAGCCTCCATCTTTCCTTTTCTATTTCTTTCCTCTTCTCCCTCTCCCTCTCATTCTCCCAGGTACCTTCTAGTGGAAATGTAATTATCTTGAGCACTATGCTACTACGCTGGTTAGCAGCACGGTGAAGGTGTTGTCTGTTTATGTAGCATTATAATGCACTTCACTCTTTAAAAGCAGCTAAAACGAGCAAATGACTCAAACAGTACATCAGCTTAGGTTGTATTGTAGAGCGGCATCAGTTCATTACATTTACTAATCTACTCAGTGTGGTGATAAACAGATGTACATAACATTATTAACATTACGTTATACTGTACACATCTACCCGCATATACAGTACTGTTGATACATGATGTTCTTCTTCATTAATTAGTTGTCCAAATCCCCCCTCTGCCATGGAGGCATCTGCTGCAGTCTCAGAAGCACCACCGCACCAAGGTGGGGAAGCTTGTTTCTAAGTGTGTGTTTGTGTGTGTGTGTCCACACGTGTGTATGTTGAAAAAGTTGTGACATTCTGTATGTGTGTGTGTGTGTGTGTGTATGTGTGTGTGTATATAACACAGCCCTGGGGCTGGGGACACACCTGTAGGTACTTGTGCATGTGCCAGGATGCCTGTTTGCCGTCGTTGACTGACTCCACGGTGGTGTTTGCCTGTCCTGCCACGTCGCCCCCAGCAAACACCCAGGGCTCACTGCTCTGCATGCTCTCTGGGTCCAGCTCTGGGAGACCCCAGCGGTTCAAACGCACCGGAGCCATGGCGTCTTTCACTGGAGGAGAGGGGAGAGAGGATCCACAGTTAGTGATGGTGTGGGCAGTACTTAAGTAAAAATACTTGAAAGTACTTCTTAAGTTGTTTTTTGTGGGTATCTGTACTTTACTTTGATATTTATAATTTGGACAACTTTTAGTTTTACTTCACAACATTCCAAAAATAAAATAATGTACTTTTTACTCCATACATTTTCCCTGACACACAAAAGTACTCTTACATTTTGAATGCGTCGCAGGACAGGAAAATGGTCCAATTCACGCACTTGTCAAGAGAACGTCCCTGATCAACGATATTGCCTCTGATCCGGTGGACTCATAGCACACATGCTTTGTTTGTAATTATGTCTGAGTGTTGGAGTGTGCCCCTGGCTATCCATACATTTAAAAAACAAGAATGGTGGCATCTGGTTTGCTTAATATAAGGAATTTGAAATGATTATACTTTTGACACTATATAAGTATATATTTTTTATTTACTTTTGATACTTAAGTATATTTAAAATCAAATACTTTAAGACTTTTACTCAAGTAGAATTTTACTGCATGACATAAAACTTTTACTTGAGTCATTTTCTATTAAGGTATCTTTACTTTTACTCAAGTATGACGATTGGGTACTTTTTCCACCACTGGGTGTGGGGTGTGTGTGTTTGTGTGTGTGTGTGTGTTTGTGTGACAGAGAGAGAGAGAGAGAGAGAGAGAGAGAGAGAGAGAGAGAGAGAGCGATAGAGAGAGAAAGAACGACAGAGAGAGAAAGGGAGAGAAAGAGGCGAGAGACGACAGAAAGTGAGAGATAGCGAGAGGAGAGAGAAAGAGAGAAAAAGAGAGAATGGAGAGAGAGGAATAGAACGAGATAAAAAAAATTGGAGTGAGAGTGAGCGACCGTGATGGACTACAAACCATACAGAGAGCAATATGAAGTCTGTGACAAGACCGATGACAGCAGGGGATTCACGCTCTCTGTCTCTCCCCTTAATGTAACATCTCCTGAGGCATTCATTCACTGTTAGCTGAATGTTAGCCCAGAGATCCTCTGTCAAACTGATCTACATTATAAAAAAGCTCATTTTCTTCTACCTCCCGAGCACACCTATACAATTCATCTTTCAGACTAAATGCTTTTTAGCATGGAAGATGGTCTGCATCGATCAGCAGGGACATTTTTAAATACAGATCTGCGAGTTGGACAAGATTTATTACACTCTATTAGAATTACTAGAGGGAGGGGGGAAAGTTTCACCTTCCCAGTCTATTCAACGGGGAAAGGTTTTTATTTGACACCCAAAATACAAGGAAATGTACATAAATAAGAATAGAGAGAGAGCCTGCTATTTTTTATTGCAACCATACTATTGAAGTTGAATTCCTCCATAAGGGGAGGACAGTAGAGAATGTGTAGAGAGTTGCGTGTCAAACCCCTCAGAGCGGAACACCAGCTGTCAAGTAACGGCCGTCTTGTTGCAGTGTTACACACATGACAATGTATGATGCGGTGAATGTTATCATACACACTGATGGGGGATAAACACAGCAGCATCGTCCTGCCATAGTGATGAACAGACTCACTTACAAGAAATTGGGGAAACAAAATGGTGTCAAGTTGATTGCAGTAGAAATTCTGGGCTTTTGCCCATTCATTTAGTAGAAGAAGACACATACCTCATTATACTGTACAAAAATGTGTATTGGTATATTCAGCAGAATATTTAATATGGCATGTTGTGTTACCATATATTTCCATATAATCCATATGTGTAATCATCCATTCTGAGCCATTATTAGCATATCCTGCTATGCTATAACAGCTAGAGCTAGACCTACTCAACAAAAAAGAAACGTCCCTTTTTCAGGACCTTGTCTTTCAAAGATAATTCGTAAAAATCCAAATAACTTCAAAGATCTTCATTGTAAAGGGTTTAAACACTGTTTCCCATGCTTGTTCAATGAACCATAAACAATTAATGAACATGCACCTGTGTAATGGTCGTTAAGACACTAACAGCTTACAGACGGTAGGCAATTAAGGTCACTGTTATGAAAACTTAGGACACTAAAGAGGCCTTTCTACTGACTCTGAAAAACACCAAAAGAAAGATGCCCAGGGTCCCTGCTCATCTGTGTGAACGTGCCTTAGGCATGCTGCAAGGAGGCATGAGGACTGCAGATGTGGCCAGGGCAATACATTTCTATGTCCTTACTGTGAGACGCCTAAGACAGCGCTACAGGGAGACTGGACGGACAGCTGATCGTCCTCGCAGTGGCAGACCACGTGTAACAACACCTGCACAGGATTGGTACATCACACCTGCGGGACAGGTAGAGGATGGCAACAACAACTGCCCGAGTAACACCAGAAACGCACAATCCCTCCATCAGTGCTCAGACTGTCCGCAATAGGCTGAGAGAGGCTGGACTGAGGGCTTGTAGGCCTGTTGTAAGGCAGGTCCTCACCAGACATCCCCGGCAACAACGCGCCTATGGGCAAAAACCCACCGTCGCTGGACCAGACAGGACTGGCAAAAAGTGCTCTTCACTGACGAGATGCGGTTTTGTCTCACCAGTGGTGATGGTCGGATTCGCGTTTATCATCGAAGGAATGAGCGTTACACCGAGGCCTGTACTCTGGAGCGGGATCAATTTGGAGGTGGAGGGTCCGTCATGGTCTGGGGTGGTGTGTCACAGCATCATCGGACTGAGCTTGTTGTCATTGAGGGCAATCTCAACGCTGTGCGTTACAGGGAAGACATCCTCCTCCCTCATACAGTACCCTTCCTGCAGGCTCATCCTGACATGACCCTCCAGCATGACAATGCCACCAGCCATACTGCTCGTTCTGTGCGTGATTTCCTGCAAGACAGGAATGTCAGTGTTCTGCCATGGCCAGCGAATAGCCCGGATCTCAATCCCATTGAGCACGTCTGGGACCTGTTGGATCAGAGGGGTGAGGGCTAGAGCCATTCCCCCCAGAAATGTCCAGGAACTTGCAGGTGCCTTGGCGGAAGAGTGGGGTAACATCTCACAGCAAGAACAGGCAAATCTGGTGCAGTCCATGAGGAGGAGATGCACTGCAGTTCTTAAATGCAGCTGGTGGCCACACCAAATACTGACTGTTACTTTAGATTTTGACCACCCCTTTGTTCAGGGACACATTATTCAATTTCTGTTAGTCACATGTCTGTGTTCATACAAATATTTTCACATGTTAAGTTTGCTGAAAATAAACACAGTTGATAGCGAGAGGACGTTTCTTTTTTTGCTGAGTTTATATCCCTCATAATAACAGCTAGCTATAACAGCTAGGGCCTACACAACACCTATATCCCTCATAATAACAGCTAGCTATAACTGCTGTAGTTAGGGCCTACACAACACCTATATCCCTCATCATAACAGCTAGCTATAACTGCTGTAGCTAGGTCCTACACAACACCTATATCTCTCATAATAACAGGTAGCTATAACTGCTGTAGCTAGGTCCTACACAACACCTATATCTCTCATAATAACAGGTAGCTATAACTGCTGTAGCTAGGTCCTACACAACACCTATATCTCTCATAATAACAGGTAGCTATAACTGCTGTATCTAGGTCCTACACAACATATATATTCCTCATTATAACAGCTAGCTATAACTGCTGTAGCTAGGGCCTACAAAACACCTATATCTCTCATAATAACAGCTAGCTATAACTGCTGTAGCTAGGGCCTACACAACACCTATATCTCTCATAATAACAGCTAGCTATAACTGCTGTAGCTAGGTCCTACACAACATATATATTCCTCATTATAACAGCTAGCTATAACTGCTGTAGCTAGGACCTACACATTACATATATCCCGTATAATAACAGCTAGCTATAACTGCTGTAGCTAGGTCCTACACAACATATATATTCCTCATTATAACAGCTAGCTATAACTGCTGTAGCTAGGACCTACACATTACATATATCCCGTATAATAACAGCTAGCTATAACTGCTGTAGCTAGGGCCTACATAACACCTATATCCCTCATAATAACAGGTAGCTATAACTGCTGTAGTTAGGGCCTACACAACACCTACATCCCTCATAATAACAGCTAGCTATAACAGCTACAGCTAGGTCCTACACAACACCTTCATCTGTCATTGTCACGTCCAGGCCTGAAAAGACAGGCTGGCGTGTTTTTGCTTTGGTTTTGGTGTAGGGTTTTTATGTTCTAGGTGTTATATATCTATGTTGGAGTAATGGTTCCCAATTAGAGGCAGCTGTGTGTCGTTGTCTCTAATTGGGAACCATATATATGTTTGGGGTTTTCATTTAGGTTTTGTGGGTTATTGTTTGTACATAGCTGTGTGTTTTGTTCAAGTTATGTTTCGTTACGATCTTCGTTCATTCATTTTGTTATTTTGCCCAGTTACGTGTGTTACGTTTTCGGTTAATAAAACATGTATACTGGATGCCTCGCTGCCCCTTGGTCTGACCCTTATGAAGATCGTGACAGAATAACCCACCATAAAAGGACCAAGCAGCGAGAGAGCCAGGATTTCTGGCTGGAAAGGGGCCTTGGGGGAAGACGACAGAGCATCGTTACCCCAAGAGGCGGATGGAAGCGGCGAAGACTGAGCGAGGGGAGCTACGAGGATATATATGGAGCGTGGAACCCGGAGAGGGAGAGATACATTGGAACTCGCCTGGCACGGAAGCCCGAAAGGCAGCCCCCAAAAACTTTTTTGGGGGGGCACACGAGGAGGTTGGCCAGTTCTGGAGGGACTCCTGAGCCAACTCCTCGTGCTTTGTGGAGAGAGCGTCGCACAGAAAGGACACCGTGCTATGCAGTTTTGCGCACGGTTTCTCCTGTGCGCGTTCACAGCTCGGTGCGAGAGATTCCAGCGCCACTCGTCTGTCAGGCTACGATGAGTGTGCAGCCTGGTAGAGTGGTGCCGGCTCAGCGCTCCTGGTCTCCGGTGCGCCTCCTTGGACCAGGATATCCTGCACCGGTTCTGCGTGCAGTGTCTCCAGTACGTGTCCACAGCCCAGTGCGAGAGATCCCAGCGCCACTCATCTGTCAGGCCAAGGTCAGTGTGCAGCCTGGTAGAGTGGTGCCAGCTCTGCGCGCTAGGTCTCCAGTGCGTCTCCTAGGACCAAGATATCCTGCACCGGTCCTACGGGCAGAATCTCCGGTTTGCATCCACAGCCCTGTACGTCCTGTCCCTGCTCCACGCTCCAGGATCCCTGTTCCACGCTCCAGGATCCCTGTGCCCGGCGTGGACTCAGCAAGTCCTGTCCCTGCTCCACGTTCCAGGATTCCGGTACCCGTCGGGAACCCAGTACGTCCTGTTCCTGCTCCCCGCGTTATGAGCCCAGTACGGCCGGTTCCTGTTCCCCGCACCAGAGTGCGCGTTACGAGCCCAGTACGGCCGGTTCCTGCTCCCCGCACCAGAGTGCGCGTCACGAGCCCAGTACGGCCGGTTCCTGCTCCCGCACCAGAGTGCGCCACGAGCCCAGCACGGCCGGTTCCTGCTCCCGCACCAGAGGGCCAGTGAGGGTCCCCAGTCCTGAGCCGCCAGTGAGGGTCCCCAGTCCTGAGCCGCCAGTGAGGGTCCCCAGTCCTGAGCCGCCAGTGAGGGTCCCCAGTCCGGCGCCGCCAGTGAGGGTCCCCAGTCCGGCGCCGCCAGTGAGGGTCCCCACTCCGGCGCCGCCAGAGAGGGTCCCCAGCCCGGGGCCGCCAGAGAGGGTCCCCAGCCCGGGGCCGCCAGAGAGGGTCCCCAGTCCTGAAATTGGCCCAGGGCCTCCGGTGCGTGACTTGACCAGCACGGCCAGCACCGAGCCGCCACCTGGGACAAAGAAACTCATTCAAGACCCCCCATGGACTTTTGGGTGGCGGTCGAGTCCGCGCTTTGGGTACTGTCACGCCCAGGCCTGAAAAGACAGGCTGGCGTGTTTTTGCTTTGGTTTTGGTGTAGGGTTTTTATGTTCTAGGTGTTATATATCTATGTTGGAGTAATGGTTCCCAATTAGAGGCAGCTGTGTGTCGTTGTCTCTAATTGGGAACCATATATATGTTTGGGGTTTTCATTTAGATTTTGTGGGTTATTGTTTGTACATAGCTGTGTGTTTTGTTCAAGTTATGTTTCGATACGATCTTCGTTCATTCATTTTGTTATTTTGCCCAGTTACGTGTGTTACGTTTTCGGTTAATAAAACATGTATACTGGATGCCTCGCTGCGCCTTGGTCTGTCCCTTATGAAGATCGTGACAGTCATGCATAGTACCTGGCAACACAAACAGGGGGAGCTGTGTTGCCAGGACATTGTGTGTTGCCGAACATTGTAAAGAATATTTAGGAAGCTATAGAAGTCTTTGATTTTGCCACGTTTATTATATTACACACACCTTAATGCATACATTTAAAATGTATTATATGAGCTAAACATACAAATAAAAAAATGAAGTATAATTTTTAGAAAGTACTAATGGGGAAGTGCTTATATGGCCACCAGTGGCTTCAAAGCTTCTCATTGGCTAACACATAGCATCAGCAATCCAGGGTTTGTATACATCTTCGGCATGAACGCACAAGCATGCCAACTATGCACACACAGAAACAGACACACGCACACTTTTTGTGACAGTACAGCGTAAGGGGAAGGAAATGCTTAGCTAACACAGAGGAGGTGGGTGCATCATGTATCCAGTTCCCAACCCACCCTCCATGAAACTCAGCAGGAAGGAGACAAATGCAGGAAGGAGGCATGGGTGCAATAATGGCTGCCTCCCTCCCTCCCTTCAGAGTCTGCTTCCCAAATGACACCCTATTCCCTTTAAAGTGTGCTACTTTTGACCAGGACCCATAGGGCTCTGGTCAAATGTAGTTGACTACATAGGGAATATGGTGTCATTTGCGACGCACACTGGGTCCAGCCCACCAGACTATACAGGCCAGGTTTTAACTGCTAACTCATCCTACAGCTGTGTTCACTGCCAAGCGGAACATCCTCTGTGGGTCTGACAACATACTTAAGTGGATAAGTGATTCATAGTTCAAGAATAAGGATCATTCTGACTGTACTACTCTGGGGATTCTTTTCTCAGCATTTTGTTGTTTCTGTACGATGAAATCACACACACAAACACAGACACGCTTGCAAGCACGCTTGACGCACATACACACACAAACAAACACACACACTAGCATGCCAAGGCACGGATCAATTCCTTCCTAAATATGCAGGCAATCAGGTTTGGCAGAAATATCATCCTATCAAATTAAACTAGTTTGCTCGGAGTCATGCACCCCATTTAATTCAGGCTCTTATCAGTAATTCCTCATGTTTTAATTAACCTTGGTGATTAATTGCTAATCATAACAATACCCTCCTTAGCTCTCGACGACACCTTTGGGGATGTGGAGCAGGTTCTAAGGATGTTTCTTTAACAACAGGTCAACCATAGTACCAGGGGGGAGGAAGAGAGAGAGACCGCGTCCCAAATGCCATCCTCTACTGTGCACTCCTTTTCACAAGAGCTTGATGGACCCTGGTCAAAAGTAGTGCACTATGAAAGGAATAGAGTGCCTTTAGACACGCAAAAAGAGTAACCAAATGGATAATAAAATCCATTTGCGCTGTGGAGAGGTGGAAGTGGGTAGACCGAATCAGTGGAGCAGATTACGATAACAATCAGTCAATCAAGCCTTTACCCCATCTATAAAATCAATAAGACACAGTCAGATAGACACAGTCAGGCAAGAACGTCAGCGGAACTCGGTCTACACCGAGTCTCTCACACTCTCTCTTTATCTTAATTACTTGGTTGAGTAGATGTGTATTTCACCATCACGACCGATTATGAATGCGTGTAAAACATGTTCAGTTTCTGCCTGCTTAGGTAGCCCCAACTATGTATTTGTGCATTTGTGCTGCATCGCAAGGTTGGCTAATGGCAGAGCTAGCTGGGTAACCAATTGTAAAGCTCTGTCGCTCTATCGCCGAGCACTTGTGTGTGTGTGTGTGTGTGCGCACGTGTGTGTGTGCGCATGTGAGTGTGTGGACGTCACCGGGCGGTCGTCTGTAGCTTGAAACTCATTACACTGATTTCATGTCATTGTTGGGTGACTCTGGACAGTGTGTGGCGGTTGTGCCCCTCCTGCGATACCCACCTCTGTTTATTCAATAGCAGCCTAATTGAAAATCATAGCAGGTATGGCCTTTTCTCAACGCAATCTAATTACCTGCCCTGGCGACAGTGTCACACAAAAAGACAGGCGTTGTCTTGCAAGCAAGTGGGTTAAAAAAAAATGATCATCCTAGATGAGGGCTCCCCTACTGGTGCCCTCCAGGTTTGGCCCCCACATGTATTCTGAGCAGAATATTTTTAATAAAAAGAATAATAATAAATATACATATTATTATATATCATTATATACAGTCAAAAGTTTGGACACACCTACTCATTTTTTTACTATTTTCTACATTGTAGAATAATAGTAAAGACATCAAAACTATGAAATAGCCCAATCATATAGTAACCAAAAATCAACATATATATTATATTTGAGATTCTTCAAAGTAGCCATCCTTTGCCTTGATGACAGACAGCTTGGAGGAGGAGGGGAGGAGTGATGGTGCTTTGCTGGTGACATTGTCTGGGATTTATTTAGATGTCAAGGCACACTTAACCAGCATGGCTACCACAGCATTCTGCAGTGATACGCCATCCCATCTGGTTTGCGCTTAGTGGAACTATCATTTGTTTTTCAGCAGGACAATGACCCAAAACACACCTCCAGGCTGTGTAAGGGCAAATTGACCAAGAAGGAGAGTGATGGAGTGCTGCATCAGATGACCTGGCCTCCACAATCACCCGACCTCAACCCAATTGAGATGGTTTGGGATAAGTTGGACCACAGAGTGAAGGAAAAAGAGCCAACAAGTGCTCAGCATATGTGGGAACTCCTTCAATACTGTTAGAAAAGCATCCCAGGTGAAGCTGGTTGAGCGAATGCTAAGAGTGTTCAAAGCTGTCATCAAGGCCAAGAGTGGCTACTTTGAAGAATCTAACATCTAAAATATATTTTGATTTGTTTAACACTTTTTTCATTACTACATGATTCCTTATGTGTTATTTCATAGTTTTGATGTCTTCAATATTATTCTATAATGTAGAAAATAGTAAAAATAACGAAAAACCCTTGAATGAGTAGGTGTGTCCAAACTTTTGACTGGTACTGTATATATATAGTTGGACATAAAAGACTGTAACAACACCAGGAAATCAGCTTCAAGTGATTACATTTTTTTTTATCTGTTCCCAAGTATTCCCAATAATAGAGAGACACGTGATCGAATTCAAATGTAAGCAATGTTTGAAATTATGTTATATCTGTTTTGGCTTCTTGTGGCCAATTTTCAGTCTACACATTATTTCTAATTATGTTCCAACCCCCTGACAAGGTTCTGTAAACACTCACATACAGGCAGACACACAGGCACGCTAACATGCACAGACACGCACACACACACAAGAGTCTCAAAACCCAAGTACATTGAGTTCTCATCACCGGCACTCATCTAAATTAGAGCCTCAACACAAGACATATTGTGTGTAGATGATGATGAGGAAAACAATGTGATGAGTGTCGTCTTAAGTCCTACTCCAAATGTGCTAAACAATGATAAGTTAGACAGTCCTATCCAAACGGGACCACTGTTATCGCTCGTATAATGAGAAATCTCCAGGAGAAAAGGGAGATCCAGGTGTACCATCAACGTAATGGTTTGTGTTTGTTCGGCAGGCTTTCTGTCTGTCTGTCTGATTCTGTTTAATGCACATCAAGGACAACATCCTCATGCTGTTTTTAATGCAATAATGTAGACAACATTCAACACAAACTTTTCAGAGAAACACTCAATTTGAGGATATTTGTAAGAGTTGATAAAAACTATAACAGTGGACTATGCTGTCAAAGAGTCTACTCATATGGCAAACCTCTGGTTCCATTCAGAGTAAAGGTATTATTATTGTGTATCAATAGCAAGTCAATGGTCACATGGCACCTTTACTTACTGTAGAACATAGAACATGTTTGTAAAGCTGTCAATCATACAAAAATCACACTGTTGTGATGTTCAATGCACTTTCAATAAAGTTTGATTATGATTGATACCTCTGGGGTCGCTCAGCATGGATCCGAAGGCGCTGATGATGTAATCGGCCTTGAGGCGTATTATCTGATCCTCGTCCTCCGTCCAATCACCTTCGTCTGTCTGCTCCGTACGACAGAGCTCCATTCCTGCCACACGACCCGCCTTCATGATGACCTCACGAGGGGACAGGAAGGGCATGAACTCACACTTCTCTTCCTTGGCCAGCTCTATCTATAGGTATGGGAAATATAGAGCTCAGGGGTCAACGGTGATGGGTCATCGAAAGGTTACATCTTCAAATTGTGGCTTGAACTGTGTTAAATTATTTTAAGTATCAAAGATTAGAATTTTTTTATCACAATATTTCTCGTCAAATGCAAAGTCATTTTAATCTAAAACTGGAAAAAAAAAGATGTTTAATTATCAAGCCCAAGGTACAACTTTTTTATTCCCTTGGTTTGTCAGGATTGGAAAATATATTTTGTAGTCTCACACATTACAACGGCACACAATAGAAGACACTAGGAAGTTTTCCTGCTTTGTTCAAAGACCTTCAATTTCATACGGATTAATGAAAAAAAGCCCCATCTACAACAAAGTCATTGAAATTACGTTTCCAGTCCTGAGATGTGCACAAAAGGGAAGGGGGGTGGGTTGCTTCTATAATAGCTTCCCTTTCTCCCACAGTTTTCTGAAATTGTCTCAGTTGACATCAATGCTCATGCTTCACACAATATTGAACTTTTTTTCAAAGTGATGTGAAGGTTACTGACGCCTACAAGAGGCCTAAACTTAATATACCTTATAAACAAACTTAATTAGTGTGAGGCGATGCTAGCAGCTTAACTGTCTGCTTCTGCGGAGAAAAGCAAACAGCTGTTGATAATCACCTTACATTTCTCATTTCGTTAGGGTTATTTTTGGCGTTACTATGGCAGCAAGAGGTGTGCTCTGACACGACGCATGACTAAAGATGCCGTTGGACGATGATTCTAAAATGAAATGAACTGTGCTGTCAAGCTCAACTCTCAACTAGAATAGCATTGACAGAAAGACACCTTGAACTTTTCGTCACACTCACAATCATAACTAATATACAGCAGTTGAAGAATGCATCTTAACTCCAAGTGCTACTTTTACTGATGGTCTAACACATCAAAAGTTGATAAGAATCAAGACTGAAGGGAGTATACGAGTCAATGTCATGCTTCAAATGCAGGGATATCTTTTGAAGGAACAGTGAAAATAGCAACAGCACTGCCTATGATATCCTTCCTCTCTCCTTTGTGGCAGCGCTACTAGAAAGGGACAGATCCCAGTGAGTCCGTCTGGGGCTCACGGCAGTGTGTGTGTGCAGGCGGAGAGCTTTTGACAGTTATTGCCCTCCAGAACCTAAGACAGGCCTTTGTAATAAACCAGAAAAAAAGCAGCTTAAAAAACATGTCATCGGGGCCAAGGAGAGGACACTCACACAGACAGCTTAATAAAGACAGCGTCCTCTCTCCTCTCACTAGCCTTCTCCCTAACACTATCTCTCTGTCTATCTTTCTCCCTCAGTCTTTCTCTCTCTGTCTGTCTTTCTCTCTCTGTCTGTCTTTCTCAAACAAGTTAAGCATCTGGTACACTGGTAACATTTAGCGATCTCTCTCTCTCTCTCTCTCTGTCAACGTCTTTTCTTTTTTCCTTTCTTTTCTTTTCTCTCATTTCTTCTTGTTTGTCTCTACCTCCTCGGGGACAGCCCTGATGTTGGTGAAGCCTTTCCTAAACACCACGTAGACCCGCTTGGCACCGCAGCGCAGGGAAGAAGTGGCACAGTCGAACGCTGTGTCTCCTGAACCCAGAACGATCACCGTGCCACGCAGCAACGGCAGGGAAGACTTGCAGCTACACATTCCTAAAAGCGTGAGGAGAAGAGAAAAGGAGTTACAATCTGACCATTTATTGTGTTGATTTTGAGATTATATATACAGTACCAGTCAAAAGTTTGGACATACCTATTCATTCTAAAATGTAGAATAATAGTGAACACAACAAAACGATGAAATAACACATACAGAATCATGTAATAACCAAAAAAGTGTTAAACAAATCAAAATATATTTTATATTTGAGATTCTTCAAAGTAGCTGCCCTTTGCCTTGATGACAACTTTGATCACTCTTAGCATTCTCTCAAACAGCTTCATGAGGTAGTCACCTGGAATGCATTTGAATTAGCAGGTGTGCCTTCTTAAAAGTTAATTTGTGGAATTTCTTTCCATCTTAATGCATTTGAGCCAATCAGTTGTGACAAGGTAGGGGTGATATACAGAAGATAGCCCTATTTGGTAAAAGACCAAGTCCATATTATGGCAAGAACATCTCAAATAAGCAAAGAGAAACGACCGTCCATCATTACTTTAGGACATGAAGGTCAGTCAATCTGGAAAAATAACTTTTAAAGTTTCTTCAAGTGCAAGAGCAAAAACCATCAAGCTCTATGATGAAATTACATCTCATGAGGACCACCACAGGAAAGGAAGACCCACAGTTACCTCTGCTGCAGAGGGTAAGTTCATTAGAGTTACCAGCCTCAGAAATTGTAGCCCAAATAAATGCTTCACAGTGTTCAAGTAACAGACATCTCAACATCAACTGTTCAGAGGAGACTGCGCGAATCAGGCCATCATGGTCAAATTTCTGCAAAGAAAACAATACTAAAGGACCCCAATAAAAAGAGGAGACTTGCTTGGGCCAAGAAACACGAGCAATGGACATTAGACCGGTGGAAATCTGTCCTTTGGTCTGATGAGTCCATATTTTTGATTTTTGGTTCCAACCGCTGTGTCTTTGTGAGACGCAGAGTAAGTGAACGGATGATCTCCGGATGTGTGGTTCCCACCGTAAAGAATGGATGAGGAGGTGTGATGGCGTAAGGGGGGCTTTGCTGGTGACACTGTCTGTGATTTATTTAGAATTCAAGGCACACTTAACCAGCATGGCTACCACAGCATTCTGCAGCGATACGCCATCCCATCTGGTTTGCGCTCAGTAGGACTATCATTTGTTTTTCCATAGGACAATGACCCAATGTCTTATTTCACAGTGTTGATGTCTTAACTACTATTCTATAATGTAGAACATAGTAAAAATATAGAAAACCCCTTGAATGAGTAGGTGTGTCCAAACTTTTGACTAGTACTGTATGTCTAAGTGTTTAATTCATTGTGGGAAAACTACACTGAACAAAAATATAAAACGCAACATGCACTTAATATTAAGATTTTACTGAGTTACAGATCATAAAAGAAATAAATTAATTGACTCTGAATACCTATATGCATCTGTTGGTAAGTTAAAAAAAGTTAGGGGCGTGGATCAGAAAACCAGTCAGTATCTGGTGTGACCACTCTTTGCGAAGGAGATGTGTTGCGCTGCATGAGGCCTCATGCAGCGCAACACATCTCCTTCGCAAAGAGTTGATCAGGCTGTTGATTGTGGCCTGTGGAAAGTTGTCCCACTAATCTTCAATGTCTGTGTGAAGTTGCTGAATATTGGCGGGAACTGGAACACACTTTCGTACACGTCGATCAGGAGCATCCCAAATATGCTCAATGGGTGACATGTCTGGTGAGTATCCTTGCGACTCACTACGCCATACACGCTGTCTGCCACCTGCTCTGTACAGTTCAAACTGGTATTCATCCAGTGTGCCAGTGGCCATCGAAGGTAAGCATTTGCCCACTAAAGTTGGTTACGATGCTAAACTGCAGTCAGTCCAAGACCCTTGTGAGGAGGCTGGTGGCTGGTCTCAGACGATCCCGCAGACAAAGAAGCAGGATGTGGAGTTCCTGGGCTAGCGTGGTTACACATGGTCTGCGGTTGTGAGATTGGTTGGAAGTACTGCCTTATTCTCTAAAACAACATTGGAGATGGCTTATGGTAGAGAAATTAACATTAAATTCTCTGGCAACAGCTCTGGTGGACATTCCTGCAGTCAGCATGCCTATTGCACATCCCCTCAAAACTTGAGACATGTGTGGCACTGTGTTGTGACAAAACTGCACATTTTAGAGTGGCCTTTTATTGTCCCCAGCACAAGGTGCGCCTGTGTAATGACCATGCTGTTATTAAATCAGCTTCTTGATATGCCAGACCTGTCAGGTGGATGGATTATCTTGGTAAAGGAGAAACATTGTTGAGAAATAAGCTTTTTGTGTGTATGGAAAATGTGGGGATCTTTTATTTTAGCTTAGAAAACATGCCTTACATATATTTTTCAGTATAAATGAAATCTTAAAAAAAAGAAACAATTTAGTTGCTGCTGTCACTGCTCGTTCTATTGGCTGCAGTGTTTACCTGTTTTGCTGGCTTTGGCGACCAAAGGTAGGAAATCCTTTGAGGTGTAAAAGCCTTGGTCGATCGTCAGCCCCTCAAATATTTTATGTCTGTTAGCCTGCGGAAGACCTGGTGACAAAAACGACACAGAAGAAAGCAACGGAGTTGAGAATAGTTTTATAGCAACAAATTAACAAACGGCACAGACAGAATTATGTAATTCCTGAAAGTTTAAAGCCCTTACAGAAAAAACACATGACTTTCATGTGATCACATATGATTTAATGTGAAGTTAATGTGATATCATGTGACAGCATGTAAAAGCAACATGTGATAACATGAAACTACATATGTGAAAACGATCTTATTCGAAATAAATGTGACAACATGGGGATGCAAAATGTCAACATTTTTCACATGTGAAAATGCAATTCCACATGTGAGAGTTAGATTTTCACATATGAAAAACTTTCACATGTGAATCTGCAATCCACGTGTGAAGTGAAAAGATTTTATTCTCCTCAACATAATGAACTCTAAATGTATCACATGGTTTCCCATGTGAAAAACTGACCTCACATGTGTCTCTTTCTTTTTACATGTGAAAATGTCCACTGAACATGTGAAACAGCTCTTTTTTGGGAATTAAATGATATGGGGGTTTTAAAGTAAGTGGTATGTTGCTCAGATAAAATTGTGTAAAACAAATCTTTAACCAATGACAATATGATTACATTTGACATGATCACTTAGCACTGACTTTTCAATATGACACCAACTGGGATTTGTCACGATCTCCGTGAGGGACAGACCAAGGCGCAGCGAGGTATCCAGTGTACATCTTTATTTAAATGAAACGTAACTGGGAAAAATAACAAAACGAACGAAGATCGCAACAAATGAACATAACAAGAAACACAAAACAAAGCTATGCTCAAACAATAACCCACAAAACACCTCTGAAAACTACAAACATATATATGGTTCCCAATTAGAGGTAACGACACACAGCTGCCTCTAATTGGGAACCATTACCCCAACATAGAAATGCAACACCTAGAACAAAAAACCCTACACCAAAACGAAACTAAACACGCCAGCCTATAAATATCAGGCCTGAACGTGACAGGATTTGAACTCAACCGCTCATCTTTCTGCTGTTCTGAATCACATCTTAAATATATTTTGATTTGTTTAACACTTTTTTGGTTACTACATTATTCCATATGTCTTATTTCACAGTGTTGATGTCTTAACTACTATTCTATAATGTAGAACATAGTAAAAATATAGAAAACCCCTTGAATGAGTAGGTGTGTCCAAACTTTTGACTAGTACTGTATGTCTAAGTGTTTAATTCATTGTGGGAAAACTACACTGAACAAAAATCTAAAACGCAACATGCACTTAATATTAAGATTTTACTGAGTTACAGATCATAAAAGTAAATCAGTCACTTGAAATAAATGTATTGACTCTGAATACCTATATGCATCTGTTGGTAAGTTAAAAAAAGTTAGGGGCGTGGATCAGAAAACCAGTCAGTATCTGGTGTGACCACCATTTGCCTCATGCAGCGCAACACATCTCCTTCGCATAGAGTAGATCAGGCTGTTGATTGTGGCCTGTGGAATGTTGTCCCACTAATCTTCAATGTCTGTGTGAAGTTGCTGAATATTGGCGGAAACTGGAACACACTTTCGTACATGTCGATCAGGAGCATCCCAAACATGCTCAATGGGTGACATGCCTGGTGAGTATCCTTGCAACATGAGGCTGTGCATTATCATGCTGAAACATAAGGTGATGGCGGCGGATGAATGGCACGACAATGGGCCTCATGATCCTGTTATGGTAACTCTGTGCATTCAAATTGCCATCGAAGAAATGCAATTGTGTTTGTTGTCCGTAGCTTATTCCAGCCCATACCATAACCCCACCGCCACCATGGGGCACTCTGTTCACAATTGACATCAGCAAACCGCTCGACCACACTACGCCATAGACGCTGTCTGCCACCTGCTCTGTACAGTTCAAACTGGTATTCATCCAGTGTGCCAGTGGCCATCGAAGGTAAGCATTTGCCCACTGAAGTTGGTTACGATGCTAAACTGCAGTCAGTCCAAGACCCTTGTGAGGAGGCTGGTGGCCCGGTCTCAGACGATCCCGCAGACGAAGAAGTCGGATGTGGAGTTGCTGGGCTAGCGTGGTTACACATGGTCTGCGGTTGTGAGATCTTTCTGCTCATCTTTCTGCTGTTCTGAATATTCTGTCATCATTGATTTCCTTTACTTATTTCCACAATTTGAGGGTTTTCAGTATAGTTGTATAATGTTGGTGGGGAATATTATTCTGTTTTAATGTTAGTCCTGAATCACTATGATGAATATAAGTGTGTATTTTTAACAAGGCTGATATTCTACTTTACTCCAACTATCCTTTTCTCTCACTCCTCTTGTCTACTGGTGACACTTTCTACAATCCTATGGAAGACAAAGCTCTCTAACTATTCTTTAGTTAAGAGTCAGTTAAGAACTAATTCTTATTTACAATGACGGCCTACACCGGCCAAACCCGGGCGACGCTGGGCCAATTTTGCTTAGCCCTTTGGGACTCCCAATCACGGCCAAGTTGTGATACAGCCTGGAATCGAACCAGGGTGTCTGTAACGCCTCTAGCACTGAGATGCAGGGCCTTAGACCGCTGCACCACTCGGGAGTCCCTCTACTGTCATGTCAATCCAGTAAAAAACTACACTGGACAGAAATGGTTTTGTATTGGTTCCTTTGTGTTGAGTACTGAGTTCTAAATGTTGACCTACAATTATCACTGTGATATATTTTACAAGGACAATACTTTAATCTATGCCTTAGAAATACCTGACAAAGCCTCTATTTTACCACAAGCAATCATGTCACATTGATATGAACAAGGCTCAGATCTAACACAATAGTAGAAACTGAGACTTGCTGGCTGCGTTTAAACATATCTTTTCCCACTAATTGGTCTTTTGACGAATCAGATCAGCTCTTTTGTCCAAAATTGGGCAAAATAACAGAATTGGGCTGCTTGTGTAAATGCAGCCACTGAGAAGAATTGGAAAGTGACACACTGAAATAATATAGCAATAACCTTTTTGGAGCAATATTGTAACATTAACTATAATAGTATGTTGGTATATATTTATATTAACCAACTTGTTAAAATGCATGGCTCCTAATGGGGATATTACAGTATATCACGGCTGAGGGCTCATTAAATATGGATATGAATTGCTGAGTAATGGTGACTGGGAGGGTAAATTGTGACACATAGCAGAGTAGTTTTCTAACAGTGTTTAAAAATGCAAGGTTACAGTATATGAAACAATGGGCACATTCCACTAAGAAAGACAACTGAGTAGTGTCCCTCATTTCTAGGAGAAGGCTTTTATGTTAAAACCTTTGTGGCAGCCAATTCTGCAGCAGTAGTAATCCAAAGAAATTTGACTCTGGGAACTGCTCTAATACTACAAACATACAGAATCTCTATAAGTAGTTAAACTACAGAAATAAAACACATCTTTGGATTAACAGTATATGTGCCAAACAAACAAAATAGCATTAGTGATCAATACAAACAAAATACTATAGCACCATTACTGAAACCATTCAGAGGAAGGCCAAAAAGATCATCAAGGACAACAACCACCCGAGCCACTGCCTGTTCACCCCGCTATCATCCAGAAGGCGAGGTCAGTACAGTTGCATCAAAGCTGGGACCGAGAGACTGAAAAACAGCAATCTCAAGGCCATCAGACTGTTAAACAGCAATCACTAACATTTATTGGCTGCTGCCAACATACTGACTCAAATCTCTAGTCACTTTAATAATAAAACATTGGATGTAATAAATGTATCACTAGCCACTTTAAACAATGCCACTTTATATAATGTTTACATATCCTACATTACTCATCTCATATGTATATACTGTACTCTATACCATCTACAGCATCTTGCCTATGCCGTTTGGCCATCGCTCATCCATATATTTATATGTACATACTCGTATTCATTCCTTTACACTTGTGTGTGTATAAGGTAGTTGTTGTGAAATTGTTAGATTACTTGTTAGATACTACTGCATGGTCGGAACTAGAAGCAAAAGCATTTCACTACACTCGCATTAACATCTGCTAACCCTGTGTATGTGACAAATACAATTTGATTTGATTTGTTGAAGCACCTTTGGCAGCGATTACAGCCTCAAATCTTCTTGGGCACACCTGTATTTGGGGAGTTTCTCCCATTCTTCTCTGCAGATCCTCTCAAGCTCCGTCAGGTTAGACGGGGATCAGTCGCTGTACAGCTATTTTCAGGTCTCTCCAGAGATGTTCGATTGGGTTCAAGTCCGGGCTCTGGCTGGGCTACTCAATAGAAATTCAGAGACTTGTCCCGAAGCCACTCCTGCCTTGTCTTGGCTGTCTTCTTAGGGTTGTTGTCCTATTGGAAGGTGAACCTTCGCCCTAGTCTGAGATCCTGAGTGCTATGGAGCAGGCTTTCATCAAGGATCTCTCTGTACATTGCTACGTTCATCTTTCCCTCGATCCTGACTAGTCTCCGAGTCCATGCCGCTGAAAAACATCCCCACAGCATGATGCTGCCACCACCATGCATCACCGTAGGGATGGTGCCAGGTTTCCTCCAGATGTGACGCTTGGTATTAAGGCCAAATAGTTCAATCTTGGTTTCATCAGACCAAAGAATCTTGATTCTCATGGTCTGAGAGTCCTTTAGGTGCCTTTTGGCAAACTCCAAGCAGGCTGTCATGTGCCTTTTACTGAGGAGTGCTAGAGTGCTGCAGAGATGGTTGTCCTTCTGGAAGATTCTCCCATCTCCACTGAGGAACTCTGGAGCTCTGTCAGAGTGACCATTGGGTTCTTGGTTACCTCCCTGGCCCTTCTCCCCTGTTTGCTCAGTTAGGAAGAGTCTTGGTGGTTCCAAACGTCTTCTATTTAAGAATGATGGAGGCCACTGTGTTCTTGGGGACCTTCAACGCTGCAGAAATGTTTTGGAACCCTTCCCCAGATCTGTGCCTCGACACAATCCTTTCTCGGAGCTCTACGGACAATTCCTTCGACCTCATGGCTTGGTTTTTGCTCTGACATGCACTGTCAACTGTGGGATGTTATATAGACAGGTGTGTGCCTTTCCAAATCATGTCCAATCAATTGAATTTACCACAGGCGGACTCTAATTAAGTTGTAGAAACAGCTCAAGGATGACCAATCGGAACAGGATGCACCTGAGCTCAATTTCAAGTCTTATAGCAAAGGGTCTGAATACATCCATGTAAATAAGTTATTTATGTTATTTTTTATATACATTTGCTAAAATTTCTAAAAACCTGTTTTCACTTTGTCATTATGGGGTTTGTGTGTAGATTGATGATCTGAATACTTTTCGAATGCACTGTGTAGTCATCATTAGTATTCAATACCAAATCAAAGCACGTGAACAGAAAACCCTTGCAGTAGACGATCATGACAAAGTGGATTGTAAGTAATGCGGCTCCATTTGCCACGTATTTCATCTAATTTCCCTTCTCCTCTCTCCCTCCCTCAGCAGGCCATCCATGTACAGTGGAGTGAACCCTACCCCTTTTTTTATATTAAGAATATAATATGATATAGAATACATCTTCTGTTGCAGATGTTTTCATTCGCCGCCGGGGCCTCCTCTCATTAATCAAACCTTATCAGTTGCCATCCGACTAGAGAAAGAGAGGGACAGAGAGAGAGAGGGAGAGAAAGAGAGAGACAAAAAGTGAGAGGGAGATGGAGATGGAGAGAGAGTGTGAGATGGGGAGAGATAGAGAGTGAGAGAGAGAGAGAGAGAGAGAGAGAGAGAGAGAGAGAGAGAGAGAGAGAGAGAGAGAGGGGGAGGAAGGGACAAGGGGGAGAAGGAGGAGTAGGAGGACGGGAGTGCACATTCACTCCCTGACCTCGTTCACCCTTATGATGATCAAGCACCACGGACAGATTGTTAAATAATGCAGCGGCACACTAAGTACATTAAGATTTAACATAAATCAAGACCTCTGAAGCCATAACTGCCCTCTGTACTGGGATCCATTAACCTTGTCACTGGGAGAAAGGGACACATCGAAAGAGAGAATATGGACGCTTCCGACACACCTTATGGAAGCCACTGGTACCCACATAGATAGGCCTTATGCTGGACTCATAGTGAGACATGATAATTCACACTCAGTAAAGGGTACCATTTCAAAAGATAAATTGGTAGTGCTACACATTCGTTGTTGAAGAGATGAGTTTCTATATAATTATATACATTCAATCAATTGTTAACTACATCAAGTTTTCCTTCTGATCTGAATTCATTGACACAACTTTGTGTCAATGACGTTGACATTGACGTTGACTTCCTGATCGAAAATCAGCCCTGATCGGCATCGTCCCGTCTAGTATCCAACAACATCAGCTATTGATTTTCCATTCTTTTAAATCAAAAGCGGTCTTTAAAAATTATCAGAACCCTTTTAAACCATTCAAAACTACTTCTATCACTTTCCCTGCTTGTTCTTTTCTTTACATCAACTTATTTCTTCCACCCCTCTTTTCAAGATGTGCCAATCCAATCAATGGATGGTCCGTTCATCTGTCCTTCCAGCCGAACAGCTGCTGTCTTTAAAAACACCAAAGAAGGGATGGAATTTTCCGTAAACCAGATAAATCAAAGGAGAACCAAGACAATTGAGCCTCACCACCACAGATCACATTGTAGAGCTGAGGATAAAGGGTTAATCCACTGTTTAAACTAAATGAACCTTTGAGCTGGCTTGCTAAGCCTATAGCTCAGAAACAATGCCCTTATCTCTCTCCCTCAACCTGCCTTCCGTTCAGCATACTGCCAGGGAGAAATTAGCATGTCAATCATGTCGGAGGATGACATTTAAAAAGCCTGTAAAGGACTAGTATGAAATCACAGAAATTAATTGCAAACACACTTCGCTTGAATTTTTCATAGGGAATTGAAATTCCTTTACATCCCTTTGTGAGGAAAAAGAGAAAAAATCCCAAAATGGTTTTAAATAAACGACTCCGTAATTATGGAGTCCGCTATCAAATGACTCTGAGCATTTTGAAACAATGAATTATAGGAGTCTTTTTTATTCTGTCTTAGTTCAGTAAAACCAAACAAACAAACAGACAGACAGCTTCAAGGAACGTTTGAGTTCCCCAGATCCATACAGCTACAAGACAGCTACATTTATTTGCCTGCTATAGAAAAAATTAAAACAATATTATTACTCCCTTTAATGCGTTTCTTTCATGTTGGCATATATTTGTTTCGGCAGAAGAAGTCTTCAGTTAAGGCACATCATCACTATGTAACGGAGTGCTTCTTTGATTCTAATGAGAAATGGGAGCATTTGAATGAAGCTCGGCCAGAAAGATAACAGGTTCATAGAGGTATTAAGTTTTTGAAAAATACAGAGAGTTAACATTTAATGTTAACTCTCTGTCTTTCTCAAACACTGCTTCAACTGACGTACAGCCACAAAAGAAAGTAAATCCTCCACCAATTGTTTCAACATTCCATAAACTAACGGACCAGCTAGACTCTGAAAGATGCAAATAGACAAGCAAATGAGACCGAAATAGCAAAAGGAGACCAGACCGTCTATTTTTAAAGGTTGTAGCAGATATTCAATTGATTCTACAGGTCATGGGTCACGATGGATTTCATTTGCAGATATATGAGTGGGTAAAAGAGGGAAAGCACAGACTGTAAAAAGCCCTCGGACCCTGACGAGGGAGTGTGTGTGTGTGCGTACGTGCGCACATTTATGTGTGCGTGTCGGGGCGTGTGTGCGGGCTTGAGTGTGTCTGTGTGAGTGTGAGGGTTGACATCAGGTTAGCCTTCCGTGCCAGTGGTGAGGTGTATCGCTAAAGAGTATTCCGGGTCAGCGAATCAGAGCTCTGGGATAACCCAGCAGGGGGGACTCTAGGTAGAGATATTTGACAGGGGCACGTGGCATGCTCGGTGGCGCCCCAGCGGGCCTCACAACGGGCGCTGTTACTTTAGCATGCTGGGACACAGTATTGCACACAGAAATAACAAATGACAAGTGAATGAGGCTGATGCTGTGAGGCGGGTTAAAGAAGGACCTCTGAAAGAGCAGCTCACAGAGGATGCATCCCAAATATTCCTTATATAGTGCAATACTTATGACCAGATCCCTATGGGCCACTGAGTGTCACATTATTACAGAAATTGACGGCTGTGGTACCAAAGGTTCTCACCCCGGTTGACTTCATTAGTGCACACGGTACCACATAACGTTTTGCGACAGAAAACAGAAATAAGCTATTCTTATTGGACAAGTTCATGTAGTCACTCCATGCATCAGTCAGTTTTCTTCTATTTGGTGGCTAATGAATACAACCCACATCATCTTTACATTTGCTCAAACATATTGGTATGAGAGTACATATATACAGAGAGAGGGTGGAAAAGACAAGAAGAAAAGGAATAAATGAATAACCAACCAATGCCGATAAAGACAGCTTTGTAACCTTCATCTCTCAGAGAGAGCAGAGTCATCCCGTCCTGGCCCAGGGCTTTCTCACACACCACCTGAGACAATACAACACAACTCATTAGTTATAATGGGAGCACCAGCTCTAAGAAAATTTTAAGAGATAATCAATTGTATAATTATAATAAATGTTGGATGTAAAACGCTTGATCAAAAACCCAAAGTTCTAACACTTGGCTTATAACATTTCGGTTGGATGAGCATCTCTGTTAATGAGCTGTACCAATAATCAAAATGACCTAACTTGGGACGCTATTCACTCTTTATGTGATTATAAGTCTTCTTCAAATTCTTCACTTCTACTATTTATCTTTTCACAGAACAGAGCAGAGCAGAAAGAACCACATAGACATGCAAATGCCTCACCTCTAACTACTCCCCTCACTCCACTCCCTCCATTCTTTTCAGCAATCAAATCTGTTTCCTGGTTTAAAATGAATCATGAGCAGGTGCGGTCTGGTCTGTTCTGCAGTGGCTGGCTAGCTGGCCGTGGTAAGGACTATCGATTGCCCTTTCTCACCACTGTGGCATTCAAGCAACAGACAGACAGACAAGCTAGAGCATCGCCCCAAGTTGCAGCCGGTGCCGGAGACACAAGGTCTCTGCAGCCTGGAGCCTGCCCGGCCTGATGCAGCTTTTAATTGTTCTTTATTAATGCGCCTGACATTTGGGCTGCTGATCTTCTCCCAGACCTGTCGCCTGCGCTAGCCTCTGATGTAAACGAGGAAAGGGACAGGGGGAATGGAGAGAGAGAGATGGAGGGAGAGATGGAGAGAGGGGACAGGGGGGAGATGGAGAGAGAGTGGGAGGGAGGGGAAGTGGGGGACTCATTACCTTGATGCCCAAATCCATCATCAGCTCCACCTCGAAGTGCACTACCTCATATGGCAGCCTGAACTGAGGGATCTCCGCAGAGCTGCGAGAGAGAGAGAGAGAGAGAGAGAGAGAGAGAGAGAGAAAGAGAGAGAGAGAGAGAGAGAGAGAGAGAGAGAGAGAGAGGAAGAATGAATGTGACTGTGAGATGGAGAAGGGGAAGGAGGAGCAGGACGAAAAGGAGGAGGAGGATGAGGCGGATGAGGAGGAGGATGAAGAAGAGGGATGACAGAGAAAGGACTCTCAGAGGAATATGAAAAGTTAGGCGTGAGGAAGAAAAAATAGATAGACACAGGGAAGAGGATTCTCTATACTGCTGCAACACCAACTCCTTTTTCTTATTATTTTTTCTCACTTTTTCTACTTTCTCTGCCTCAAAATTATCCTGCTTCTACGTCCAACCTCTCCCTGAACCAACCTCAAATTATTAATTTTATTCCCTGTTGTCCCTCGAAGTACGTGAAACTCACTGTGGACATTTGCAGGACTCCTAGGAGAAATCAAAGAACGTCTGCTAAATGACTAAAATGTAAAATGTACTAAAGGCCTGGGTAGGTAATTGGTAACCCAATCTAAACTCAGGCATTTGAAAGATGAATATTCACAATTACCAAACCTCTCATTAGCAGCTGTGACCTTATACAATGTTCTTTATATTGATCCAGCAGACCCATGATCAACAATGCCCTTTAGTGGTAAATGCCCCACACAAAAGGACATGAATTTAGATGAATTACAGATGCATATCCGCAAGCGTTGACAAGGAGCCACAGATCTGGCTTTAAAAAGCGTATGAATGCAAATGAAGGATCTTAATTTGATCACCCTTTTGTTGCTGAGAATTGGAATTGAAGAAGAGCATTGTCATTTACATTTACATAAATTCCCTGAAAACCCACACTAACACACGTTATATTAACAGTATTGCACTATTCACGTAGCCTACTTTTTGCTAAACTTTGTAGACTAAACGCTCAAATCCTGTTGATGCAGGATTATTTTGCGGTGACAATATACACTGAGTATACCAAACATTAAGAACACGTTCCTAATATTGAGTTCCTAATTTGTCTTTATGAAGACCCAGTTTGGGGTCAATGTCCTAGTCGTATTAAACACTTTGGGAGCATTATTGGATTCCATTTTAGTTATTTTGTTATGTTACTAGCCATTGAAAAAAAACATATTTTTTTGTAGATAATTAAAATACATGTTACAATGTCAACTTGAAAAGAGGTCTAGGTGTGACAACAAACACTGGTGGGATTGGGAAGTTTTACCTCAGTCCGCCGATCCACTTCTGTTTTTCGAATATGGTGATGTCATCGTAGCCAAGGCGAGCCAGGAAGGAAGCACAGCTGATGCTGGCCGGGCCACAGCCAATCAGAGCGATCTTGGAGTGGAAGCTGTTAGGCATCTGGTCTGGAGGAGGAAGAGCTGGGTTCCTCACCTGAGGAATGCCCATCTTACTAAAGATCTGAGGGGATAACAGACACATGAGGGAGTTTGGCTTACGTACTTGCTTGATTGCTTGTTTACTTAGACCATTCAATTCCTTGTGGAATATACAGGGCATTCGTAAAGTATTCAGACCCCTTGACTTTTTCCACATTTTGTGACGTTACAAACTTATTCTAAACTTGATTAAATTTACTTTTTCCTCATCAATCTATCCAGAATACCCCATAATGACAAAGCGAAAACAATAAATACCTTATTTACATTAGTATTCAGACCCTTTCCTATGAGACTGTTAATTGAGCTCAGGTGCATCTTGTTTCCACTGATCATCCTTGAGCTATTTCTACAACTTGCTTGGAGTCCACCTGTGGTAAATTAAATTGACATGATTTGCAAAGGCACACACCTGTCTATATATGGTTCCCCAGTTGACAGTGCATGTCAAAACAAAAACCAAGCCATGAGGTTGAAGGAATTGTCCATAGAGCTCCGCTTGGAGTTTGCCAAAAGTCACCTAAAGGACTCTCAGACCATGAGAAACAAGATTATCTGGTCTGATAACACAGTACCGGTACCCACTGTACATAGCCTCGTTATTGTTATGTTATTTTCTTGTTACTTTTAGATTTTCTTTTCTTTTTTTCACTTTAGTTTACTTAGTAAATATTTTCTTAACTCTATTTCATGAACTGCACTGTTGGTTAAGGGCTTGTAAGTAAACATTTCACGGTAAGATCTACACCTGTTGTATTCGTGGCATGTGACAAATAAAATTGGATTTGATTATGACTTGATGAAACCAAGATTTAACTGTTTGGCCTGAATGCCAAGTGTCACATCTGGAAGAAGCCTGGTACCATCGTTACGGTGAAGCATGGTTGGGTGCAGCATCATGCTCAAGGACATCATGCTGTCCTTGAGTGGCCCAGCCAGAGCACGGACTTGAACCCGATCTAAACATAGGCTCTGGCGCCTCGCTTCGCGTTCTTAGGAAGCTATGCAGTATTTTCTTTTTTTTTATGTATTATTTCTTACATTATTACCCCAGGAAATCTTAAGTTTTATTACATACAGCCGGGAGGAACTATTGGATATAAGAGCAACGTCAACTTACCAACATTACGACCAGGAATACGACTTTCCTGAAGCGGATCCTCTGTTTGGCCCACCACCCAGGACAATGGATCGGATCCCAGCAGGCGACCCAAAACAACGGCGCCGCAGGAGAATGGGCAGACGGGGCGGTCTTCTGGTCAGGCTACGTAGATGGGCACCACTCCCGAGTATACTACTCGCCAATGTCCCGTCTCTTGACAACAACGCATACAAAGCCATCCCCCGCCCCCCTTTCGGCCAGTCTACTCCATGTTGTTGCTCCCAGCCTATAGACAGAAACTAAAACAGGAAACGCCCGTACTCAGGTCTGTTCAACGCTGGTCCGACCAATCTGATTCCACGCTTCAAGATCGCTTCAATCCCGTGGACTGGGATATGTTCTGGATGGCGTCGAACAATAACATTGATGAATACGCTGATTCGGTGAGCGAGTTTATTAGCAAGTGCATCGGTGATGTTGTACCCACAGCGACTATAAAAACCTTCCCCAAACCAGAAACCGTGGATTGATGGCAGCATTCGCGCAAAACTGAAAGCACGAACCGCTGCTTTTAATCAGGGCAAGGCGTCCGGAAACATGACCGAATACAAACAGTGTAGCTATTCCCTCCGCAAGGCAATCAAACAAGCTAAGCATCAGTATAGAGACAAAGTAGAGTCGCAATTCAACGGCTCAGACATGAGGGGTTTGTGGCAGGGTCTACAGTCAATCACGGACTACAAAAAGAAAACCAGCCCCGTCGCGACCACAATGTCTTGCTCCCAGACAAACAACTTCTTTGCTCGCTTTGAGGACAATACAGTGCCACCGACACTGCCCGCTACCAAAACCTATGGGCTCTCCTTCACCGCAGACAACGGGAGTAAAACATTTAAACGTGTTAACCCTCACAAGGCTGCCGACCCAGATGGCATCCCTGGCCGTGTCCTCAGAGCATGCGCAGACCAGCTGGCTGGTGTGTTTACGGACATATTCAATCAATCCTTATCCCAGTCTGCTGTTCCCACATGCTTCAAGAGGGCTACCATTGTTCCTGTTCCCAAGAAAGCTAAGGTAACTGAGCTAAATGACTAATCGCCCCGTAGCACTCACTCCCGTCATCATGAAGTGCTTTGAGAGACAAGTCAAGGATCATATCACCTCCATCCTACCAGACACCCTAGACCCACTCCAATTTGCTTACCGTCCCAATAGGTCCACAGACCACGCAATCACAATCACACTGCCCAAACCCATTTGGACAAGAGGAATACCTATGTAAGTATGACGTTCATCGACTACAGCTCAGCATTTAACACCATAGTACCCTCCAAACTCGCCATTAAGACCCAAGGTCTCGACCACGCCCTGTGCAACTGAGTCCTGGACTTCCTGACGGGCCTCCCCCAGGTGGTGAGGGTAGGAAACAACATCTCCACCCCGCTGGTCCTCAACACTGTGGCCCCATAAGGGTGTGTTCTCAGCCCTCTCCTGTACTCCCTGTTCACCCATGACTGCGTGGCCAAGCACGCCTCCAACTCAGTCATCAAGTTTGCAGACGACACTACAGTGGTAGGCTTGATTACCAACAACGACGAGACGGCCTACAGGGAGGTGGTGAGGGCCCTCGGAGTGTGGTGTCAGGAAAATAACCTCTCACTCAACGTCAACAAAACAAAGGAGATGATTGTGGACTTCAGGAAACAGGAGAGGGAGCACCCCCCTATCCACATCGACGGGACAGTAGTGGAGAAGGTGGAACATTTTAAGTTCCTCGGCGTACACATCACGGACAAACTGAAATGGTCCACCCACACAGATAGCGTGGTGAAGAAGGCGCAACAGCGCCTCTTCAACCTCAGGAGGCTGAAGAAATTCGGCTTGTCACCAAAAACACTCACAAACTTCTACAGATGCACAATCGAGAGCATCCTGTCGGGCTGTATCACCGCCTGGTACGGCAACTGCTCCGCCCACAACCGTGAGGCTCTCCAGAGGCTAGTGAGGTCTGCACAACGCATCACCAGGGGTAAACTACCTGCCCTCCAGGACACCTACACCACCCGATGTCACAGGAAGGCCAAAAAGATCATCAAGGACAACAACCACCCGAGCCACTGCCTGTTCACCCCACTATCATCCAGAAGGCGAGGTCAGTACAGGTGCATCAAAACTGGGACCGAGAGACTGAAAAACAGCTTCTATCTCAAGGCCATCAGACTGTTAAACAGCCATCACCAACATTGAGTGGCTGCTGCCAACATACTGACTCAAATCTCAAGCCACTTTAATAATAAAAGATTGGATGTAATAAATGTATCACTAGCCACTTTAAACAATGCCATTTTATATAATGTTTACATATCCTACATTACTCATCTCATATGTATATACTGTACTCTATACCATCTACTGCATCTTGCCTATGCCGTTCGGCCATCACTCATCCATATATTTATATGTACATATTATTACTCATTCCTTTACACTTGTGTGTATAAGGTAGTTGTTGTGAAATTGTTAGATTACTTGTTAGATACTACTGCATGGTCGGAACTAGAAGCACAAGCATTTTGCTACACTCAAATTAACATCTGCTAACCATGTGTATGTGGCAAATAACATTTGATTTGATTTGATATCTCTAGAGATACTTGAAAATAGCTGTGTAGCGATGCTCCCCACCCAACTTGACAGAGCTTGAGTGGATCTGCCAAGCAGTACGGGAGAAACTACCCAAATTCAGGTGTGCCAAGCTTGTAACGTCATACCCAAAAACACTTGAGGCTGTAATCTCTGCCAAAGATGCTTCACCAAAGTACTGTGTAAAGGGTCTGAATACTTATGTAAATGTTTATTTAAATTCTAAAAAACTTTGTCATTATGGGGTATTGTGTGTAGATTGAAAAAAACACAATTTAATTAATTTTAGAATAAGGCTGTAACGTAACAAAATGTGGAAAAAGTCAAGGGGTCTGAATACTTTCTGAATACACTGTAGGTCATCATTAATGAACCACAACCAGTTCCAAACCCTTTCGTCCTGTGTCATTTGTTCTACTTATTCATGCTTGGTTTATCCCCATCCAGTACTAGCAATGCCTGCCAATGCCTGTCTAGACTGACTGACTGTATGGCGTGTTCATTTATCCTGGCCATGCTAAAACCAGGTAAAGTGAATGCACATATAAAACAGTTCAAAACTCCAATTAAATTATAACATGGTCTGCCCAACTAAAAGCTATATCTGGGACTACACCACACTGTCTGTTAAATAACTCTCTTGAGTCATCTACTAGAACAATATGGAGAGAAAACAACATTAATCAGATAGCCACTGTAACGCACCATGTTCACTGATGATTTTCAAGAGAAATATAGACTGCTGCAACACAAACAGTTGAAAGAGAATGCTGTAACAGCAACATATCCATAATTAGGGGTGAAATGAGAGTGAGGATACTTTGTCTCCTTAATAAGATGATCTAGATCAATACATGAAGGCTTGAATTGTTACTGCAATATTATGCCTGAGCTATAGGTGATATTCATTTAGTTATTCATGTGTTTCATGAACTGTGAAGCCCAAATTGCTGCATGACAATGCATTTTTAATAGCGCTTAAGAACAGTTTCGAGGCATTGTTATTCAAAACACCCATCTCTGTTTTTCTAATTCTTCTCACACTCTAATTGAACATTGAACACCAAACTACTTGTGACAAACTGCTGCGGCGATAGCTTTGCTTCACATTTTATATGTGTGGGTAGCACTGGGTACAATAAGCACACACATACAGAAGCATCAATCAAAAGCATCATCCAGCTTCAATGGATGAAACATGACTCTCCCCTGCCTAGTGCTTATCATCATAACAAACTGGACACATCAATAGTGCTTTCAGAAGACAACTCCCCTCTGGTCTGTCTGAACTACTGAGAGTTAACAGTAACACTGTCATTCAGGCCATATTATACACCTCCGTTCCAGACTCTAGGTAGACACTAATACGCTTATATCCACTATAAGATTAGGAGAAGAATAAAGCCTAAATGAAAGGTGGCTTTGACTTTATCAGTAATGTTGAGAGGACTAGAGCTAGGAGCATGAAGCGCAGGCTGAATGGAGCTGATAGAAGCTGAGCAGCGATCGCCCAGATAGCCCCCTTCTCTTTCTCTTCTTCCTGAGCTTATCTAATTATCTGCTAGATAACCGCCCTGACCTTTCACATTTAAGGAGAGAGGAGAGCTGCCACATGATAGAGATGTATAGTAGTCACAGCAGATGTGGCAGGCGGTGAGAGAGAGAAGAGAAGGGAGCGGACGGAAGGCTTTTGTAATTGTGCCTTTTATCCTTTAGGAAGTAATGAAACTTTACCGTGAGCTTCTCTTGCTTTCTGAGGTGTGTTACTAGATTAGTCTTGATAGGAAGAAGGGAGGAGGCGGAAGGTGTGCGAGATGGCTAGAAATGAACTGTTTTGTTGTACTGTTGTACCCCGTTCCTGTAGCTAAAGAACAGCATCTAAACGCATGGCATATACAGTACCTAGTAAACATGCTGATTATAGAATCCAACCCCTGGCAATGCCGCGAGCCAACCTTCCTCTCGTTATGTGCGTGTCTTATTGTTCTAAAGCAATAGAGGGAAACTAACAGACTAACATGCAAAGATAATCATCCACGTCACTATAGATTCTGCTGAAGGTGTATTCAGGCATATACGTTTTGCCATCTTGACTTCCTCTCATACAAAGTGATCTCGTTATGCCGTTCTTCATTCAGTAGCTCTGTGTTGTCTATGAATGTACTCTACCTTGAACTACGGAATAGTACAATTTAATTGGGCTGAGCACATCAACAGTACAGTTGGTTACAGTTACATAACGGTGACGTAGGTAAAGTGACATGGTCACAGTTATTTTCCTTTCATATACCTGCAGAACCATTCATTCAATTTGTAAAAGTGTAGGATTTTGTCGATATGCGTACAATAATGATCCTTCAGTCATTTTGTAGAAGTGTAGGATTCCTTCCATCTACAGTACGTAGAATTAGTAAGAACATTTACATCCATTCCTCAGAATGTACTCATCTCGTTGAACTCTCTCCAGAATGAAAGAGTTTGTTACTGTAGAGGAAATGCATCCTTAGCAGCAGGCAGCCCTACAAGACGATGTGTGGGTCAAAGGCAGCAATTCAAGCCCACACACTATCTCTGACATTTCACTTTAATTAGCTGTTACCATGGAACTAAATAAAGCTCACCACGACAATGACAGGAACAGATATCCTGATTATCTCTGAGCTACACCATGAACACACACACACACATAATCACACACGCACATGCAGGCCCACACACACACACACACACACACACACTTGATGTTCTAATCATTATTCAAGATGAGGAAGAATTAGGGGGGGAAAAGATAGGAGCACACATGATGAAACAAATGTAAAGTATAGCAGTTCAAAAAACATGTAGCTTTACGCAGACTCCTGTCATCAGAGATAATGGTCATGGCACATGAAGAACATCAACACATCTCCTCTCATATCTATTTACCACTAAAATAGATATGTACAGCATTCCTTTAAAGGACTTCTTGGCACTGTGTATTTCTTCCATTTCCCTTCTTTTTTAGTCCTTTTTTTTTCAGTGAAATGAATTTCAGTTGGCATTGACTCCTGTAGCCTGTATGTTTTAGACATGAAAGAAAGATTCTCCCATTCCTTATGTCTGCTTAACACTGGGTCTTAACTAAGTCATCTGTGTTGACTTTGACATATTGCATAATTCACTGTTCTGTTGTGTTTTCCCTGGTTTTTACTTCTATTTTCTCCCCCCATCTCTCTTTCCACCAGCCGGTTTCCTAATGGGGAATCTGATGTTTATCGTACCAGAAGGTTAGGCTTGGCTGATAAACAAGGGGAGAATTTTTACTTTATTGGCAGAGGGCTGTACTGACGCCATAACAACGGGTTGAGAGGCACCATTAATACTGAGCTTGATGCTGCAGCCCACCACTCCCTCACCCGTTATGGGGACTTAGTAGAGACAGGATCATGTAATGTACAATGAAGGGAAACACAGCACTGAGCAGCACAGTAGAGTAGATTGCTGTACAGACTAGAGTGCAGAGTAAAGAGCAGGGTAGTACAGTAGAGTGCAGAGTAAAGAGCAGTGTAGTACAGTTCAGTATATAGTAAAGAGCAGTGTAGTACAGTAGAGTGCAGAGTAAAGAGCAGGGTAGTACAGTAGAGTGCAGAGTAAAGAGCAGTGTAGTACAGTTCAGTATATAGTAAAGAGCAGTGTAGTACAGTAGAGTGCAGAGTAAAGAGCAGGGTAGAACAGTACAGTGCAGAGTAAAGAGCATTGTAGTACAGTAGAGTACAGAGTAAAGAGCAGGGTAGTACAGTAGAGTACAGAGTAAAGTACAGTAGAGTACAGAGTAAAGAGCATTGTAGTACAGTAGAGTACAGAGTAATGAGCAGGGTAGTACAGTAGAGTGCAGAGTAAAGAATAGTGTAGTACAGTAGAGTAGAGTACAGAGTAAAGAGCAGGGTAGTACAGTAGAGTACAGAGTAAAGTACAGTACAGTAGAGTACAGAGTAAAGAGCAGGGTAGTACAGTAGAGTGCAGAGTAAAGAATAGTTTAGTACAGTAGAGTACAGAGTAAAGAGCAGGGTAGTACAGTAGAGTGCAGAGTAAAGAATAGTTTAGTACAGTAGAGTACAGAGTAAAGAGCAGGGTAGTACAGTACAGTAGAGTACATAATAAAGAAGTGTAGTACAGTAGAGTGCAGAGTAAAGAGCAGGGTAGTACAGTAGAGTACAGAGTAAAGAGCAGGGTAGTACAGTAGAGTGCAGAGTAAAGAGCAGGGTAGTACAGTAGAGAACAGAGTAAAGAGCAGGGTAGTACAGTAGAGTGCAGAGTAAAAAGCAGGGTAGTACAGTAGAGTGCAGAGTAAAAAGCAGGGTAGTACAGTAGAGTAGAGAGTAAATAGCAGGGTAGTACAGTAGAGTACAGAGTAAAGAGCAGGGTAGTACAGTAGAGTACAGAGTAAAGAGCAGGGTAGTACAGTAGAGTGCAGAGTAAAGAGCAGGGTAGTACAGTAGAGTGCAGAGTAGCAGCAGGTTAAAGTAATGACGTACATCAATTACAATATAAGTGGTTAAGAGTGCAGTAGTGAGTAAGAAAATATATGGTAATTACTTGAGCTGTTCTAAAGATCCAGGATGATGTGTATGTTAAAAATCTAAAAAGACATGCCTAGGACTGCATAGAGGTATAATGTTGCACCATGTGGTCAGATAATGCTGTTGCTGTAAAAATGTTATGTACCCATTTACATGTGGAATAGATGTAAATGTACACACAACGTTACAGCAAAAATGTTTAAACATCAATTATAACCAGACCGTGTTATCTGTAACAATCACATTGTTAAAGGTACTCAATGCTAACTACCAACAGCTGGCTGGTTTTGATACCCAGTCAGAAATACACTTACTCAATGGCTTCGCCCTAACACAGTCCTGCAGCCCAACAGCCTATCCATCCACCCATCCACCTGATGTGTCTCTACATATAGTGTACAATCCTTATCCTCTACACTCCTTCTAAATGTATCAAAACACCATCACTACTAACTGTACAGGTAGCAGCTTGTCAGACTTCTCAAACTGGATGTGTGTGAGGGGGTGGCTTGAGCTCAACCTTGTTTCACTCTGGCAAAGACATTGACCAATTAAAACGATGTGAAAAAGTATATCATTTCACATAAGTGAATTTTTTTTGTTATGTATGCCTAATTTCTAACATATAACGCATTCATATCTCATAATGTGATGCAAATGAATGTAAAGAATACCTGTCAGTGTGTATCGAGGTGAATCAAGCAGCTCAAGTTATGTGTCCAAGTGAGTCTGATTAGGACTACAGCACTGGTTAAAGAGGACTACAACACCCATACCTCAGTGGCGAACTGCTGCAGCCCTCCGATGTTGATTGGTCCTTCCTCAGAGGCGTAGAGGTTACAGCCCCCCACACAGAGGTCAGAGGTTGGGCACACCATGCCACAAGTCAGGCCTAGGGGGTTGTCTGACAAGATCGACTTTGCCGCCCCATAGTAGTTCTGGAACACACAGAGAACACACAGGCACACACAGAACACACAGGCAGTTTTCAGGATTTGGAAGGAAATATTGATTTTGTCATATTTATGTGATAATAACAACTGCTTCAAAAAGCTTGACCGAATCCTCTGCCACTTCAAACCAATGGTATAGCACCCAAAATGTAAAAACAAGTGGCACATATAGAATATTGGATGATATTATAGTAATTTTGGTATTTATATAACATTTTCCTTATAATAATTTAGGGGGATAACACAAACCACTACAGCAACTGTGTGTACATTCAGAGGGTATCTGGTTTTTGTATAACAGTTCTACCAAGTATTCATAGTACTGACAGACCTTCTGAACTGTTTTGACTGGATCTAAGCATATATCTACAGTAATTTTGATTACAGTTATAAACAGTTATAACCATAGGCGAATACATTGGGTGCTTTATCTCTACAGGTGATCTGTCTATCTGGTCAAAATCACTGATTCAGGTCCCCCTCTACCCCTATGGTGATATGAATAACTTAATATTCGATCTCCAGAGAAACCTGGATTCAATAAAGACTTCATTAGATTTGCCTTACTTTCAGAGAATACACACCAGTACAACTCTCAAATAAAATACAATTGTATTTGTCACATGTACCAATTACAACAGGTGTAGACCTTAACGTGAAATGCTAACTTACAGGCCCTTAACAAACAACGAAGTTCGAAAAAAATACCGGCAAGAAAATATCAAATAAAAAAGTAACAAGAAAATTATATAACAATAACAGGGCTATATACAGGGGGTACTGGTACCGAGTCAATGTGCGGGGGTACAGGTTAGTGGAGGTAATTTGTACATGTAGGTAGGGGTAAAGTGACTATGGATAGATAATAAATAAGTAGCAGCAGTGTAAAAACAAAAGGGGGAAGGTGGTCAATGTAAATAGTCCAGGTGGCCATTTGATTAATTGTTCAGCAGTCTTATGGCTTGGTGGTAGAAGCTGTTAAGGAGCCTTTTGTACCTTCCCTCCGGTAGCAGAGAGAACAGACTAAGACTTGTGTGACTGGAGTCTCTGATAATATTTTAGGCCTTCCTCTGACACCGCCTAGTATACACAGTTGAAGTCGGAAGTTTACATACACCTTCACAATGATAGGAAGAGCCGACATTGAAGGATCAAAACATACAGCCAAATACATTTAAAAACTATGTTTTTCACAATTCCTGGCATTTAATCCTGGTAAAAATTCCCTGTTTTAGGTCAGTTAGGATCACCACTTTATTTTAAGAATGTGAAATGTCAGAATAATAGTAGAGAGAATGATTTATTTAAGCTTTTATTTATTTCATCACATTCCCAGTGGGTCAGAAGTTTACATACACTCAATTAGTATTTGGTAGCATTGCCTTTAAGTTGTTTAACTTGGGTGAAACGTTTCGGGTAGCCTTCCACAAGCTTCTCACAATAAGTTGGGTGAATTTTGGCCCATTCCTCCTGACAGAGCTGGGGTAACTGAGTCAGGTTTGTAGGCCTCATTGCTCGCACACACTTTTTCCGTTCTGCCCACAAATGTTCTATAGGATTGAGGTCAGGGCTTTGTGATGGCCACTCCAATACCTTGACTTTGTTGTCCTTAAGCCATTTTGCCACAACTTTGGAAGTATGCTTGGGGTCATTGTCCACTTGGAAGACCCATTTGCGACCAAGCTTTAACTTCTTGACTGATTTCTTGAGATGTTGCTTCAATATATCCACATCTTTTTTTTCTTCCTCATGATGCCATCTATTTTGTGAAGTGCATCAGTCCCTCCTGCAGCAAGGCACCCCCACAACATGATACTGCCACCCCCGTGCTTCACGGTTGGGATGGTGTTCTTCGGCTTGCAAGCCTCCCCCTTTTTCCTCCAAACATAACGATGGTCATTATGGCAAACAGTTCTATTTTGTGCAGTTGTCTAGCTTTTTTATGGCGGTTTTGGAGCAGTGGTTTCTTCCTTGCTGAGCGGCCTTTCAGGTTACGTCGATATAGGACTCGTTTTACTGTGGATATAGATACTTTTGTACCGGTTTCCTCCAGCATCTTCACATGGTCCTTTGCCTGTTGTTCTGGGATTGATTTTCACTTTTCGCACCAAAGTACGTTCATCTCTAGGAGACAGAACGTGTCTCCTTCCTGAGCGGTATGACGGTTGCGTGGTCCCATTGTGTTTATACTTTCGTACTATTGTTTGTACAGATGAACGTGGTACCTTCAGGTGTTTGGAAATTGCTCCTTACTGTCAGATGCCGAGCACTTGCCATACCAGGCGGTGATGCAACCGGTCAAGATGCTCTCGATGGTGCAGCTGTAGAACTTTTTGAGGATCTTGGGAACCATTCCAAATCTTCTCAGGGGGAAAAGGTGTTGTTGTGCCCTCTTCACGACTGTCTTGGTGTGTTTGAACCATAATAGTTTGTTGGTGATGTGGACACAAAGGGGCTTGAAACTCTCGACCCGCTCCACTACAGCCCAGTCGATGTGAATGGGGTCATGTTCGGCCCTCATTTTCCTGTAGTCCACGATCAGCTCCTTTGTCTTGCTCTCGTTGAGAGAGAGGTTGTTGTCGTCTCTGACCTACTCCATATATGCTGTCTCATCGTTGTCGGTGATCAGGCTTACCACTGTTGTCGTCAGCAAACTTAATGATGGTGTTGGAGTTGTGCTTGGCCATGCAATCGTGGGTGAACAGGGAGTACAGGAGGGGACTAAGCACGCACCCCTGAGGGGCCCCAGTGTTGAGGATCAGCTTGGCAGATGTGTTGTTGCCTACCCTTACCACCTATGGGGCAGCCCGTCAGTAAGTCCAGGACCCAGTTGCAGAGGGATGTGTTAGGTCCCAGGGCCCTTAGCTTAGCGATGAGCTTTGTGGGCACTATGGTGTTGAACGCTGAACTGTAGTCAATTAGCATAATTATCATATAGGTGTTCCTTTTGTCTAGGCGGGAAAGGGTAGTGTGGAGTGCGAGTGTGGGTGGTACGCAAATTGGAGTGGGTCTAGGTTTTCCGGGATGATGGTGTTGATGTGAGCCATGACCAGCCGTTCAAAGCACTTCATGATAATCATTTAGGCAGGTTACCTTCACTTCCTTGGGCACAGGGACTATGGGTCTTGCTCACATCGGTTACCGAGAGCGTTATCACACAGTCGTACGGAACAGCTGGTGCTCTCATGCATGCTTCAGTTTTGCTTGCCTAGAAGCTAGCATAAAAGGGTATTTAGGTCATCTGGTAGGCTCGCATCACTGGGCAGCTCGCAGCTGCGTTTACCTTTCTAGTCCGTAATAGTTTGCAAGCCCTGCCACATTCAACGAGCGTCAGAGCTGGTGTAGTACGATTCAATCTTAGTCCTATATTGACACTTTGCTTGTTTGATGATTCGTATAAGCGTACGAATTAGTGTCCCGCTCCTTGAAAGCGGCAGCTCTAGCCTTTAGCTCGGCGCAAATGTTGCCTGTAATCCATGGCTTCTGGTTGTTATATGTACATAGGTCAATGTGGAGACGACATCGTCGATGCACTTATTGATAAAGCCGGTGACTGAGGTGGTATACTCCTCAATGTCATTGGATGAATCCCGGGAACAATTATTCTGGTCTGCGCAAGCAAAACAGTCCTGTAGCGTAGCTTCCGCGTCATCTGACCACTTCCGTATTGAGTAAGTCACTGGTACTTCCTGCTTTAGTTTCTGCTTGTAAGCAGGAATCAGGAGGATACAATTATGGTCAGATTTGCCAAATGGAGGGGGAGGGAGAGCTTTGTATTTTTATTTATTTTAACCTTTATTTAACTAGACATGTCAGTTAAGAACAAATTATTATTTACAATGACAGCCTACCCCAGCCAAACCTGGGTGACGCTGGGCCAATTGTGCGCCGCCCTATAGGACTCACAATCACGGCCAGATGTGATTCAGCCTGAGTGCCTTAGACCGCTGCACCACTCGGGAGCGTCTCTGTGTGTGGAGTAAAGGTGGTCTAGAGTTTTAATGAGGTAAAACGGATTTAAGTTTGCATGCATTAACTTGTTAGGGATCGGCTCATGAGGTGACCGTTTTGGAGAGCCTGGCGTGCCCAAAGTAAAATGCCTCCCATTCAGGCCCAGAAAATAGGATATGCACATCTTTAGTACCATTGGATAGGAAACACTCTGAATTTTCCAAAAGTGTTAACCATTCGTCTGTGAGTAAAACAGAACGCATATGGCAGGCAAAACCCCGAGGACTTTCTGTCCTGGAAAAAGTGATTTTGACACATTGCTCATTTGGAACCCCTCCCTCATGAAAATGACCATATAAGGGCATATGAATGCAGTACCCATCGCTTCCTCTGGATGTCAACAGTCTCGAGACAGTGTAAATGTTCAATTTGGATGAATTAGACCAGAGAAGAAGAGCAAACCAGGAAGTGTACTTTTTATGTCAACAGTACCCAGTGCGTGCTCCCGACAAGGCGCGCTGTGTCTTTTTTACCGTCTTTATCGATCAGTTTATATTCCGGTTGATTTATAATAGTAAATATACGTAAAAGTGTTCCTAAGGACACATTTAAAACTATGTTTGATTTTTCTTGGACAAGTTTATAGGTATAACATGAACGAGTTCTCGTCACGTTTCAATGGAGGAGTGGAGGCTGTCGTTTCTGATTATAACGCGAAAACCAAATGGAGATTTATGGATAAAATACATTACTTTTTCTAACAAAAGAACCATGGATTGTCTTCGTTGGACACTTAGGATGACCTCAGCAGAAGTTCTTCAACAGGTAATTGATTTGTTTTTGCTGTGAAATGTGTTGTGTGTGTGCCATGATGGCTAATGGATTCATGGCTATGGGAAAAATATGTGAGGTGCTACCCTCAAACAATCAAATGTGCTGCTTTCGCCGTGAAGCCTTTTTGAAATCTGACAACGCTGTGCTTTTGATGAGTATGGAACACTTGTATATTGGTGGATGTTTAATAATTCAACTTTTGGATTTTGAATTTGGCGCCTTGCATTTCACCTGGTAGTGTCGGGATTGGGGCACTAGCACCCCAGCAATCCCTGAGAGGTTAAAGTCCCCGGCCACTAGGAGCGCCACTTCTAGATTAGCATTTTCTTGTTTGCTTATGGCCTTATACAGCTCGTTGAGTGCGGTCTTAGTGCCAGCATCGGTTTGTGGTGGTAAGTAGACACTTAACCAGCATGGCTATGACAGCATTCTGCAGCGATACACCATCCCATCTGGTTTGCATTTAGTGGGACTATCATTTGCTTTTCAAGTCAATGACCCAACACACCTCCAGGCTGTGTAAGGGCTATTTGACCAAGAAGGAGAGTGATGGAGTGCTGTGTCAGATTACCTGGCCTCTACAGTCACTTGACCTCAACCCAATTGAGATGGTTTGGGATGAGTTGGACCGCAGAGTGAAGGAAAAGCAGCCAACAAGTGCTCAGCATATGGGGGAACTACTTCAAGACTGTTAAAAAAGCATTCCAGGTGAAGCTGGTTGAGAGAATGCCAAGAGTGTGCAAAGCTGTCATCAAGGCAAAGGGTGGCTACTTTGAAGAATCTAAATGATAAAATATTTAACACTTTTTTGGTTACTACATGATTCCATATGTGTTTTTTAATAGTTTGATGTCTTCCCTATTATTCTACATTGTAGAAAATAGTAAAAGTAAAAATAAAGAAAAACCCTTGAATGAGTAGATGTGTCCAAACTTTTGACTGGTACTATATATTGTAGTTTATATAGAAACTGAAGAATAACAATATTGTTTTATTAGGGAAATGTGGAGCCAATCAAAATCGAGGACACTGTTGTATTGCAGTAAATATTCACGATTTAAGCTTCCTGCTCTGTGTAAACCTGATAATCACATTTACTTGTCAAATATTATATAAATAAAAATATTCCATATCTGAATGATAATGAGTTCCTGCTTGAGTCAAATGTAAAAGCCTTAATATCCTAATAAAGTTCCCTACCACTGAAAATGAACAGTCATAGAAGTAAAAGTAGCTATAGGCAAGGAAACAATATTGGTTCAAATCCCTCTGGTCGTTTGGGTTTTCCAACAAGAAACAATAACAGAAATGTAAAAATAGCAGTATGCACCTATTATGCCATGCAAATAATGTTGCCCACACATATAATATTAGCTAGTATAAGGTATACATTAGATAATGAAATGACAGGAGTCCTAGATTAAAAACCCTTTCATATTTGTTTCCCTCTATAACAACACTGAGGTAGCCTAACTGTTTATTTCACCACTTTCATCTACAAGGACACTGAAATGACAGATTTTATCTGTTTTATAAGGTTTATCCCATTCACAACGTCCTGTAAACAACTATTCTTATCAGACACAGCATATATTACGCAGGTTTGTTTACAGAGCATCATTAAATAGCATTTTGGCATGCCAGTGTGAGGCTGTGTGTGTGTCTGGCCTTGATCATATGGATGGAAGCAACATATAGGGCTATATTTATACCATGTACTGCTTTTACCCTGGCAGAAGACATCAATTAGAGCTGTTCCTCTCTGAGCTCAGAGATCAGGTTTGGGGCTCTCTCTCTCTCTGAATACTGGCTGTTACTGGGCTGGGGGATCTAATTATCCCAAGCCCATATCTCAACCAATCAAATACCAAGCCCGTGTCTACACCAATCACAGTCTTTTGTGTTCTATTTTGATTTTCTAAGTGATATTACAGATGTTTTAGTAAAAATAGTAATGATAAGACACTAATAAATTGATAAACAATTTGGCATATCAAAGCTTGCATATTAATTTGTGTCATTTGGAATAGAAAGGAAGTGAACGTTTACCCTGTTGGCAATACTGGTAATGAATGACTTGATGTCCAGGTTGGTAGGGCAACTTTTCTGACACGGGGCATCTGCACATTTCAGGCACCTACAAAACAGGATGAGAAGAAAGTTGATGTTAGTGAGCTGTTAAAGGTGTGAGTAATGAATGAATGAAGGGAGTGGTTGAAAACAGAGTGGTTTAAACTATTATAATAATAATAATAACAGTGAGAGAAAGATATCAAATAAAAAATAGGAAGAAAAAAATGAGAAAGAAGAATGAGAGAAGTAAAAAAAAAAAGAAAAATGAAAGTCAGAAAAGAGAAAAAATAGTGAGATGAAGAAGAGAGAGGGAGAAGAGAGAAAGAAGAGACAGAACCCCTCCTCTCCACTCCAGCTAGACACCTATAATAATCCCAACTTGCAATTCCCTGAGCTCAGTGCAGAGCAGAGTGCACCAGTCCGCCATTAATACCACTTATCACCCTGACAGCAGGGCAATTATAGAGGGGCTGTAGCCAGGTAGACGGCCGCCACGGCCCTGAACACACACACACGCAGTGCATGCACACTCGCAACGTGCACACACACACACACACACACGCAATGCACACATACACTCACACAGATGCACCACAGCAAGATGTTTTATTCAACCTGGGTGGTTGATCATCAGCTGACATCACTGTTGACCCATTTTTTCATTTGACAATAAATTATGCTTTAGCCCATAGCATAATGGATATTGCGGCAGTGTATCTCAGCCCAAAGAATAACTGGAGACGGAGCACAATGAATGGGCCCGAGGGAAGGACATGCATACACGAAATGCAAAGAGCTGAAAGGCTCTGGAGATATTAGCTTGAATCATGTTGTAATCTGGAGGTCAATGATTAATACTGGAGGACGGGCTACTGAGGGGTCTCAGAGAGAGGAAGAGACACACACACACACACACACAGAGGCATGCATCCAAACAAAAATATACACCCTTGATAAAGATGAGTAAAAAAGACTGTATATAATAAATAATACAAAAACTGAGCTATATTGTCTGCACATTGTTTTGTGCGAATTGTGTTCATTTATACCAATACAATTACTCAGAGAAAGAGATTGTGTTTGACAAGTAAAAAAATGTAATAAGAAAAGATAGGGGTACAAACAATTACCACCCCTGTTTTCAATACTCAAGAACCTTACCCTTGCGAGGATAACGACATTGAGCCTTTTTCTAAAATATTTTAGGAGATTGAAGAACACATTGGGAGAGATCTTAGACCATTCCTCCATACAGATTCAATTCAAACCATGTTTTCAATGGGGTTCAAGTCCGCATGTTGATTTTGTGGTCAATTAACAATGGGGGTTACTGTCTTGCTGGAAGATCCACTTGCAGCCAAGTGCCATTCTCCTGGCAGAGGTATCCAGGTTTTTGGCTAAAATGTCCTGGTACTTGGTAATGTTCATGATGCCGTTGACTGTAACAAGGGCCCCACGACTAGTGGAAGCAAAATAGCCCCATAACATCAAAGATCCACCACCATAATTAGGTATGAGGTACTTTTATGCTTCTGTTTTTCAACGCCAAACCCACCCCTGGTCTGCGTGGCCAAAGAGCCCTATTTTCATAGCACCGGTTCCAAACCAAGTGCCAATGCCGTTTATCAAACTCCAGGCGGTGCTATGTTCAGATGACATGAAAATAGAGCTCTTTGGTCACGCACACCAGTGGTGGGTTTGGCATCAACAAACATACACACACACACGTCAAAACAATGCAGAATACATAATACTCACATTTCTGACCTATTTGAATGTGCAACCCTCTCAAATATTAATATAGCATACATTTCCTGTAAAAATATACATTATAGCTTTTGTGTTTTCACTCCAGGTGAAATTGCATCGAGGCATTAATAAAGATGAGATCTAACAGATACATAAATGAAAATCTGTGTGAGGGAGGGAGGGCACCTTCAGTCGACTGTCTCGCCTCTCCGAAAGATTATTGTTGGTGTGAAAGTCCAAGTAAAAAAGTCTCTCTCTCTCTCTCTCTCTCTCTCTCTCTCTCTCTCTCTCTCTCTCTCTCTCTCTCTCTCTCTCTCTCTCTCTCTCTCTCTCTCTCTCTCTCTCTCTCTCTCTCTCTCTCTCTCTCTCTCTCTCTCTCTCTCTCTCTCTCTCTCTCTCTCTCTCTCTCTCTCTCTCTCTCTCTCTCTCTCTCTCTCTCTCTCTCTCTCATATATTCCTCCTTTCTTCTCAAGGTAACATTAAAGAGCCTGGGCCGATACAGACACATTATAGACCCTCCTCTATCTATCTCCCCCGGCCAGCAGCAGCCCTGGCTAGCGCTTAGCAAATGTCAACAGAAAATAATGCACACACAAAGGCAATCTTATTTGTTCAAGAATCGCTCTAGGTCACAGCAATACACTGGGGCACATACACACCACACAGCTTCTCTAAGGATGACTTTTTCTCTCTCCTCTATCTAGGAGGTACAGCAGGCAGCACCTGTGTTACACTCTCTAGAACACAGTCACTACACAGTTTTAATACAACACAGGCCCATCTCCCCCCCCACACTTAAAACGTGGGCTGATTAGCTCTGTGTTGTTTCTTTCCTTGTTCCTCTCCTAATAATCAGTGCATTGAATGCTCTGTATGATGAGTGGATTCCTGCACATTATGAATCGTCAATATGCGCCAGGTACCTAATCTCCTAATTCATTGTTTCTATTATTATTAGCTAGCAACAGAAATGTGCAATTCAATAAAGCCCCACACACCTCTAAGGGGTTTGCAATTTAAATGATTGCTTTTCCCTCAAATAATTATTTTGTCACTACACACAGAGCTGTTCACCGTTATCTTTGTGAAATTAGTCGTTTGCATTCATATTCATGATGAGGAGGTAATACGGAAAATAATACCTTCCAGTCTTATCACGCCACTGATTTGATGTCTATAACAATCAGGAAGAGAAATGTCAACTGACAATTAGGTGGACAATAGAAGCCTCTGACAGACTACACAGAACCGAACTGCAGCTCCTGGTAATATTATGTGAAATCTGACATATTGCAACTGCCTATAGGCACTGCCTATAGCCTTAGAAAACCATGGTTTAAAGTATTTGATAAAACCATTTGAAAAAACATAACCATAACCATATTCAAGGCCACACTATCAGCACCATGGACAGCAGTTATAGTAACGCTGCCTTTTTTTACAGTTCAGTACAAGTATCAGTACAGTATAACATTAGTATAGTAGATATTAACATATGCTGTGTACATAATTATTGTTATTAGCTGCTGTAGTTATGACTAGATCCAGACACAAGGAAACTAGACCTGCAGCCCATATTCTCTCTCTGTCTCTCTCTATCTCTGTCTCTCTCTCTCAGCACGTATCAGAACCAGACCCAGGTGAGGTGAGGTTATGCCACGCACACAGGGTACCAGCGGTTACCAGCCGAGCCGTCACAGCTGTCAATGCTGTCCTGCTGAGGTCTGCCTCAGATCAGCCAGGGGATATACAACAGCTGTACACAATACCCCCACAATGCATAACACAGGGAGGGAGGGAGGGAGGGAGGGAGGGAGGGAGGGAGGGAGGGAGGGAGGGAGGGAGGGAGGGAGGGAGGGAGGGAGGGAGGGAGGGAGGGAGGGAGGGAGGAATGTAGGCCTGCTCTTCACCACATACTTCTGTTCTGTCACCTCCATCAAGAGTGGCAGGAAGGGGTGTATGGAGAGAGAGAAGAGAGGGAGTGAGAAGGGGAGAATTATGCCAACATGTAAAAAAAATAAACATTCGCCCTTCCTATTATTAGTCAGCAATAACTATCATTATATCTTTAAGCTGACGTTTTCCCCAAATCTACAAACATCGCCCAATCAAAATAAACAACAGAAACTTACGCAAACAGATCACGTAGAAAACCTTGTGTTTTCAAGGTAATGTAATTCACCAGGATATCTACAATTCAACCCCATTAATCGTTCAGTGAAAGACACAGCAGTCATATTCCGCTGACCTGAATACAAAGAACCGGGAAGCTTAGGGCATAGTTTGCACTTCCTGACACAGAATGGCAGACCAACGTGGGTTCCATTTACACATTTTCTCCCCTAAATGGTGGAAACTGGGAGTTAAATTAAATGAAAGGAGCCACCGTGGAGCCGTGGTAGGGGTGGGAGCAGCAGGCATTTAAGGAGCTGTCAGGACAGACAGGTATGGGGTTATAATGAACATCCTGCTTTTAACACACTCACCTGTCACCTTAATTGCTTTAACTGTCAAAGTGTTCATGCAATTAAATGTCTAGCTTTTTATCGGGGGCGGGGGAATGAGAGAAATATACTTAATATTCAAATCAACAATTAAAATAAACAATTTAAAAAGTACATTCATTATCCAAATTAAACACACTAATATTTATTTATTTATTTTTAACTAAGCAAGCCAGTTAAGAACAAATTCTTATTTACAATGACAGCCTAGGAACAGTGGGTTAACTGCCTTGTTCAGGAGCAGAAGGACAGATTTACCTTGACAGCTCAGGGATTCGATCTAGCAACTTTTCGGTTACTGGCCCAACACTCTAACCACTAGGTTACCTGCCGCCCCAGTAATGCTCTGTGTTTGTGAGAATAAAACAGAAACACTAAATCTACCAAGTCACACAATCATCAAGCAAGTCACCAATCAAATCACACAATTATATAAATTCTAACCTTGCTTCTCTCACTGACTTCACCAACACATTATCTTCGACACATACGCTGTATTTCTTTCCTCATGATGTGAAGGAAAATACTCTTAATATCATTTAGACACCAATGATGATAATAGTTGCCAACTGCAGAGGACAGCAGAGAGCAGTAAGTGATCAGATGATGGGAGCTCCACACTACACAGACTGTGTGGTCAGTAATAATCCCACAATTAGCCCAATAGCCCTGACCCCTGATCAGCGTTACGAGAGCTACAGCCACTGAACACAGTGGGCAGGCTATTAACTCCGGACCCTAGGTCAGATCACAGGCAGGGAGAGACAGTAGGAGTGAAAATGTATTTGTCACATGCTTCGTAAACAACAGGTGTAGACTAACAGTGAAATGCTTACTTACGGGTCCTTTTCAAACAATGCAGAGTTTAAGATAAAAATAATAAGTAAACTAAAATAGAAATTGTGACATGAGGAATAAATACACAGTGAATAATGAATAACAAGTAACAGTAGCATGGAGGTAATTGAGGTAGCTATGTACATACTGTATAGGTAGGGGTAAAGGGACTAGGCAACAGGATATATAATAGACAGTAGCAGCAGTGTATGTGGTGAGTGTGTGTGTGTGTGTGTGTGTGTGTGTTGGGATGTCAGTGTAAGTATGTGTGAGTGTGTGGGTAGAGTCCAGCGCAATGTTCCCTCTAAAACACCTACTCCAGGACTGAAACGCAAGAGATTGAACTTCTCTGAGTTCGCCCAATTAGTTTTCACTATATTATTCAACGTTTTTTCTGTGATCGAATCAACATTAAATAACCCCTTTTCAATGCAACAAACCAAAACAAATCTAACTTTGCAAGATTGAATCTGTGATTTTGTTGTAGGCAAAGCCAGAGCCACAGCACAATATTTGCGGGGGTAGCCCACTAGCGGTCTTTCAATCACCCGTGAGTGAACACGTTTTTGTTTTCAGATCAGATCAGAGCGCAGAGCCGAGCATGTGCACATTTGTGGATATGCTTTGCTAGTTAGCGAGTTATTATCCCAGTTATAGATAAGTATAGGTCAGCAATGCAGAGTTTCTGCTTCCTACAAGAGCACAACACCAGTAGGCTATATTTCAAGATGTCTGAAAAGCCAGTAGAGTAAAAAACTAAAGTCTTAATTAAAGGGGCAGTGTTGTATTTTGAGACAGGCTTGAATATGCAAATAAACCAATAGGCAGAGGGGTAGCCTACATTGTCTAATTCTCTGTATGGTAATAATAACAATTTTTATTTTGCATCATACATCACATTACAATGCAATGTACAGTCACCTATTTGGCCCATAAAAAATCATGAATTAATGTCAAGCCCTTCATAATGTAAAAACGTTTTTAAAAGTTTCATGCAATAGGCCTGCACGGAACACCACATATAGGCTACTGTAGGCTATACTATAGAAATCAAAAGCTATTTCCATGTGAAAATGTTCTGGGATTCGTTCCATTGGTTTTGTTGGTAGGCCTGCATTATGCTCAAATAGCCACAATAGCCTATTGGCTACTGTCTAAAATTGTAAGGGTACAGCCTCAGTGTTTATTGTAAACAGGCGCCGGAAGCCGCACAAAATTCTCACAAAACTTCCACTCACAAGACCCAAAATTTACTCAGTGCCCCCCAAAAATTGAGGGAACATTGGTCCAGTGTGTGTGCATAAAGTCAGTGCAAGAATGGGTAAATGCAGGTAGTCCGGGTAGCCATTTAATTAGCTATTTAGCAGTCTTGTTTCGCAGTCTTATGGCTTGTGGGTAGAAGCTGTTGAGGGTCCTGTTGGCCCCAGACTTGGTGCACTGATACCGCTTGCCGTGCGATAGCAGAGAGAACAGTCTATTGCTTGGGTGGCTGGAGTCTTTGACAATTTTTGGGGCCTTCCTCTGACCCCGCCTGGCATAGTGGTCCTGCATGGCAGGGAGCCCCGGCCCTAGTGATAAACTGGGCCGTACTCACCACCCTCTGTAGCGCCTTGTGGTCGGATGCCTTGCAGTTGCCGTGCCAAGTGATGATGCAGCCAGTCAATAGAACACCGTAGAACATTTTGAGGATCTGAGGGCCCATGCCAAATCTTTCCAGCCAGATGGGGAAGAGGTGCAGGTATGCCCTCTTCACAACTGTGTGGATGTGTGTGGACCATGATAATTCCTTAGTGATTATAGCACAGGAGGTTGGTGGCACATTATTGGGGTGGACGAACTTGTGATAATGGCTGCAGCGGAATCAGTGGAATGATATCAAATACATCGTACATGGTTTCCATGTGTTTGACGCCATTCCATTTGCCGTCCTCCCATAGCAGCCTCCTGTGGATGATAGTGATTCCTTAGTGATGATAGTGCCCTGTGCGTAGGACAGAACCATGGCAGTGGAGCACAGCATGAAGAAAATTGTACCTTTTTTCGAAAAATATATATATATTTAGACCCATACTCTAACAGTTCACTTTTTACGTTGCTTAACTTTAAGATTATGATATTTTTAGAGCTCCCACATTTCGCAAGAATGTCATTACAGATCTAAGAATGACTGCAGAGGGAGTGTGGCATGAAGTGTGTGTTTTTAAATGTGCAAATGTTTTGTTTTAAGTTTCCTAAGTGCCTACATACCAGAGGGTGAAATGGGAGTGAGGCAATAACACCCAGATGGAAAATGAAACATTTAAATATAAAGAGAGTGGGTTTTAATGAAATACCGAGCTAAAGACAAGACAACGATTTTCATCTTAGAGAGTCGTTTGACAAGATAATGGTTATGACCACACGGCTGAGAAGGCCTTTCAAATACCATCCAAATACGCCCCACGGGGATGGATAAAGGAATTTAATCAATTGAAAAATGGCAGCAAAAACAAATATGGTCTCAATATCGTAACAGAATAAAAAATACAGATATGCTCTATTCCTAAATGATACAAATTTCATTCTATTCTGTCCTTGTTTGAAAATGAGAAACCTGAATAGGGACATTTCTCAATTTCTCCAATGTTTCAACCTTGATTTCCAGGTTTCCAACAATGAAAGAAATCAAATAAATCAACACCCATCATCTCCCGACGACGGGGCATTGACAAGGGTCGTTCAAAGTCCACCCAAGGTCTCTGTTTTCTTGAACTGCAATTGAAATTCATATAGCTATTCAACAAGGCCCAGGCTGCATCCACAGCATAGTGCTCACTGGCTAGTTCATCACTCATAGCCCAGTACAGCCGTACACTAGCAGGCAGAGGAAAGGAGTACAATAAGAGCAAATCAAAGGGAAGGAGATGAGCGATGGGCGGCAGTACATACACAGATTCAGAGTCACACTCTTTCATTTAAGGAAACGACAGCCATCCTTCAGCGTAGGGACACCGCATGATATTGCCCTCTCCTCCCCCCGTGACTGACAGTTTTTCCCTTTACACTGATCAGAGAAAGTGTGTGTGTGTGTGTGCATGCTTGTGTGTTATGTGTATTAGGAGTGTATAATGTGAACATGCAGCATCTCTGAAATTCAAGTGTATGCGGAGGCATACTCTGACCTTCACATTGACCTACGAGACCCCATGCCACACACACCCACACACACATAGTGGTTCCTCATTTAAAAGTTGCATCATACTGCAGTATAGCCTGCGGTATGCTGAGGTACGCTGTGAAATGCTTTGCCGTTAATGCACATTTGAAACACCAGAGGGCATCACCCTTACGGAAAAAACATGATTTCACATGTGGAAAATCACATATGAAATCATGTGTTTTTGGAACACTTCAAATATGATGATATTTCATTTTTGTTTGCAGGACATAACCTGTGAAATCTCATGCTCGGCCATGGAAATTAATTTCATGAAGCTACCGACAAGCAGTTCTTGTGTTGACGTTGCTTCTAGAGGCAGTTTGGACCTCGGTAATGAGTGTTGCAACAGAGGACATTTTCACACACTATGCGCTTCAGCGTTCCCGTTCTGTGAGCTTGTGTAGCCTACCACTTCACAGCTGAGCCATTGTTGCTCCTAGACAAAAACAATGGCAATGTTCCTCAAGTGGTAAAAAGCTATTTTGGTCACATTCCTAATGTGTGATTTAACCATTATTTGTGTGTGTAGTGATTCAGGAGTAACATTAACACATAATTATATGCCTTACCAACAGACAACTATACAGAAAACCCTCAAATTGAGGGAAATAAGTCAATGAAATCAATGATGAGAGAATAGTCAGATTAACGGATAACTAAAATAGCAGTGCAAATGGCACTTTTGTATTACAGGTAATGAATGTGTAGAGAAATGTGAAAAGGCTCACATTTTCACATGTAAAAATAAAAGACACAAACTCAGTTGTTCACATGTGAAACCATATGTTCACATGTATTACATTTAGAGTTCACATGTTAACACCACCTTTTCACATGTGAGTAGAGTAACTTGTTTTCACCTCAAATGTGAAAATTGATTTTTTGGAAATGTTGCATTCCCATGTTGTCACATTTAAACTCAGCAAAAAAAGAAACGACCTCTCACTGTCAACCTGCGTTTATTTTCAGCAAACTTAACATGTGTAAATATTTGTATTGAACATAACAAGATTCAACAACTGAACACGTTCCATAGACATGTGACCAACAGAAATTAAATCATGTGTAACACTATTTAATAACACTGACATTCCTGTCTTGCAGGAAATAGCGCACAGAACGAGCAGTATGGTATTGTCATGCTGGAGGGTCATGTCAGGATGAGCCTGCAGGAAGGGTACCACATGAGGGAGGAGGATGTCTTCCCTGTAACGCACAGCGTTGAGATTGCCTGCAATGACAACAAGCTCAGTCCAATGATGCTGTGACACACCGCCCCAAACCATGACGGACCCTCCACCTCCAAATCGATCCCGCTCCAGAGTACAGGCCTCGATGTAACGCTCATTCCATCGACGATAAATGCAAATCCGACCATCATCCCTGGTGAGACAAAACTGTGACTCGTCAGTGAAGAGCACTTTTTTCCAGTCCTGTCTGGTCCAGCGACGGTGGGTTTGTGCCCATAGGCGACGTTGTTGCCGGTGTTGTCTGGTGAGGACCTGACTTACAACAGGCCTACAAGCCCTCAATCCAGCCTCTCTCAGCCTAATGCGGATAGTCTGAGCACTGATGGAAGGATTGTGGGTTCCTGGTGTAACTCGGGCAGTTGTGATGTTTGGATGTACCGATCCTGTGCAGGTGTCGTTACACGTGGTCTGCCACTGCGAGGATGATCAGTTGTCCATCCTGTCTCCCTGTAGCACTGTCTTAGGCGTCTCACAGTACGGACATTGCAATTTATTGCAGTCCTCATGCCTCCTTGCAGCATGCCTATGGCACGTTCACGCAGATGAGCAGGGACCCTGGGCATATTCTTTTGGTGTTTTTCAGAGTCAGTAGAAAGGCCTCTTTAGTGTCCTAAGTTTTCATAACTGTGACCTTAATTGCCTACCGTCTGTAAGCTGTTAGTGTCTTAACGACCGTTCCACAGGTGCATGTTCATTAATTGTTTATGATTCATTGAACATGCATGGGAAAGGGTTTAAACCCTTTACAGTGAAGATATTTGAAGTTACTTGGATTTTTACTAATTAACTTCGAAAGACAGGGTCCTGAAAAAGGAACGTTTCTTTTTTTGCCGAGTTTATTTCACATGAGATCATGTTTCCACATGTGTAGTTTCATGTTATCACATGTTGCTTTTACATGCGATCACATGTTATCACATGTGAAATTCATGTGCTTTTTCTGTAAGGGCACACCCACACAAACCCTCTGTCCCTCTTCCCTCTGTTCTATCCCACTATCCCAGGGGACACAGGAGCTCTGGGGAGGATGTGGAGGTGGTTTAACTCACCCGGACTTCTGTGTGCTACTAGGGTTACCAGTAAGGGGTTAGAATGGAATGAATGAAAGGGACTATGAACACAGCTAACAGGTGGACTCTCTTGTGGAATGCGGAACATCCCCAGTAACCAGTGGAAAAGAGACAGTGTTCTGTTCAGTGTGGGCATAGACTAGAGAGAATCAACCTTTAACCTTTAAAGGCATAGGGACTACTAGATAAAGACACTACTGCATGTGTGCCACTGTGTCACCATTAACAACTGGAGGACTATATTTGTTTTATTATACACACTTAAAATACACACTGACGGTGGCCTAAAAGCCATTTGTTTTTGCTCGTGTTGTCTATAAATGAATAAATCCTAAATAGCATAAAAATATTGCGGACCCTCTACAAATCAGTGAGGTATAGTTCAGTAAGAATCAACATTTTAGAACTGCTTCCTGGCTGTATATCCTTCACACATTTAACATTTTAGTAATTTAGCAGGCAGATTTTTCAATTAGTCGGCTCCGGGGATTTGAACTAGCGACCTTTCGGTTACTGGCCCAACGCTCTTAACCGCAAGGCTACCTGCCGCCCACACAATATGTAGCTTGAACATCGCTCTTTCTGTTATCACCGCCAGGCAGCGATACAGGTGATGAGATATCTATCTTCTCTCACAAGCTGGGATGTATTGTACCGTAATCCATTAGTCCTACACTTCCCTCATTCTCTCTGACATTTTGGGAGAAATATGCTCTTTGAAGAGCGGGGTCTCCCGACCCCTATGAAGTCACTCAGCACACTGAAAAAACATAATTTAAGGATTTACAATTTATATCCACTCCAATATTGCTGTTATTGCCTAGATGTATACTCTGGCACTAGCCTTTGGGTGAAAGGTTTATGGGGATAGGCGGTGAATATACCGGCTCTGATTTGCTTCAGCTTAAAGGTGGTGGAGTGGAGCTAACCTTGTTAACTCAAGCAATTAAAGTCGTGTCATATACTCGTATTCAGGCTATTACCGATGGAACAACCTGGAACAAATACAATTGAGAAAGAATATAACCTCCTACATTTTGCCATTATTGACTTATATATCTGCTGTTGGTTGGTTGTACACTACACAACACTGCAGTCTCTATATTGTTCATTGACATTGAGAGAAAAGAATCTAACTGAGAACAAGGACAGTTGCTTAAGCAAACTGTTTACAGTAACATGAAAAGAAAAACCTATCCCAGATTGTCAAATTAAAAAACTAAAATAAGTATCATGGAATGTATTTGTAGTGTACAACTGACCAACAGCAGATATATAAGTCAATAATGGCAAAATGTAGGAGGTTATATTCTTTCTCAATTGTATTTGTTCCAGGTTGTTCAAGCGGTAATGGCCTGAATACGAGTATGACATGAGGAAATAAAGGAAATATAAATGTACATACTGTGTTGTGCCATTATATTGCTCGTCCAAATATTTATATATTCTTAATCCCATTCCTTTACTGAGATTTGTTAGATTTGTGTGTATTGTTGTGAAATTGTTAGATATTACTTGTTAGATATTACTGAACTGTTAAAGCTAGAAACACAAGCATTTCGCTACACCCGCAGTTACATCTGCTAAACATGTGTGTGTGACAAATACAATTTGATTTGATTTATATCAAGCAGTTAGCTGAGCAGTAACCATGGAATATGCCTATACTGTAACTGGCAATTAGCCATGTTCTTATTGTGTTTGTACAACCTTATTATGCAGTTACATGCTCAAATGTTTATTTTTATTATTATAATTTTTAAGGCAAGTCAGTTAAGAACAAATTCTTATTTACAATGACAGCCTACAATGGGTTAACTGCCTTGTTCAGGGGCAGGACGACAGATTTTTACCTTGTCAGCTCAGGGATTCGATCCAGCAACCTTTCTGTTACTGGCCCAACACTCTAACCACTAGGCTACCTGCCACCTCGTATTGTGTTGTACAACCTTATTATGCAGTTACTGCATTAATACCCTGTATATATTGCTACAAACTGAGATTCTGGTATACACTTAATGTGACAATAGAAGTTGGCCTATATATTTAATATGCAAGCCATATCCCTGTGTAGTTGTATTCATAGCATTCCTGTTTGTTAGGGGAGCAAGGGGCCTTCTCTCCTCTATCGGCTAGGCCTAATGAAGGCACATGTCAGAAGTCGGTCTACCTCACACGCGCGCACAGAGACACACCACACACAGTCCTAAGGACCAGGACACCACCGCACAGACAGCCTTTACATCCCTCTGATCAGTAGCAGATGAAGGCTCCCGCGTTTATCTTTGATGTCCTACATTATTAGCTTTTAGGAAACCTGAATATTTCATCAAATTGTGCTGCTCCGCTCAGTAGGGGGTCCTTTGAGAAGGAATCACAATCAGCTGAATGCAAAATAGGAGGGCAGCTTTGCCTGGCTGAAATGACTTCTCAGCTTTGTGTGTGTTTGAGAGAAAGATAAAGGGAGAGAGGAAGAGAGAGAGAGTGAAAGAAAGTAAGAAAGAAATAAAGAAAAAGAATGTACAGAGAGAGAGAGAGAGAGAGAGAGAGAGAGAGAGAGAGAGAGAGAGAGAGAGAGAGAGAGAACATAGACACATGATAATCCAAACTATTGGTACAACCAATTGGTATATTGTCGTTCAGTTGTAATTCTGGCTAATAAACAGGTGATTCTTCATAAAGGGAATTTAATTAATTTCTATTTTGATTATGTTTGTGTCTCCCTGATGATACATTTATCTTAGGGCTGTTTCAATTTCTCCAGGAATTATGTTCATTTACATGCAGCTCTCTAATCCTATTCTATCTGGTTTTAATGAAGCTAAGGGGATTAACTGAGATGGTCTCCTCCCTACACACTGCTTTCTACTCCTCTGCCATCTGATCATAGCGTGAAAGCTCATAGTGTAATGCATGCTGAATAGTGCACTGTAAAACCATGAAAACATGTGACACGTTTATAACCTAAATGTCTGTGTTTAAAACATAAAACGTGTTCATCTTAAACACTGGCATTTATAATGCAAGATTAAACATAATAGTCAGCTTTTTCCAGACAGTTATTAACCAGGAGAACACCTATATCTCCGAAGTGTTCCGGTTTTAAACACTAGTGTTTACTTTCCCATTGTCCTCTTCAGAGTGCATTTAGTCATCAGAAATTGATGTGACTTTGACATGCCTTTTATTCAGATCAGTGTTAGGAATGTCTGTCACCATACCTACTGCTGTCCCCACTTGCTTCAAAATATCCACCATTGTTCCTGCACCCAAAAATGCGAAGGTAACTGAACTGAATGACTATCGCCCCGTAGCACTCACTTCTGTCATCATGAAGTGCTTTGAGAGGCTAGTTAAGGATCATATCACCTCCACCTTACCCAACACACTAAACCCATTGAAATTTGTATACTGCCCCAATAGATTCACGGATGATGCAATCGCACTGCACACTGCCCTATCCCATCTGGACAAGAGGAATACCTATGTAAGAATTATGTTCAGTGACTACAGCTCAGCTTTAAACTCTCCAAGCTCATCGTTAAGCTTGGGGGTCTGAACCTCGTCCTGTGCAACTGGGTCCTAGACTTCCTGATGGGCCGCCCCCAGGTGGTGAAGGTAGGCAACAAACCTCCACTACGCTGATGCTCAACACAGGGGCCCCACAAGGGTGCGTGCTCAGCCCCCTCCTGTACTCCCCATTCACCAATGACAGCGTGGCCACGCAAGCCTCCAACTCAATCATCAAGTTTGCAGACGACGCAACAGTGGTAGGCCTGCCTACAGGGAGGAGGTAAGGGCCCAGGAGGAGTTGTGCAGGGAAAATAACCTCTCCCCTCAAAATCAACAAAAGGAGGGAGCTTATCGTGGATTTCAGGAGACAGCAGAGGGAGCACGCCCCCATCCCCCATCAACGGGGCTGCAGTGGAGAAGGTGGAAAGCTTCAAGTTCCTTGGCGTACACATGACTGACAATCTGAAATGGTCCACCCACACAGACAGCGTGGTGAAGAAGGCGCAACAGCACCTCTTCAACCTCAGGTGGCTGAATAAATTTAGCTTGGCCCCCAAGACCCTCACAAACGTTTACAGATGTACCATTGAGAGCATCCTGTTGGGCTATATCACCGCCTGGTACGGCAACTGCAGCGTCCGCAACCACAGGGATCTCCAAAGGGTGGTGCAGTCTGCCCAATGCATCACCGGGGGCACACTGCCTGCCCTCCACAACATCTACAGCACCCGGTGTCACAGGAAGGCCAAGAAGATCATCAAGGACCTCAGCCACCTGAGCCACGGCCTGTTCACTCCACTATCATCCAGAAGAAGAGGTCAGTACAGGTGGTCCTTGTTTGGGAACACACACACCAAAGCACGCAACAGGCTGACCAATATAAGGGTTGAAAAATTGGTGGCCATCCGGGCAAATCTGAGGCTTTTTGAGCCTGCCAACGAGCCATCCTCAACACGGTTGGAAAGTGACAGTGAAGATGAGGCCTCAGAGTCTGACGTTCAAGAGGTGGACATTGAGGAGGTCCAGGGAGAAGACATGGAAGCCTGAGAAGACAACCAAAGCTTTAGTTTCTAGATGATAATTTTACAGATGTATGTTGGGAGATGCGATGGATCATTGGGGATCATTCAATATTCCCTTTGTTTTGTTCAGTGAAATCATCCCATGTGAAGAGTCAACTCATTTAATTAATGTTCAATTTGTAATGAAATAGTTTTTTTTATTTATATTGGAAGGATTTAATCATTTGCAATTACGTCTACTCATGATAAGGTTAAGGTTTATGTTTCTGTCTCCATATGATATGGTAAATATATCCAATGCAAAAAACATCTACATATAAATGCTATTAATTTTAATTTGCATATATTTCTGTTAATTCCCATATATTCCCGTTAATTCTCATATATTCCCGTTAATTGCCACGGAAAGTTTCCACCTCTGAATATTCCCCGAAATGTGCAACCCTAATGAGGTCAAAGGAATTGTCCGTCGAGCTCCGAGACAGGATTTTGCCGAGCACACACATAGATTGATGAGGGTAAAAAACATATACATATTTATACTCCAGACTAATCTTTCTACATTTCTCAATTCCATTCTGTTACTTTCAGATTTGTGTGTATTGTTGTGTAATGTTAAATATTACTGCACTGTTGGAGCTAGGAAGGCAAGCATTTCGCTACACCCACAATAACATCTGCTAAATACAGTATGTGTATGCAACCAATAAAATGTGAATTTAGCACAATTGAGCAGGACATTTAATTTAAATCGCGTGGTGTTGTTGTTGTTAGTCGACTGTCTTGAGTTAATTTCCGTTAACTCTCTCAGAGTGAAACGGATGTGGGAGAGGCCTCATTATCATATTTCCCAGCATGCTTTTTGTTGAGTTAGAATAGTTTTTTTTAATATTTATGTTTCCTCATGTACATTGATTGATTAATTGATCTTATACTAAACAAAGATAAACAATTAACATTTTTCTAAACCAATCCAATCTGTAAGGGGTTGGACTTATTGCACCTGTTACTGAAATGGTTGTACCAGTTTAGATATTCTTGTTATTAAGTGTTTCTTCTTAGCAGTCATTCTGAGTGAAGGTTGTGGGTGATAAAATATTCAAATTGTTGGATATCCTCCCTCTGGCTGGATTCTAATAGTAGTTACTAATCACTTCACAAACCAGGTTATTGTGACTGCAGGAAGGGTACCACATGAGGGAGCAGGATGTCTTCCTGTAACGTACAGCGTTGAGATTGCCTGCAATGACAACAAGCTCAGTCCGATGATGCTGTGACACACCGCCCCAGACCATGACGGACCCTCCACCTCCAAATCGATCCTGCTCCAGAGTACAGGCCTCGGTGTAACGCTCATTCCTTCGACGATAAACGCAAATCCGACCATCACCCCTGGTGAGACAAAGCCGCGACTCGTCAGTGAAGAGCACTTTTTGCCAGTCCTGTCTGGTCCAGCGACGGTGGGTTTATGCCCATAGGCAACGTGGTTGCCGGTGATGTCTGGTGAGGACCTGCATTACAACAGGCCTACAAGCCCTCAGTCCAGCCTCTCTCAGCCTAATGCGGACAGTCTGAGCACTGATGGTGGGATTGTGCGTTCCTGGTGTAACTCGGGCAGTTGTTGTTGCCATCCTCTACCTGTCCCGCAGGTGTGATGTTCGAATGTACCGATCCTGTGCAGGTGTCGTTACACGTGGTCTGCCACTGCGAGGATGATCATCTGTCCGCCCTATCTCCCTGTAGCGCTGTCTTAGGCGTCTCACAGTACGGACATTGCAATTTATTGCCCTGGCCACATCTGCAGTCCTCATGCCTCCTTGCAGAATGCCTAAGGCACATTCACGCAGATGAGCAGGGACCCTGGGCATATTTCTTTTGGTGTTTTTCAGAGTCAGTAGAAAGGCCTCTTTAGTGTCCTAAGTTTTCATAACTGTGACCTTAATTGCCTACCGTCTGTAAGCTGTTAGTGTCTTATTGACCGTTCCACAGGTGCATGTTCATTAATTGTTTATGGTTCATTGAACAAGCATGGAAAACAGTGTTTACACCCTTTACATTGAAGATCTGTGAAGTTATTTGGATTCTTACGAATGATTTTTGAAAGACAAGGTCCTGAAAAAGGGGTGTTTCTATTTTTGCTGAGTTTATCTTACACATATTTAAGTGTTTGAATATCATCGCAGGATATGCGCTTTGGTGGGACAAATTAAACATTGACTATGTGTTAGTGGTGTGTGTGTGTGTGTGTGTGTGCGTGCGTATCAAATCACATTTTCTTGGTCGCGTACACATATCTGTCAAATGTTTTCGTTGGTGCAGCTAAATGCTTAAGTTTCTAGCTCCAACCGTGCAGTAACAACACACACAAATCCCCAAAATAAAAATTAAGAAAAATCTTAATGAGCAATGTCAGAGTCCAGAATATAAATATATATGATTGTGATGGTGTAAACCAATCCAATCTGTAAGGGGTTGGACTCAGTATGGACAGTATATGAATAGAAAAGGTGTGTACAGCAGTAGTTATATAGAATACAATTATATATGAATCCTTTAGAATACATAGTGCCTTCAGAAAGTATTCACACCCCTTGACTTTTTCCACATTTTGTTATGTTACAGCCTGAATTTAAAATGGATTATAGTTAGATTTTTCTGTCACTGGCCTACACACAATACCCCATAATCTCAAAGTAGAATGATGTTTGTCGACTTTTTTAAACAAATTAATTAAAAATGAAAAGCTGAAATGTCTTGAGTCAATAAGTATTCAACCCCTTTGTTATGGCAAGCCTAAATAAGGAGTAAAAATGTCCTTGACAAGTCACATAATAATATGCATGAACTCACTATGTGTGCAATAATAGTGTTTAACATGGTTTTTGAATGACTACCTCATCTCTGTACCCCACACATATAATTATCTGTAAGGTCCCTAAGTCGAGCAGTGAGTTTCAAACACAGACTCAACCACATAGACCAGGGAGGTTTTCCAATGCCTCACAAAGAAGGGCACCTATTGCTAGATTAAAAATAAAAAACAAAGCAAACATTGAAAATCCTTTTGAGCATAGTGAAGTTATTAATTACACTTTAGATGTTGTATCATTACATCCTGTCACTACAAAGACACAAGCGTTCTTCCTAACTCGTTTGCCGGAGAGGAAGGAAACCACTCAGGGATTTCACCATGATGCCAATGGTGACTTTAAAACAGTTACAGAGTTTAATGGCTGTGATAGGAGAAAACTGAGGATGGATCAACAACATTGTAGTTACTCAACAAAACCAAACCTAATTGACAGAGTGAAAAGAAGGAACCCTACACAGAATAAAAATATTCCAAAACATGTATCCAGTTTGCAACAAGGCACTAAAGTAAAATGTGGCAAAGCCATTTATTTTTTGTCAAATGCAATAAAACATATTACTGAGTACCACTTTCCATATCTTCAAACTTAGTGGTGGCTGAATCATGTTATTGGTATGATTGTAATCGTTATGGACTGGGGAGTTTTTCACGATAAAAAATAAATGGAATGGAGCTAAGCCCAGGCAAAATCCTAGACGAAAACCTGGCTCAGTCTGCTTTCCACCAGACACAAGGAGATGAATTCACCGTTCAGCAGGACAATAACCTAAAACACAAGGGCAAATCTACAGTAGAGTTGCTTACCAAGAAGACAGTGAATGTTCCAGAGTTGCAGTTTTGGCTTAAATCTACTTGAAAATCTATGGCAAGACCTAAAAATGTTGTCTACCACTGATCAACAACCAATTTGACAGAGATTGAAGAAATTTGAAAAGAATAATGGACAAATGTTGCACAATCCAGGTGTGGAAAGCTCTTAGAGACTTACCCAGAAAGACTCACAGCTGTAATCACTGCCAAAGATGCTTCTTCAAATTATTGACTCAGTGGTGTGAATACTTATGTAAGAGATATTTCTATATTTCATTTTAAATAAATTAGCAAAAAAAATTTAAAAGCATATTTTCACTTTGTCATTATGGGGTATTGTGTGAAGATGGGTGAGAAAAAAAATTATTAAATACATTTTCAATTCAGGCAGTAACACAACAAAATGTGGAAAATGTGAAAGGTGTACCGATACTTTCTGAAGGCACTGTATATATGAATTGGGTAACGTGTGACCAGTGTTGTGTGTGTAATAACCACCGGCCACTAGTTTAGCCTCTGAGGGACGAGGTTTCTCCCACTGACAAATTAATACCTCAGAGAGTACAAAGCTGAATGGTGGCAATAAACTCATTCGTCCAATAATGAAGAATGACTTTTAATCCCCTCCTCCCCCTGCGTCGTTGCCACATCTGTGACTGTTGCCATGGTGACCCGCCGGCTGAAGCCTTACCTCATTGCTTCCCGAAGTGCTCCGCGCTCGCTCAGAGTTGTGTGTTTGATGTCATCAAAATTGTTCTCCAGCGTCACGCAGCTCTACGTGTGTGTGAAAGAGAGAGAGAGAGAGATGGAGAGAGAGAAGGATGAGTGTTTGTTTGTCTGTTTGGTGTCTGATGCGTTTCATTGATCGTAGGGATAATACCCTGGATTCTGTCTTAATCCACTTCAATACCATCGCAGCACACCAAACTTTTAGGAAAAGAGAATAAAATGTATTCTTTATGCAAATTGCACTTTAGCTCCAAAACCCTGACTTTGTTGTGAATGAATCATCAGATACTGACATTGCAATGTTATTCGTCCAGTGCATCATTTAAACCACTGCACGTCATCACCCTCCTCTCTCTTGGGGTCGGGGTGAGCCGTTGTCATGGCATCGGCCCTATCAAATCCCCGGGACCCCTCCGGAGCGGAGATGAGCCTGGGGTAGGGGACAGACTGAGCCAAGGAGAGAGAGAGAAGCCTGGACGTTATTGACACGCTGACGATTAGCGAGGAAGGAACCTCTGCCCTCCTGCCGCCACCGGCCAGATAACCACTCAGCTCAGCCTAATCTCCCTCCCTCCCTTCTCAAGAAGTGAGTGTGTATGTGCGTATGTGTTCAGACCCCACTCAGTGACCACAGGCCACAGAGTCTAATCCCTTACTCATACTCAAGAGCTGGATCATACAGGCCCGGATGTTTGTCTTTAATAACACATTCTGAACAACACAATCAACTCTCCAACCCTGCCTACTGCCATTCAGTACCACAACAAAGCAAAGAAAGTCAGGTAGCCTCAGACCTTGCAGTGCTAAATTGTCCTCTTAGATGACATGATAACATCACCATACTGGGTAGTGTCTATGTATACCTCATTTGCACCATGACTGTACACAGTACCATCACTCCTCTATGAGCGACAGCCCTTACTACATAAATGGAGTGCTGTTAATTTTGTATATCAATTTTGTACAATGGTGGATGATGGTATGGCCGTTTACGGCAATTACGTTTGTTCAGCAAACTACTTGCAAGACAAAGCCTGAGGATATCCAATTCAAATACCCATTGACTTGTAGCTCGGTTGGTTATTAAAACTATTGCTGCATTACAAGATCGATATAATCTTAGGGATTCATCCATAAAATGTGTGAAACTAATACACATATACTGGGAGGAAGGGAAGGGATTTTATCCATAAAGATAATGATTATCTCCCTAAAGTGTTTCTACTGGAATTGGTTATAACGTGAGCCCTGTGGTGGTAATGTTCACAAGCGCTAACTCACTTATGTTCTTTGCACAAAACGAAATACGGAAGGCCTGCATTTTACACCTAATAATTAGGAAAGCTCTATAATTCTCATTGACGCCTAATTTACATGATTGAAAACCAAAGTGCAAGTCAGTGATATTCCCAATTGAATTCTCGTAATGTCTACACTAAAGTATTTCAATCATTCGATGGGATTAACAAATGTTTTCTTTCATTTCGTTGTTCAAACAATAAAAATAAAATTATATGGAAATGTGTCATTATTGCGTTGTTTGGGTGTGTGTGAATGACAAGGATATGTTTCAAAAACTATTTGATAAGCTAGTTTTTTTCAAATGTGTCCTCTGGGCAAGGGATGGAATATTGCATTAATAAGCCATACTAATTCAAAAGTGTTGTGAATGTGTCACAAACACATCAGAACGTCATACCATTATGAGGGTACTAATATTGAAACTGTAAAAATGTTTAGATCTGAGTGAAGAACTAACAAGAGTTTAGTATACTAAGGATAATGATTGATTTTCCTCATGTTAACCTTCAAGCTACCAACATAAGAGCACAATAGTGGATTACATAAAGGGCATTGAATCTGGCATATTGTATGGCACACTTCACACCACAACTTTGTCAAATACTCATTCCACTCTAGCAGCAGCACGTGCCAGTTAGCTATGAGACCTCGGGGGATTCCCATACGGAGCGGAACACAGATATTAGCTTGTCTTGTGAGATTTATGAATTTTCATATCAGATAACGGTGATTAATCTCAGGCCATTAGGAGAGATATAGCCCACCTCTCTTTATGTCTACCATAAGATTTTAAACCCCATAACATACCTACCTACCAACCCCCTCAAAGTTGCACTAAAACAGACAGGCAGAGCTATCTAAACAACAAATATTCAAATGCAATGTCAGATACACCTACAGTACCTACCTTTATATACCTAATAAAACACATTGCAAAATGTTAGGAAGGGAAAATATTATATTCCAATTTGGTCACGGCCAATGTATTTACGCCATAAGCTTAGTGTTCTATTATACATTCAGAAGAATGAAAAGGTCCTTGGAGGGAAGAGAGAAGAGAATTACGAGGAGCTTCTATTAACATCAAATCTTAACATAATTCATTTAATCTCCCCCAACCCTCGGTAGGAGCGGCTTAGGCAGGGTAGTGCTTGTGTTGTAATACTCCATGTATCTGCTGGTTAATCCTACGATGGAAGTGGGGAGGGAGAAAGGGCCACTGCTGGGATTACCAGGGGGGTCTGTGTGTTTCAACTGATAAAGCCCATCGATCACAACCACCCCCATAGATACCACTCTACAGCTCCCCAACTAACACAAACACACACACACACACCTCTTTGTGTTCTCTCTCTCGCTCTCTGTCTCTCTCACACACACACACACAAGTGTGCTCCACCCTGATGTGGTGCTGCAGCCTGCTGACATTTGATCAGGCAGAGAGAATCAATGTCTAGGTTGATCAGTGTCGTGTAATTATCCAGAGGTAGTCAGAGATAACGAACCAGTCGTTTACACAGTATCTGACTCACTGGCTCCACTCTGCTCACAACACAATGACCTGCTTTAACCCAGCCAAGACACACACACACGCGCGCGCACACACACATGCACACACACACTTTAACTCAGTCCACTGTGTCAATATTCCATCCCAGTGCCCCCTGTCGATCACCCCATGCTGGTGCATGTTTTACCAGTGACTGAGAGGATGAAGAGATCAGGGATTAAATCAGTAAGGTGATGATGGAAAATATGTTCCAGCAAATATGTGTCCACATTTACCAAAGACTGTCTTATAGATTTATCTGTAAAAGATAAATGAGTGATGAATTTCCACTCGCAAAAAGTCGAAAAATGGCATGTTCAGCTCTCATCTCAGCTAATCGCTCACTAACACCAAAATCAACATTAGGCCATCACCAAAAATCTGGTGGTCACATATGGAATCTTTCCACTCCAATGATGAAGTATACTCTTCTGTTCTCTCAAACTAATACATGTCACATTATTTGAACTAAAACGACAAGATAGCCACACAGTCGTAACTACTAATTAGCTGAACAATACGTGAGGCAGCATGATAAACAATTTTGGAGTCGTTTTTTGTTTTGATATCTTCATATATTTCTTAATATAAATGAATCTCCTTTTTTCTCCGACATGCAATGCATTTAATGAACAATCTGTCTTCACACTGCAGAACTATTAGAGGCATGACCCATTTACTTTTATCACAATGTGATGGAGTGGAGCATTTGCTCCTCGTTTTACTCAATTTAAATCCCTTCAATAGTGACAAATAAACCTGGCAAAAGCACTAATGTGGTCTCATCCATAATACTGTGTGAGAAGACAATTATTTCACATGTAAAGATTAGAAAACAATACATCTCCTGGCAGAGAAGACCTGCTGTTAAAGATTACATCCGGCCAAAAAGACCACTGATTAGGATTATGATGCTTTAGCCTGGAAGAGGTGTGACATTGGATATCATTGTCACTGAAAAAAACTTTAATGCTTCAAATTCTCAAACAAAGATGCGTTTCCAATTTCAGTCATTCTTACATACTGTACATGATCAATGTTGTTGTATATTATATGGACTCAACAGTTGTGTTTTGAAGTTTGATACAAATTAAGTTTCAGTTCTGTTACGGAGGAGACAGTTCCCAATGCAATATAAATGCGTTCGACAACCTCACGTGTTGTCTGTATTGCAGAACATCCTCAGTACCTTTAAGTCTTATTTTTTGTTGTTGGTGTACATAAATACAAATACAACTTTCAGACTAAAATGTTATTCCAGTGTCTGAAAACCTTAATTATCATTTTGGAAAAATGTCTGAGAGAAACCGTCACCCTTTAATTTATGCATATCACAAAAAAAAATATTCTAATAAGAATAATAATTACTTAAAAAAAATTAAAAAAATAAATAATATATATATAAGGCAAGATTAAATTTCTTTCCTTAAGACTTTGATTGCGATCCGAATGAAAATAACCGTTTAAAAATATGTTATTTTTTTTTCTTTCCTTGTTTTTATTGGACCTTGACTGTGACCGGGGTACTGAGTGATGATTATGAAAGGCAATTTAAGACATTTAACGAATTCCAGACAGGATTCACTTATGGTAGCTTTTTTGCCCTCTTCGCTTTCATCGTGTCTCATTAAAGCAATTACCTTCAGATGCCTAATAAACCTCCCAGAAGCCTTTTCTGACACCAAAGCACATAGGGAGAGAGAGAGGGGTGTGGAGTAGAGAGAGAGGCCTTCTAAGACACCAAAGCAGAGAGACAGACAGACAGACGGACAGACGGACAGACAGACGGACAGACGGACAGACGGAGAGAGGGAGAGAGATGAGGGAGGAGACAGCGACAGAAGAGAAAAAAAAAAGACCGATACACCAAAAGATAGAAAGAGAAAAAACAGAGAGAGAGAATTGGGGAGTGAGAAAGAGAGAGAGGGGTAGAGAGAGAAAGTGAGATACAGCTAGACAGATAGAGGTAAAGCCAGAGAGAGAGAGAGAGAGAGAGAGAGAGAGGTAAAAGTAGAGGAAGAAAGAGAGAGGCACCAAAGCAGTCTTCAGATCAGAGAGAGAATACAGAGGAGCATTACGAGGATAGGAGGATGGGCAGAGAGAGAGTAAATGTGCTCTAACTCACTGGTATCACAAAGCAGAAAGATAGACCGATCTAGACTCACTACTGAGTTTCTGAGTGCTTAATGCCCAGATATCATGGAAGACTGCCCTGCAGTATCGCTCCGTGGATTAGTAAGGGTCTATTACACTGTAAATAGGGAACCCCATCAAAGATCCCCTTTACTGACATAAACTGCATCCCTCAATATCCTAGCCATACATTAGGACTATATGGATGAAGGCTCTTCTTAGATCCACCTCTAAATAATGGGTGCATCTCAAATTACACCCTATTCCCTGTATAGTGCATTACTTTTGACCAGGACCCATAGGGTGCATCATATAGGGGAGGTACGCGCAATGCTGTCGTGGGTACGCCAACTAAAATGTGACTCACATTTAAAAAATAAAAATAATATCTAAATGTTATTTTTTTTCTTTCACATTTTCAAACAGTCCATTTATATTTTCCAACGGGGCTATACATTTGGGTGAGTTTATTTTCTTGCCTGATTAGCCTCGTTTCACTGCCAAAAATAAAATGAAACCATCTAGAGCGAAATAACAACACAATGTCAAATACAGGTAGCCTAGTCAAATAATTCACATCCAATCACATTAACCGTTACTCTCTCGCGGGAATTCCACTAACAGTCCGTATTGAGCCAAAAGTTGCTGCTGCTCATTCCGTTTGCTCTAAACTTGATGAATGGTTAAAAAAAGTAAGGCCCGTGTCCATAGAGACACATACCAGCTCTACTGGTAGTACTGCTACTACCAGCAGTACTACACACGCACCTGTCGACGACACTAGTTGTTCTGCTTCCACGAGCACATTCAATGCTAGCATCAGTAATCCTACATTTGTTGCTAGCCCAGCAAGCATGGACACTGACAGTTGTGAATCTGATGGGACACTGACAGTTGTGAATCTGATGCAGCCGAAGAGCTACTGCTCCCGAACAAGCACCGAACAACAGACAGGGACATTGGACCATTGAAGAGGCGCAAATATGATGAGAACTACATTTATTTGGGGTTCACTTATATTGGGAGTAGTGCCTTTCCTCAGCCACAGTGTGTTATATGTGCAAAAGTACTATCTCACAACTCGATGAAACCTTCACTCTTGCACAGACATTTAGAAACAAAACATGCCAATTAGAAAAATAAGCCACAGGAGTTTTTTGAGCAAGAATTCAGACATGTATATAAGCAACAGATACCATTAATAAGAAGAGGCTAGAAGCGTCTTATATGGTGAGCTACCAAGTGGCTAGGACAGGCAAGCCCCATACTATTGTGGAGGACTTAATTCTTCCTGCTGTCGCGGATATGGCTGGGACAATGCTGGGGGAAAAGGCCAACAAAAACTATACAGACAATGCCTTCATCAAACAACACTGTTTCACAGCGCATTAGTGACATGGCATGAGATGATTTTAAACAATTACTGCTTCGCATACAAGCCAGTGAATTCTATGCGTTACAGCTGGATGAGTCAACAGACGTGGCGGGCCTGGCACAGCTCCTGGTATATGTCTGTTACATTTATGGGGGGGTCAATTAAGGAAGACATCCTCTGCTGCAAACCACTGGAAACCAGGACAACAGCACAGGATATTTTTAAAGTAATGGACAGCTTTGTGACATCAAATGGACTTTGGTGGTCAAGATGTGTTAGTATCTGTACTGATGGCACAAAAGCCATGACAGGGAGACATAGTGGAGTGGTAACGCGCGTGCAAGCAGTTGCTCCCAACGCCACTTAGGTACACTGCAGCATCCACCGAGAGGCTCTTGCTGCCAAGGGAATGCCTGACAGTTTGAAAGATGTTTTGGACACTACAGTGAAAATGGTTAACTTTGTTAAAGCAAGGCCCCTGAACTCTCGTGTATTTTCTGCACTATGCAATGATATGGGCAGCGACCATGTAACGCTTTTACAACATACAGAAGTGCGCTGGTTAATTGAGAGACGAGCTTAAAGTTTTCTTCACTGACCATCATTTTCACTTGTCTGACCGCTTGCATGATGACGAGTTTCTCACACGACTGGCCTATCTGGGTGATGTTTTTTCTCGCCTGAATGATCTGAATCTAGGATTACAGGGACTCTCCGCAACGATATTCAATGTGCGGGACAAAATTGAGAATATGATTAAGAAGTTGGAGCTCTTCTCTGTCTGTATTAACAAGGACAACACACAGGTCTTTCCATCGTATGATTTTTTTGTGTGCAAATGAACAAGCTAACGGACGATGTCAAATTTGATATAGCGAAGCACCTGAGTGAGTTGGGGGCGCAATTACGCAGGTACTTTCCCGAACCGGATGACACAAACAACTGGATTCGTTATCCCTTTCATGCCCTGCCTTCAGTCCACTTTCCGATATCTGAACAAGAGAGCCTCATCAAAATTGCAACAAGCGGTTCTGTGAAAATGTTATTTAATCAGAAGCCACTGCCAGATTTCTGGATTGGGCTGCGCTCAGAGTAACCTGCTTTGTCAAATCACACTGTTAAGACACTGATGCCCTTTGCAACCACGTACCTATGTGAGAGTGGATTCTCGGCCCTCACTAGCATGAAAACTAAATACAGGCACAGACTGTGTGTGGAAAAAGACAGACTCTCCAATACAACCCAACATTGCAGAGTTATGTGCATCCTTTCAAGCACACCCTTCTCGTTAACCTGTGGTGAGTTATTCACCATTTTTTATGAACAAATAAGGTTTTATATGTAAGATGACTAAGTAAAGAGCAAAATGATTGATTATTATTATAATATTATTTGTGCCCTGGTCTTTTAAGAGCTCTTTGACACTTCCCACGAGCCGGGTTTTGACAAACACGCATTCTTATATTTAATAAATGTATCGTATCGTGTGTGTGTGGCTGGCTTACAATGATGGCAAAAAACAACATTTGAGAGTGCGATGACCCTGGTGCTAGAGGGGGAACGCAGCTGGAGGTTGAATGTTTGAAGGAGTACAGAACTATAAAAAGTTTGGGAACCACTGATATAGGGAATAAGAGTGACATTTCGGAAGCATATCCTGTTTGTGACCTCTATAGCATCCGTCCTGACCCCCAGAACACTTATAAGGATGCTCCAGGTTCTGACCAAACTTCTTAATTAAAATGGGCATTGTTTTACCCCTTCGCAAGCGGATAAATCTGTTACATAGGATCGATCAATACCCTATCGTTAACAGAAATCAAAGACATCTATGGGCTATAATGGTTTAGCAGTAGAAGGGTGTTTCGATGGAAGAATGATCAGGGAGAATGCTGTGTGTTGCCAAAACACTTTCAGTTAGATGGTTGACGTCTTGCTTTGTTACTTTGATAAAGATATGACAACATTCATCACATTAACCTAAAATACTTCATCCACATATTTACTCATGATTATAGTAGACCACTAGACTGTATGCTTGGTTATTTCAGATAAAGAACTTCACCAATCCATGAACATAAATGTGTGCATAGGTTCTGGATATACGCATATACGCCATATGTTCTAACTATTAAGCTTTTCAGCATTAAATAAAGTGGAGAATCCATCACCATTGATTAGCGTGATGAATTAGCTGGTTGTACTTAGGCACAGAGCAGTCAGCAGGGAGAGAGAATAATCTCTCCTACAAAACATCTCCAATTTATTTTGTGTATACATCAGACACACACACACGAACACAGACACCCACATGCATGTACACACACACACCACTGTCACAAGCACACGTACACTCACTCTCAAACACATACACACACACACAGACAAACAAGAGTGTCGTATCAGTCCCTTCAAGGACAGACGAGGGACTGCAGCCACCTGCCAAAAAACAAACGGTGAGGCTGGTCTTAGGAGATATTCTCTGAGACTTTGACAGCATGTGCCTGGAATCCTAAGATAATTGTGTTTGTGTGTGTGTTTTGTGTTTGCTTGTGTGCGACAGGGACGTGACAGTGAAGTGTGCTTGTGTGTGAGTGTGTGTGTACATGTGTGTGTGTGTTTGTTATCTTGTCAGGGTGTCCGGGACACAGCTGTGGACATCGACATAAGTCCAAGCAAAGGTTAAAAAACAGCTACCTGAGATAACCTCGTCAGACGAGGTGGGGATCCAAGAAAAACACGGTTCTCTAAATTTGGAACCAGCACAACGTTTACGACAGTCATATGTCTTGTTTGGTGTGCGTGAGTGTGTGTGTGTGGGGTGCTCAACTCAACTCACATCACAGCTTTTCTCTGGGTTTCTTTTCCAGTGCTTCTTCTCTACTTTCTTAGCAGAGGTGGAGCAGATATCAGCATGGCTCTTCACCCGGGGGTTCAGGGCCAGGATATTCTGAGGACAGAGGGAGAGACAGGGGGAGGCGGGGGTGGAGAGAGAAAAAGTCAACTTTACAGTAAAACAGAGCAGGGAAAAAAACTATTTATACCTCAAAAGTCAAATATGCATGTCGGTTGTATCACAAAACATATTGTCGGAAACATAGATGGTTTTCCTAGAAAACGGTTTAGATGGTTTTCCTAGAAAACGGTTTAGATGGTTTTCCTAGAAAACGGTTTAGATGGTTTTCCTAGAAAACGGTTTAGATGGTTTTCCTAGAAAACGGTTAGCTAAGATCCCTGTTAAGAGGTTGAAATAGTCCTTATGGTCTAATGATTCTATTTTTCAGGTATTCCCTTTTCCAGTAGCAATAAATACCAACCAATTCACTAAGAGTATATTATTTTACCTGCAACATGAACGTCTTCTAAAACAAAAATGTGCATTGCATATGTTGCATAATGAGGTTTCATTGTTCTACATTCAGGGTAGCAGTTGTCCCATGGCATGTCTACGGTAACAGAGGGATGCTGAGACTCAGATTTTTCACTTTAAAATATATGTCAAACAAAAACCAATGACTGCAAAGTTAAACAAACCATATAACTATAGGCACAACGACTACTTTTAACAATATCCACAGAAAATTTTACAAAAACAAATGTCCTTGAAGAACAGTACAGACCAAAGTCTGGTAATAGAATGACAGTTTTACATTTTAGTCATTTAGCAGGTTCTCTTATCCAGAACGACTTTCAGGAGCAATTAGGTTTAAGTGCCTTGCTCAAGGGCACATTGACAGATTTCTCACCTAGTTGGCTCAGGGATTCGAACCAGCGACCTTTAACTGACCCAACACTCTTAACCGCTAGGCTACCTGCCGGTTTGTGCTGTTGGTGTCATTCTGTTACCAAATTTCCAAAACACCATCTTCACACATGACAACAAAACAGTCAGTCGTGTAACCTTCCATTACAATCAACTCTGCCCCCCAACCCACCATGCAATACTACTGATCAGCAATCATGAGCCTCTTCACTGTATTCATTATGAATGCAACACACACTCCAGTTTAAGCAGTGCACAGTAGAGCATAGCGCATTCATGAAACATCATTCATAAAGATGGGGAAACTGCGAAGACCGCAGGGACTTGGATTCTAAACACTGTGTGTGGATATGAGGATGTAAAGCAGCTCTAGGGATTCATATTACTGCATACTGTTTTCACAGTAACTACAGAGTTGATACATATTGTGTGATAGGAGGTCGTCTGCGCTCTTTAAATGGCCTTTAAACCAAATAACGTCTGTTCCAGGTGCATAAGTATTAAAATGGGAATACTGGAAAAGATCCGCACACTGTCGAAAAAGAGAAATACATCTAAAACTGAGGCTTAAATGCAAAAATAGAGGTGTTTTATTGGGACATCATGATGCCCAAAATCTTGATTGTGCAGAAAAGTGAAAGGTGAAAAACAAAACACAAACGTTTCGGCATCAAGCCATCATCAGAGTAAATCGGGAACGCACAAACTAGCCTTCTATTTGAGGTTAATTGTATACAGTATGTCACATGATCTAGTGAGGAAATCTATACATGCAAACAAGTACATAGTACAATAGCAAGATTAAAGTACAATACAATGCCTATATTTTTGCATTTAAGCCTCAGTTTTGGATTTATTCCTCTTTTTCGACAGTGTATGGGTCTACCTATTTTCCTTGAGACATATTGATAAATCAATTGAGTATGTTGGCAGCCAGTGTTTGTTTTGGGGGGCAAGAATATGCCTTGTAAAATCTGAAGGTACACGTTCAGTCTACTGGTTGTCAAATGCTTTGCTGTCTTATGCCAGGTGTATCCCCCAGACCCAGCAGATAGCTCTCCACCACTCAACGCTTAAATGCTGAGTTTTGGGAGTAGATTTGGGAGTCTATTTCTCTAGGTACTGTGCAGATGGTTTGGAGAACATATCGTTTCCTTGGTGCAATCATCACTTTAGCATTGCCCCCCCGATTGATGCAAATGCTGAGCATAAAACTTTCAAAGAGCATCTCTGAGTAGCATTTTGTGCATACCCTATCCACCATGGAATCATTCCTTTCCCCCATTTTTTCAACAAAGGTAGCTGCATCCAACCTCAATTAGTGTCCCACAAGCTATGTGACAAGACATTAAGCTTTTTCTTTTCATATTTTCACAGTAGGTGGAAGGGAGAAGACTGTTTCATATGAAGGTATGGGGGTGTTACGGGGGGTATTATTGCAAAAGGCCAGGCCTGGGTCTAACATAACCTGTGTCTCTTTCCCTACTGTGTTAGCCACGCTAAATGAAATGTCACACTTTATGCAACACCAAAAATCTTCCTATTAATTCTTTCATTTCACACCTAATAAAGTGTAGTTACACCGCTGCGTTTTGTATTTTAGTGTCTGTTAAGGCCTGTGGGACTATTTTTTCATTGTGTGGTCTAGATAAAGCAACATGGCAGCGGTACACATGCTCGAGGTAAACAAATAAGGACTGAAAGGTACAAATATTCTGACAGCGTGACAAGTCTCTTGGGATCCGTTAGGAACAATGATGTTTTGACAGCATGAACATAACAATAAAGATATGATTTAACCGTCTGTATCTTATTAAAATAGTTATGTTTATATTACATCCACCCTTTACAACAATAATGTGTCAGAACTGCAGGGGCTGCTTTGATCGAGAAGCATTACATCGGCCGTAACTTAGAACGCATGGCAGTTGGTTTGAAGTGGTTCCAAAAGATTTGGAACAAACACACATAATTAGTACTTAACGCCCAGAGGAGAAGCAGGACAAAAAGGTGGGAGAGTAACTGCCATAGAATGAATTAACAAACGTTCTTGTGAACAATAACCTAACCAGATTAGCAAGAATCTGATTAGCCAGAAACACTGCACTACCAAACATGCATTAGAGAGAAAAAGATTAAACATTAAGTCTTTTTTTTTTCTAGTTATAAGGTCAATGTAAAACATTGTGAAATCCTGATGATGCTTCCACATTAAAACACAACATATATACTGTCTGACTGACTGTCAGACGTTTACATGCCTAAACTGTTTGGGTCTCCAACATGATGTATTAAACAGAGCGACAGAAAGAAATATCAGGATTAACAAAAACAACGTATCGTATTACCATGTCTTCAATGTTAAACAGACCCTCCCTCACTGCATATAGACCTGTCTTAGTGTTTCCATCTCCTGCAGAGCACCCCACTTACAGCCCTGTATTGACCTGGCCTCCTCAAGTGGAAAATGTACAAGAGAAACAGATCCATGGCGGTCAGATCCAGGCAGGGTTGCAGGAAACACTAACCATGTTTGACAGCGGCTAATCTACTGTGGTTGCTAAATGGTTAAATGAAGAATAATAACAGGGAAATGGATACCAGGCAGGGTTAATCCTATGGTGTTTAAATCTAGATTGAGTGAAACAGGGTAGTATTCAGTAGGGAAAACCGTAGCAAAATGTCCTGCAATATAAACAAAAACGGGGTGTTCAGTGTAGTATCTCCCTGTTTTAAATAGTTTTCCCTACTGCACACAACCCAGATGCCCTGGCCTGTACCATAGAAAAGCAGAGTTCTCATTGCCATTGCTGACCATAGCAAAAACTAGGTTAACAACATGCAGCATTTTTTCAGAGCAGTGATTCTTTACATCCCTGTAAATGGACCCGCAGCAGGGTTTAACATATGTATCATCCCTCTATAAATACACAGTTGATGCTAATAGTATGCTGCTATAGGATTTTCTCTGTGAAATCAAATGTTACGCATCTGGGCCAGTGGGATCAATAACGCTTACAAGAGGATGAGGTATTCATCCATATGCTACACTTAAATCAATACCTACTAGGTCTATACACCACAGATAGTCCCTAAGATATCTGGAGTTTTTACACGTCCTCCTATTCACAGTGGTTCTACATGTAACTAAAACACAGTCAGACAGAGCATAACACTACTGTTTAAAGTAAACTGACAATGCTGCTCAGAACTTGTATTCGTTAAGATCACATCCTAAAAGACTCATGATCACGTCAAGTGTGTTAGAATGTGTGCACGCATGCGTCGTGTGTGTCACCCAAACACCCGGTGTCTACACAACACAAGAGAACACCTCCCCTACTGTTTGTGCGACCTTTCTCACTGCAGGGTAGTTACTAGGGACCTGCTTCCGCGCTCAACGCACTCTGCACAGAAGGCCTTGTCTAAACCAAGGAACCAAGGCCCATCTGTGAGTGTTGGCTGCGGCAGTACGCATGTGTCCGCTGGGGAGGAAGAGGGAGGGAACGCTGCCTGGCCTGCCTGCGTGTGTCTGGCTTTCTCACTCTACACTGATCACACTGGGCCCCAAACAGATGGAAGATCAATAAGTGCCTGGGCCAGGCAGAACGGCCGGTGGTATGCAAACGCAGACCGAGCCCTGAGCCCTCAGAGGAAATCAACCAGGGTGTGAGGAAGGTGAGGAAGGAGGGGGTATATGATGGACGCAGGAATGGGCAAATCACATTTAGCTGGTGATTAACATGGTGGGCTGAGTGAGGACCTGAGAAGCACAAGCTAAGACTTGGAGGCATGAGACATGAGCCATATACTATGAGTGTAGTTAGAGAAGTTAGCGAGGTAACTTTGGTCAACTCTGAGTTCAACTTTGGATAACCGGTACCACACATGTGGCTCACCTTTTAGCCTGGTAAATTTCTATGGCAACGAATCCTTCAGATCTAACCAGCTATGGGTTAGGCTAACTCAGGGCTCACTACATTTGTCCTGGATGAAGTGCCTGAGCTGCGAGTTGACAAAAAATGAAATGATTCCCTCAATCTTGCGAAGATTGCATCATCATCCTCTTCATTTGAAGAAGACAACTGATTAAATATTGTATTAATCAAATGTGTTTTGTATGTATTTTTTTTTTATGTTAAAATACCTATCACATTACACATTTAGTAACCACAAATGCATTTGAAACTTCACGCACAGTAAAACTTTTGAAATGACTTAATACAATTATTTTATTGATAGGAATGGGAAAAGAGGTGTCTGTGCATTAATAAGCACATCAAACTAACAAAATAAATACTGCACTTCTAAACTGAATTTGCAAGATACGTTTTCTTCCATTTTGATTTAGGCACAGGTGAAAATGTAGCACTGGCTTACCAATGGATTGATGTTTCAGCATTGTCTCAATGAAGAGTTTGGCATTTGACTAGCCACGTGTGACATGCATGCACAGTTAAAAACCTACTAGAGTTAGCGACAGGCGGACGAGCAATATCCACCGTCGTAGTACGGATGAAGTCTGATCTGGAATGGAAAGCTAACTGACGCTAGCTAGCTTTAGAAAACCCTGAGTAGATCTAGCTTGCTTCGTAGTATACCACTAGGGAGGCAGAGGGAGATACAGAATAGCTACTAGTTAACCCACCACAGTATTAGACACCAGAGAACTGTGTAGGATATACTAGCTAGCTGTACTATGTACTAAAGAGAGGGACAATCCATGTGCTATGCAATGCATGAAAGCAGTCACGGTCCACATTGTATTCTGGTAACCATAGTAGTTTGGCTCAAATTATATTCTGATAACCATAGTAGTCTCATAAAAAATATATATACAGCGGGCTCCAAAATTTCTGGCACCCCTGACTGGCAATGCACAAATATAAAAATATAAAAAATTTAATTATAGAGATAAACTCAAAATACCAACATGTGAGAAATACTGTACTTTATTAATGTTTCAATGGAACCAACCAAAATCATACAATTAATTAATACAAAATAAATTTCACCAAAATCAAGGTTTCATAATTATTGGCACTCCTCATTTAGTACTTCTGGCCTCTGGCAAGGATAACAGCATGGAGTCTGTTCCTGTAATGTTTGACAAGGTTAAGGAACACATTTGGAGGAATTTTGGACCATTCCTCTATGCAGATCCTTTCAAGATCCTTCACATTCTTGGGTTTGCGCTTATCAACGGCCCTCTTCCACTCAGCCCACAAGTTTTCGATTGGATTGAGGTCTGGCGACTGAGATGGCCATGGCCAACCATTTCTGTGTGGATCTTGAGGTATGTTTTGGGTCGTTGTCTTGTTGGAAAGTCCACCTACGGCCAAGTCCCAGCCTTCTGGCATAGGCAACCAGATTGTCAGCCAAAATTGCTTGATAATTGGTGGAATTCATTATGCCATCAATCTTAACCAGTGCCCCTGCTCTGGAATTAAAAAATCCCCAAAACATCACTGACCCTGTTTCAACTGTTCGATATCTTTTGAATTTTTTAATAATTGCCCTGACAGTGCTCAGTGGTATATTCAATCGTTTGTGGATCTTCATGTAGCCATTACCAGATTTATGAAGGTCTACGCCCATCTGTCTCTTTTGAACTGCCAGTTATTTTCCTTTCTTCATGGTGTTGGGTGACAAAGGGATATTGCATGCGTGTTACGTCATTGAATTCCTGGTTTAATTTTGGTAGATGTTATTTACAAATCATCTTTAAGGGTGCCATGAATTCTGAAACCTTGATTTGGAGGACATTGATTTTTATTACATCAATAAATGATTTTGGTGGGATCAATTGAAACATTAATAAAGTACAGTATTTCTCACATTTTGGTATTTTGAGTTTCTCTCTATAATTCTAGTTTACATTCTTTTAAGTATTGTTTGTGCAGTCGTGGCCAAAAGTTGAGAATGACACAAATATAAATGTTCACAAAGTCTGTTGCCTCAGTTTGTATGATGGCAATTTGCATATACTCCAGAATGTCATGAAGAATGATCAGATGAATTGCAAAGTCCCTCTTTGCCATGCAAATGAACTGAATTCCCCAAAAACATTTCCACTGCATTTCAGCCCTGCCACAAAAGCACCAGCTGACATCATGTCAATGATTCTCTCGTTAACACAGGTGTGAGTGTTGACGAGGACAAGGCTGGAGATCACTCTGTCATGCTTAATGAGTTCGAATAACAGACTGGAAGCTTCAAAAGAAGAGTGGTGCTTGGAATCATTGTTCTTCCTCTGTCAACCACGGTTACCTGCAAGGAAACACGTGCAGTCATCATTGCTTTGCACAAAAAGGGCTTCACAGGCAAGGATAATGCTGCCAGTAAGATTGCACCTAAATCAACCATTTATCGGAACATCAAGAACTTCAAGGAAAGTGGTTCAATTGTTGTGAAGAAGGCTTCAGGGCGCCCAAGAAAGTCCAGCAAGCGCCAGGACCGTCTCCTAAAGTTGATTCAGCTGCGGGATCGGTGCACCACCAGTACAGAGCTTGCTCGGGAATGGCAGCAGGCAGGTGTGAGTGCATCTGCACGGACAGTGAGGCGAAGACTTTTGGAGGATGGCCTGGTGTCAAGAAGGGCAGCAAAGAAGCCACTTCTTTCCAGGAAAAACATCAGGGACAGACTGATATTCTGAAAAAGGTACAGGGATTGGACTGCTGAGGACTGGGGTAAAGTCCTTTTCTCTGATGAATCCCTTTTACAATTGTTTGGGGCATGCGGAAAAAAGCTTGTCCGGAGAAGACAAGGTGAGTGCTACCATCAGTCCTGTGTCATGCCAACAGTAAAGCATCCTGAGACCATTCATGTGTGGGGTTGCTTCTCAGCCAAGGGAGTGGGCTCACTCACAATTTTGCCTAACACAGCCATGAATAAAGAATGGTACCAACACATCCTCCAAGAGCAACTTCTCCCAACCATCCAGGAACAGTTTGGTGACGAACAATGCCTTTTCCAGCATGATGGAGCACCTTTCCATAAGGCAAAAGTGATAACTAAGTGGCTCGGGAACAAAACATCGATATTTTGGGTCCATGGCCAGGAAACTCCACAGACCTTAATCCCATTGAGAACTTGTGGTCAATCCTCAAGAGGTGGGTGGACAAACAAAAACCCACAAATTCTGTCAAACTCCAAGCATTGATTATGCAAGAATCAGTCAGGATGTGGCCCAGAAGTTAATTGACAGCATGCCAGGGCGGATTGCAGAGGTCTTGAAAAAGAAGGGTCAACACTCAACTTCATGTATTTGTCAATTAAAGCCTTTGACACTTATGAAATGCTTGTAATTATACTTCAGTATCCATAGTAAAATCTGACAAAAATATCTAAAGACACTGAAGCAGCAAACATTTTGAAAATTAATATTTGTGTCATTCTCAAAACTTTTGGCCATGACTGTACATTGCCAGTCAGGGGTGCCAGTAATTATGGAGCCCACTGTACATATAATAAGTAGTGCATATACGTAGCAATCTGATATGTCATTGTAAATTGGAGATGTAATTGATTATATATACTTCTGGGCTGAACGCACGCCATAAAAACAAGAAATATAACATTATCCTTGCTTGACGTTGAAACAGGTGAATACTTTTGGAATGCTGAGCCAATTGACTGCACCAGATGACTGTGTGCGAGTTCGTTTCTTTTGACAATAAAGCACCGGACTACAGCCATATAGTTTTGAAACTAGAAGAAGCGAGACTGAGTAGGCAAGAAGTAGTCAGCTGAGATTGGAGTAAAGAATGTTGAGTTGGTCACAAAAACATAGTAAGCTACTGAGCTACCGCTAGCTAGCTAATGCCTCCAGATGTAACTTGGAGGTGAAGCCTACTTTCTGAATTAAGCAATAGAGTTGATAATTAATAGGGTTCACTCACACACACACACACACACACCACACACACACACACTGCTTTGCATACCCAGGAGCTCCAGCACGGGCGTACGTCTTGCATGACAAGTCCTAGGAGGTCTGTTATAGCAACAACATGAAGGTCAAGGTAATTTATTGCACAAAATGAAGCAACTATTGATTAGGAAAGAAAAGGGCAGGCACAACTGCTCCGCTAATAATGCTGTGTTTGTAACCAAGAGGGAAGTGGGAATTTACCACCATAGAGTGGTGCCAATGAATTATACTCGTAAGCAAACATTCCATACTTGGCATTATACATGTTCAAACAACACACTCTAGATGGCAGTATACACCCTTTCAGTTTGTTTGCCAACTCAGAATTAATAGAAGAATAAAATGGACTACTTCAAAACGGAGATGGCCTCAATGGCGCTGCCAGTGAGCTCACAGACGCCATAATGGGATGTATACAGGTATGAAGAAGATATCTCTATCATTCTCTAAGTTTAACACATACGACTAGGAAAAATCTATTTGAATGGCCCTCCAACTGGTAATTACTGGTGGGAAACTGGTCTATCATCCTTGAGCTCCAAGTAGGAGGTGGGAATTTACCAGTTGTGAAGTCATAAATACCAGTTGGATGCATTCACGTGCTTTGAAAAAGTTGAGAAACGCCCGATTGGCTAATGGCCAATAAGCTGTGTCAACCATAAACTAAAAGTACGGCTATCAGGCTTGTAAACAAGTTATAGTGTTCAAAAAACATTCATAGATTGCTTTTTTAAATAATGTTTTGTAGTTGCATTTAATTGCCGAAAATGCTGTTTTCAAGGTAATGGTGATGTCAGAGGTCACCATGTGGGAGAAGTTGGATTTCAAGGATGATAGATGAGAGAAACAGAGAAATGCTGATAAATCGTGGCCGCCACTGAAAAAAAAAAAGTTTACAAAAAACATGTGCACCGAGACTCGCTTTTAAGATCAAAGTGACAAGTTACAGCATCAGGTTGTCCGAGGAACCTCCAAGGTAACTAGCTAGCTTGTAATCCTTACTCTTCTGCTGGAATCAATAGAGGAATTTCCACATATTGATCTGCCGTTAGAGAAATAGAGCAACAACCTTTGGGTCAGCAATATTAAATATAGGCCAAGGATATAATTTGTTCTCCTTCATGACGAGAAACAGTGCAATAAAAAAAATGGCACGTTCAACAGAAATATGAATCTATTCAGCTATGGTTGTGTACTGTCTGTATTGCAGGGCAAACAGTCCTATCCTATCTAAAAGGTACCATCTCACGCATGAACTCTCGTTCCTTTGCACTGACGACCCGGTCACGACACAGCACGCCATTTCAATACAGTTTCAACACAAAACAGCCACAAACATAGTATCCATACCATTCCCATAATGTGAGTAGGTGACAAGCTGCTTGCTGTAGACTTGGGGTTAAAGACATAAAGCTTTCTCCTTGAGACAGAGAGATAAAGCAGTGAATTCCAAGTGTGACCTCCCACACAGCACAGCCTGGCCAGTCTGTGTGGAGACATAAGATCAGTGATGGTGTGGTGCCATAATGTCCACTCACTAAGTCATGCATGTATTCATGTCACCCAACAGAGCAGAACACCAAGGACACCAACCGCTTCTATTTCCAGCCAACATGGTTGTGTCGTGTCTCTCCGTTAAGTTAAGTCTGCTGTTGTAGCCTGGTCCAAAATTGGTAAGATAGCACAAACTGATCTGGGACTAGGCTACTGCTGTTGGGTTTTCGCTCTAGAATGCGAAAATGTTAAGATAACTTTATCCACTCACTCACTTTATCCACCCACTCTGACATTCAGGAGTTACACAGCTCCTGTCCCGTCTGTCGACGTTAAGGCTTCTGTGACCTGTATTTTTTCCCTGTTGGCCCTGCTGGCCCTCAAATTAAATACAATGACCGTACCCCAAATAATTACACATAAATACATAGTGCATTTACATTCTCTCTTGACATCATAGTAACAGTCTTTCCCACCAAACTTAACATGTATTCGATTCCCAGACTGAAAAGACACTGAATCAAAAGAGATGAAACAGACTATCACAGGCCATCTGCTAGCCCCTACAGACTGAGCCAGCTACAGTGAAAGAAGCTAGTCCCAGAGTACAGATCAGTTGCACTCACTTCCCGGCATTGCAGCACCAAGTTAAACCAACCAGGCAACCAATGACAATAGTTCATAAAGCATAGGCCTCCCCTGGTAAAGGCTGCTGCCATTTACTGTGTGATTGTTGTTAGTGTGTTTTATGTGTGCGTTTTGTACGTGTGTGTGTGCATGTCTGTGCGTGTTTGTGCGAGAGAGAGAGAGAGAGACAGAGTGAGAAAGAGTGAGAGACACAGACAGACAGACAGACAGACAGACAGGGGAATACTGTGGACGCCTGAAACAAACCGTGCGCTCGCTACGGTAACAGGCTTTAATTTTGGTAATGGGCACTATGTGCCAAAGGCTCATTACATGGCCTTTGAAAAGTGTCCCTGGCCATGTTGAGGCTCGGAAAACAATTAGCACAGAAGCAGAAGGTAAATGAAGTGTAAAAGAAATCAGGGCTTGATGACCAAGTGAGTCTAGTCTCAGGTCTTATCTGAGGCTCTCTGAGGAAAGGATGGAAGCATAGGGAGGGAGGGGTAATGAGAGGAGAAGGAAAGAAAAAAAAGTTCAATATGCCTCATGCTATCTGGGTGTGTAAGCAAGCCAAGCCAGCCCTGCCTTGCCTTGCCTGGTGTCTGGGGGCTCTGGGCTGGGCTATGAACTCCACAGAGGGGATTGAGTTTGCAGACGGAGATTGCAGCAGACAGAGGGGTCACATGTGATCAGGTGAGACTGCTCTCCTCCCCTAGGGTACAGAGGTGGCAGTAAATTGTGCAGTGGAGGAAAAGGAGAGGACACAGTCTCGGCTGGCTGTTCTCAAGCCCCCCCTCCCCTCTCTCCCCTTCTCTCTCTCTCTGTCTCTCTTTTCTCTCTCTCGCTCTCTGACAAGCCCAAGGATCATCTCTGCTTTGTTGATTGATTAAAAGAGCAATCTGAGCAAACCTGGCCAGGAGTGCAATTAGCGGTCCACCGGTTTGGGTGTCACTTCTGAGATGTGCTTGTCTGGGTGTGTATGTTTGAAATGATACCAGTGCCTCCACGTACCTAGTACACTCAGCAAGATGTTGAAGATTATCACAGCAAATGCCTTACATAAACTCCCTCTAGCTGTTTATCTCACCACAATATGCTTCTTTGACTGGGACTGAAACTGCCTCATTCAGTAATAGTTTTACAATACACATCCTCATATAGCCTTTTTTGAGATCTGAGCCCATTATCTTTGTTGGCCCAAATTGGCCCTTGAGGATGCCATGGATTAAATGTAAAACAATAAATAATGTAGATGTCCATTTCCTACACCATGTAAGCAACTCATAAGCAACCACAGCACACATCATTTGCGTGTCAGTGTTCCCAGACAAACAGGTTAAGGAAAGACATAGGGTCTGCTCTACTACCATAAGAATCATACCTATTTCTATAATAATAATAATAATAATAATATTAGTACATGTACTGTATATGCCATTTTGAGATGCTTTTATCCAAAGAGACTTACAGTCATGCGTGCATACATTTTACGTATGGGTGGCCCCGGGAATCTAACCAACATCCCTGGCCGTGCAAGCGCAATGCTCTACAGACTATGGATTCAGATTTTCACGAAAATCTAGCAAGTTTCAACTTCCGGGAATAATTCAGATTTATCCCGAGAGTCCCAAGAAATAGCGAAAAAATCTGAAGTGCCCATTTAAAGCTATTCAAAACCAAGATATGGTCACTATGTCAGGGTTTTCCCCAAATAAGAGGGGCGCTGCGCCACCATGTCGGCTTGGCTGTGCCACAATGTAAAGATTTCAAAGCAAATTAAACTGATATTTAGTAATGATAGAGTAACTATCTTTGATTGCCAATGACAATGTTGTGAATTGGAAATCGACATAAACAACTAAACTCAACTTCACAATTTACGACGGAGTTGAGCGGCGACTAGTGTGGGCAGACTGGAGCTCCGACATCACATATAATTAGTATAGCACACAAACTTTGTAACAGCAGTCAAACAAAAAAGTCAAATAACCAAAGTTGCTAAGCTTGCAAGATAACCTCCTTCAACGAATGACAGGAAATCTCCTATACTTGGCTAAATAGAGTTGATGATTATACAGATAGCAGATCAGCTCATGGATAACAGGAAATGAACAGTGTGAATAGTTTAAATATCTTAACGGGGACCAACTCGGTTTTAAAAATATCCATATCTACTCTCATACCGTTTGTTGATCACATTCTCTACCGAAGCTCAAATGGGCAGCAATACCAGACAGTGCAGAGAAGAGGCGAAAATGTTATAGCGGTATTTTGACATGCATAAGCAAGAGACGTGCTTTGATAATGCAGCCTATGGATTACAGAATAAAGTTAGGAATTTTCATGAGAGACAGGAGTCAGGATGTTGGGTTTCAGTGGGACAGGAGAAGATAGAATTTTCCCTCATGCCTGTCTGAATTGTTAACAGATATCATGTATGTGACAGGGATGCCTATGTAGTGAATTGTGCATAGGCCTATTCAATTCGGCAGTTTCTGAAGAGTCACAATGGCAGCTCAAAGAGGCACATGTTATTTTGTAGGCTATACTGCAGGGGTTTCCTGTAGGGTTTATTAACTGCTTTCGGGTCGGTTGTACAGTCCGGCAGTATCAATTATGTGTGTGCTTTTAATTTATGGTGACTTTGTGTGAAGTAAATACGGTAGGCTACAAGCTTCCATGCGACAATCTGTTTGGATAATGTGCCAATAAATGTTTTGCTAATCTGCTGCTGCGCATGTTGTGTATTTTTTTTTCCTGGGTCTTGTCATTTTTTTTCTCTTCGGGATATGTAAACAAAGAGTGTTCCCGGGAAACTCTTGAGATCCCGATTACCCGTGTTAATCCTTACTACCCTACTACCGACTGAGCCATACAGGAACGCACACTCTGGGTTTTTTAAATCAACTCTAATAGAAATCCAGGAAGGTTTTAATAATTTACATGCACACACACACAAAAGACATGCTACACATTTAACTGATAGGAGTGCCTGGGTGCCATCCGTGGATATTAAAATAACACATCTGACAGGAGGACGGGATGGCTGGCAGGAGAAAAAATTTAGTATTTAATTGCACCAGAGATGGCAATTATAATGAGATTTAAAAAGCCATTTCCAATGGCAGGCAGGAGTAGTTTAGTGATGGTTTTAAGTGCAGAGGCAGGAAGAAGGTCACGTCACTGTTGCCATTAGTCCCTGAATAAAGATGCTAATGAAGGGTTTGACTTACTGCACTCCACTGTGGCTACTGCCTTCATAAAAGGTTCCATTAGATTCCTTCAGTCCAGCGTTGAACCAAGGCTTTTCAAACCAGCTAGATCCAAGCGACTAAAGTGTGCTATAAAGCTAAATAATAGCAGATATTTTCAGGTAAACAACACTATAACGTCTAAATGGAACTGGCTCTAGGGGAAGGTGCTTTGCTATTCACTTCACAGAGGCTAGGGTTTGCGATTTTACATTATTCTACTATACTTTTCTTACTGTACTGTTGGATTCTAGCTTAAAATATACCTATTCATGTTACCATACCAGAACTTATTGATTACTTTACATGTATAAGGAATGTATGTGTTGGGGTCAATGGAGGGTGGATGAGAACAAGGTGTATGGAAAGTTACTGAGTGAGGCAAGGGGGAGCGCAGAAAGTTTACATTCTGTTAAACATGTTATTGTTACTGTAAATATCATGGCTCCTAAAGAGGGAAGCAAAGGGCAACAGTCTGGTTTCAGTCACTGACAAGTTAGGACAGCTAGAGAGTGGTGAGGAATTATTCCCGAGGTCAGGTCATTTGAAGTGAGAAGGAACAGTCCTATTACACACACATAGACTTCCACGCCCACAAAGGTTCTAGCATCAGGCAAGGCCATGACTACACCAGTGAGAGGAACCAATTAAGTTCCTGATTAGCAACAGAGATGCCTTGGCTGTCTAGTTGTGCAAGGAGTTGACTCCGCCTAGTAAGAGGGGATAAATATATGTGCTTGTGTAATCATGTCTTTGCAGCTGTATAACACTGAGTGAATAAACTTGGTTTGAGCATTTTCTAGTCTGTGAGTTTTTAATCTGTTTGTTCAGAAAATTACAGTACTGTACTAAACTATACAGTACTTTGCTGTGCTAAACTCTACTGTGCTGTACTGTCCAAACTTGTGAAACATAGACATCTACGATTGGTACAGATTTGGTCCGGTCTGGACCAACCAAATTTGCTCCTGTTTTGGGGGCAGAGCTCATTAGAATATTTTTTTATTTAACCTTTATTTAACTAGGCAAGTCAGTTAACAACAAATTCGGCCTAGGAACAGTGGGTTAACTGCCTTGGTCACGGGCAGAACAACAGATTTGTACTTTGTCAGCTCTTGTCAGCTCGGGGATTTGATCTAGCAACCTTTCGGTTACTGGCCCAACACTCTAACCACTTGGCTACCTGCCGCCCCATAATACCCAAAGATACAAAGGACGACATCTTATAGTAGACTACTCCAAATGGATTCATGGAAATAAATATAGAACTGCAACAGCAACACTGATATTCTGCTTAACAACTGCACACAGCCCTATGGAATAGCTTCAGTTATCTATCCTACTCAGGATTCCTCAAGTTATTCCACCCTCGGGAACAGTGTGTGTTGAGCAATGGGAAAACATTAACCTCACAAGTCATGGCTAAACCAGACCCACATTTTTACTTAACTTTGTCTCTAAGAACAAGTAACCAGTTGAATAGATGTGAAGGCTATTGAAACCACAAAATCATTGATAGTTGATTGTCGTCTTGTTGTATGAAATTGATCTAACGCACCCATCTCTCATTAGCCTGGGAAAAATAACATGTGGAAAGACAGATCCAGTTGTAATGTGAAACTTAAAACCCTTCTTCCAAGAAATGTACAATGTTTAGTGTTCCAGGATAACCCCCACCTCTTGGGGCCATGTCCTTCCTCAGCAGGAAACCCCATTGACTTTTTGGCTCTCAGTCTCAGAGCAAAACATTAGTCCGAGTTCACTCAGGGATAAAACCTTTGCACCTCAGATGCATTTTCTTTGCTAATGGTTAACACATTTTCAATTATCTATTAGCCAAGTAGTTAAAGCCATTTGATTTCTCAATCATCAACATACCCTTTATTGTCCTTTTGATCAAATTGTAGATGCTACAATTATTATGCTTAAACATGTGAGTTTGAGTACTTCATGACTTACTTGCTTAAATGAATTGCTCTTTGGGGAGCATAGGTCATTCACTAACATTCGTATGTACTACATGCTGCAAAGGAATGTTTGTTTACACTTGTAGAGAAGCATGCACAAGTCCCAACACACTGATTAGATAACAGCAAGGCTTCTCCAATGTCTCAGGAAGTGATAAATTGACCCTTGCCTATAGCCTGCACATTCCACTGGAACAGGCAGCAGAAGTGAACAGTGAAAGACCATGTGATGTCCACATGCTCTCTATGGTGTGTTAGTTAGCAGAACAGAACACTTGTGGATGGTATTATCTCAATAGACTGTACAATGAATAAGTAATACTCCTGGTAAAATAGGATATCCTAGACTGATCCCTTCCTCGTATATGCAAGCGTGTTTGTGGTTATTGTGATTTGTATTTATTGTAAATCATTTAATTGATTAAGTAATTCCATACACAGTAGTGATGGATTTCATAAAATGGAAGAAAAACGGGCATGTATAATGGAAACATGATAAATAATTTAGTTTTGATTCAATACCAGGTGCAGCATTAAGCCAACAATATAGCAATAGTCATGCATTGCCTGGGTTCGACTCAAGAAAGCAACAGATGATATGCCATTTGTGTGCTTTGCAAAACAATAAGATCTATGTGAATATTATATTATATCCCATTTTATTCCATTATATTATTTCCAAAACACATCACAACAACAAACTGCACACAATCTGACTCAAAACAAACCAACATCCACAGGATAAACTTTGCCCCAATAACTTCTCAAGGCATCCCTCTTGTCTACAGTGAAAAAAACATCAGAAAATCTCTGCCACAACAAAGTATCAATAAACCATTACTCAACGTTAACATAGCATTATTTTTAACTGTCTTGCAAGTATGGTAGGGTAGTTGCTGTGATAAAGCGGATTTTCTTCAACCACTGTTTTAGTGGGAAACATAAAGATATATTCATCATACAAGCATACCAAAACAAGCCCTTTGTATTGGTAAAGCACCTGAATTATAAATACATGACAATAATGTAATTTATACTGTAAATAATGACACTTATTTCGATATCGAATACATGCAACGTGACAACAGTGACACATCAACAAAAATGCGAATTAACGTTGCTGATAGAGCAGAATAATAATGCATTTACAGTAGCCTTATACCTCGATATCCGGAAGATCCTTGCTCAGCATTCTAGACATTGCCTTTCGAAGAAATGTGAGTTGTCAAAATAAAAAAGGACGTGCGAAACGCAAACTATGTTGTATGCTATCAGTGACCTGTTCGATTTCTCAATATTTACAATCACCACAATAGTTTGGAGCAGACCAACCGAGCGCAACTAACATTATCCGGGAATCTCCTACCTGACTAGTATCTGTCTTAATGCTATATTTTCAAAATTATTTGTTACCACGTCATTGGCGTTTCTTTTGACGATGTATAGCCTAAGCTTGATATGGATAACGTAAGTTTCGAAATGATACTGAATGGTTGTTGTTATTCTTGCTTCGTTTAGGACCATACGGAATTGAGGAATCCAATAAAGTTCCGAAGCTAAACTTCGAACACATAGTTTCTACAGGTTTCTAAACCCAGAGGCGCAACATCGCGAGACTTCTGGGAACGCTTGCGAAACAGACCAAATCGACCAGGCCGGTTTTTGAGAAGTCAATGAGAGAAGTGAACAATCTTCTTTGGTTATTCGTTTTCTCGAAATCTAAAGGCGCAACTTAGATTCGAGCCAATGTCTTAAGTAGTTGAACATGTTATTACTCGAACCCCGTGAAAGTGACAAACTGACACGTTTTAATTTTCGTAAAAAAAAACATTTTTAATGAAACGAGTGACTTTGATTTGACTGCCTACATATGTGCAGTTCGTCGCGAGACAACGACGTGAGTTTAGCTATGTTATGTTCAAGACAACCGGGAACTTAGAAATCATGACTTCAGTGATCTTCAGGTCAGAAAGTCGAACTATAGAAAGCCCGAGTTCGAATTCCGAGTTGGATGGTTCCCAGATGTATTGAATGCACTGAAGTCGGAGATTTCCGAGTTCCAAGTTGTTTTGAACGCGGCATAAGCCAACGTCACCATGACATCACCTTCAAGTGTGATCGGGGATTTATATTGGAGAAGCAGTTGTTCGCTTATGTTCGTACTGTACTGTCTTTGCTTCGAAGTTCCACCTCGTGCAGCGTACGGAAGTCATAGTACGGAATACATATTAGGAACTTCCTCATTCCTCCTCCCCTTGTCATGTCTCAATTCTGCACAAATAAAGTGTCACTTCCTCCTCAACTCTCAATTCTTCCTTGGTCAAATATCAACACACTAGAGACTAGTCAAAGTCAACCCCTCCTCTTCAACCCTCACCCTAGCAATGGTCACTTATCACCACTGTTCTAGTCAAGCCACTCCTTCTCACCCCTCACCCTTGCACTCTTTTATTCACAATTTGCTGAAATACAAGCTAAAAGCAGATTATTTCATTTTTCTAAAGACCCCCAAAAAACTGAGGCAGTGGGAGAACCTATTCATGTAATTTAACTAGCTACCTACACTTAGGCCACTGTGTATAAGATGCTAGCTAGATAACTTTACTCTATAGCCAAGTGAATCAAATAGCATTAGCTAGATATAACTTCCTATTAGCTAGCTTACTTGATGTATGTATCATTGTAAAGCACAAGCCCCATACATTTGTAGCCATAGAAGGGGGTGAAAGGACTGCAGCTCCAGTTGTCGGAGAAGGGAGAGAGTAGGCAACTGGAGACAGGTATTTGTATTTATTATGGATCCCCATTAGCTGCTTCCAAGGCAGCAGCTACTCTTCCTGGGGTCAAGCAAAATTAAGGCAGTTATACATTTTGAAAGACATTACAATACATTCATAACAGATTTCACAACACACTAAATGTGTGCCCTCAGGCCCCTACTCTACTACCACATATCTACAACACAAAATCCATGTGTACATGTGTGCATAGTATGTTATCATGTGTGTGTATACATGTGTCTGTGCCTATGTTTGTGTTGCTTCACAGTCTCCGCTGCTCCATCTATCTGTTTTTTTTATTTACTGCTTGCATCAGTTACCTGACGTGGAATAGAGTTCCATGTAGTCATGGCTCTATGTAGTACTGTGTGCCTCTCATAGTCTGTTCTGGACTGTTCTGTCGTTGTGAATCAATAATGGTAGCCTGCTGTATTGCTCTAACAAATGTACAAGGTCCTGTCCATTTTGCTTGTAAAACATTCAACAGTTTATTTTTCCCACACATCCAAAAACTATCCGCTATGCCTATGTCTTGGTTTTTTAGCATTGATAAATATGGACTTACATTAGTTATTGTTCCGCACAACCCTCTCACATATGTGATTAAGCCTTTCTCACCAGATTTTCGAACCCCTGCAGTTTCTAATACCCAAATGGTGTGACACTCTACTGTTGCATTCCCTACATCTATCCCTTTATCTTGAGAACTATAGAAGCATTCATATTTTCCTTTTACCACAGTATGTATATCATTTTGAGGTTCATCCCATTTTGTTCTGATGTCATAAACAGCACATTCACTTTCTCCCTCACAAGTTTTATTTATTACCATCTTTCCTTTAGTGCTACCTAGTGCTATTCTGCATTCTATACTTCACCAAGGATTGTAGTATTTTCTCTTATTACATCGATCATTTATTTTATTTTTTTACATTCTTCAAACGTCTCAGGTACTATTAGTAGATCTGACATAGGATATTTGCTACATAAGATACAATTATCCATTCTAGGTTTCTGTGCCGTGTACTGAGCCTACTTATACCAGTCATTTTGTGATGCTTTCCTAAATTCTGGGTCAATGTTTAACTCTAAGGTGATTTCTTCATTTTGACCATCCTTTTAGGTAACAGAAGTCCAAATTCTATGTGTCCCCTCACTTTCTTGTGGCACTGCCGTTGTCCTAGTTGTTATACTAACACTAGTAAGGGATAGTTATCATTCGTTTTACTGATGCTGTAGCTCTTTTTGGTCTTGTCAGGGGCTCTGGGTTAGGGTTAATCGGGAAATAATCATTACACTGTTTCCTTCTGGTCTCTCATTAATTATTCTCATAACGTATTCTTCCCCTTCCTGTTGATTAAGGTCATTCATAGTCATTCGCCACTCATCTATTCCTCTATTTACTTTTAAGTTATACCCTTCATTACCCCAAATGACTTCACCTACCACTGGATGATGGTTCCATCCACATAGCGCTCTTTCTGGTCAAGGTTTGCTTCTCCTGATCGTTAACGATTTCCTAATTCCAATTCCTGTCATTATTTGGGCTGAGCTGAGAACACTAATCCTACTCTTTTCCAAAGGAGATTCAGAGGAAACCTGCTTTCTTATTCCATGTTTGGCATGCTGTATGGCTGTAGGTGGGTCTGTTACCATTTCTTCTAGGTTTGTCAGTGTTGCTGTCCTGGGTGTTGCTGTTCCTTCGTCATTCAGCTGGTCTGGTTTCACTTGTCTGTGCAGAGGGCCATTCAAGGGCTGAGCAGTGGGTCACAGGCACCCCACCTGAGACAACATCTGGAAAAATGCAGAGCGCCAAATTCAAATTACAAAAGTAGTAATAGAAAACATTCATGAAAATACAAGTGTTGCACACTCTTGAAAAGCTTAGAATCTTGGTAATCTCACAGCGTTGTCAGATTTCAAAAAGGCTTTACGGGGAGAGCATAACATTTGATTGTCTGAGGACAGCGCCCCGCATATTTCCTGCATTAGCATAACAACATAACCAGCATGTGTGTCAGAAAAAGCGATAAAATAAATCGCTTACCTTTGAAGATCTTCTTCTGATGGCAATCCGAAGGGTCCCAGCAACACAATAAATGTTCCTTTTGTTCAAAGAAGTCCCTCTTTATATCCATAAAGCTCCATTTGGTTGGCACGTTTTGTTCAGAAATCCACCGTCCACTCGTCCAATATAGAAGACACAGAAACCATTAAAAATATACCTGTAAACTTTGTCCAAACAACTCAAACAACGTTTCTAATTGATCCTTGGGTACACTAATATGTATATAAATGATAATATTTCACACGGATAATATCCTGTGCAATAGAAAAGGAAAAAACCGAGGCGCGAGCTCACGGTCCTGCGCGTCAAAGAGAAAAGTCACTTCCTCACTCCACTTGGAAAAACTTCTCTTACTCCTTGATTTTTCAAGATAAACGCATGAAACCTTGTCTAAAGACTGTTGACATCTAGTGGGAGCCATAGGTACTGCAACCTGGGAGCTGGATTCCCCTCCTTTCAATACTAAGTCAATGGGAAAAGAGTCACTTCACAGAATCACATTTTTCAGGATGGATTTTTCTCGGGTTTTCACCTGCCAAATCAGTTCTGTTACACTCACAGAAATTATTTTAAGAGTTTTATCAACTTCAGAGTCTGTTCTATCCAATACTACTAATTATGTGCATATCCTAGTTTCTGGGCCTGAGTACCAGGCATTTTACTCTGAACACTGCCGCCGCTTCCTAATAGGTTAAAGCAAGCGGTAGTGCATCTACGCAGTTAAGCCCTGAAGCTGCACAGATCTTATTTATCTTAGCCTTGAGGGTTCCATTTACTCTTTCAACCATCTCTTGTGACTGGAGATGATAAACACATCCCAGTCTTTGCATTATTCTTAACTTTTGTATTATCATTTTTTTAGTTTTTTCTCAAATGATGATCCATTATCTGAGCTGATTTCTGAAGGTATTCCAAACCTAGGTATCACTTCTCTGGTTAAAAACGTTCTGGGACTGGTTTTGTGGCCTATGGGTGTAGTTATTTCTTTACGTGTGTTATTTTGCGCACATACTTCATGGATTGTTCCAATACTAACAGCACCTTTAATAAGTCTTGTATCCTTACTGTCTCCCACTGACCTAATTCAAATCCAATCTCGAGCTGGGATTTATGAACAATCTATGTGGAAACAAAGGGGAGCCTCCATAGACAGGAAAGGGATATGGGGATCCCATGATGGAGCCATAGTAGCATCTACTATCTTGTTGAACTTGCTTATTAACGATGTGCATGGTCTAGACCATTGAGCAAGGGGGGTGGTAATTAGAACATTTTAAAAAACAAGGATACTGGTCACCATACCTACAGGAAACAGTGGATTAAGTATTGATGAAATGTGAACCTGCAGTATAGGTTCTTGATCAGATCTCGTGGTTATTATTGGGAACTGACCCTCCCCTTTTATGATTCTCTGGGCACCCCTAGTATCCTTGATTTGGCCCCGCCCATGGGTTCACAGGGCCTTGTGGTTGACTCTGGTTGCCTTACCATCCACCATCCTGGATTCAGTTATTCTGGTTCCCAATTCCTTGTCGCTGCCAATTACTCTGATTCCTGTTACCTGGGGGTTGCCAATTTGTTTTGGTTCCCAAAATTCTGTTCTGCCAGGGATTTGTAGGGCAGTCTCGTCTGGAGTGTCCTGGCGGTTGTGGCCCTCCTGGGGAGACTGCAGCCATTGTCCCTACCTCTGGCATGGGAGTTGTCATTCTGGCCTGGACTTTTCTTTTCCTTTGTTAGTCAGTTCTTCCAGCTGCAGCTGGGTCAGTTTTCTTTGAATGTCTTTTCCTTGTTCTTTGAGTTTCTGTTCATCCTTTCTGTATTTCTCCACTGCATGAATCATGTGGTCACAGAATTCTTTGTGTGACTTTGAAGTCAGTCCCACCACATCCTCCAGCCTGCTCTTTACTGACTGGGACATGGCTTCTACCACTGAGTTCCGGAACAGAGTTGTCATCAGTGAGTCCCCCTCTGGATCCCGTTCTGTTTCCAGTTTCCATCGTTTCAATTGTCCATGGAGGTATGCAGTTAGGTTTTCTGTGTCCCCCATTGCTTCTCCTTTTATTGCTTTAGGGTCAATCCTTGTTGGGTATTCCTCTCTCAGAGCACGCCAGACAGCTGGACGATATGTGTCAAAGGCTAAACCATCTCCCAGTGTGTCCCCCGCTGCATCAGCAAAGTCACTGTCTTGCAGTACATTCTCCATTTGTGCCACTCCCACTACTCTTGCCAGCAGTGCCTTCAGATCCCCCCACAGCCAGTAGTTTCCCCATAGTTTGTTCTTCAAAGGTTCTGATCCACTTTCCAGCTCCATCATGGAGGTTGGGCAGGCGAGTAACCAATCCTTCCAGGTCCTGTGAGGATGGCATGTCTCATTCCCCCATGGATAGCCTGGTCTCCTAATTATATTATTATTCTCTCATTGTCTTTGTCTTTTCTTATACCATTATACATTTTTTCCCATTTCCTTTCCTCATCTGAATCGTCGAGCCCTTGTTCTCTGTAATTCTTCTCAAATTTTTCTAGCTTTCGCTTAAATTCTTCTGCCTTTCTATCCCTCACTCTTATCCTGTTTCTTGTATCTTTGTCTGATGGTTCTCAGTCTTCCATTCTTTCTTCCATCTTTGCTAGGGTTTCCTTCAGTCCCCTATAGCAATCAAGGGTTTCTGTTCTTGTTTCCGTGGCCTTTTTGATTTCTCTTTCGCGCTCTCCCCTTGTCTGAGAGGGTTTTTCACTTTTTCCTTTTGTCTGAGAGGACGTAGCGGGCATAGAGGGCGTAGAAGCCATCTCCTTTTCTTCTTTTATCTCTACTTCTCCTTTTATTTCCAACATTCCTGTTACCATCAGAAATTGTCCATTGGTGTACGGTGGAGGTTTGGTGAACCACTCTGCTTCTTCTTTTTCTGTTTTTTCATCGTATTTTTCAGTGTTTCTCTTGCTGTTTTCATGCTCTTCAGCAGTTCTTCGCCTTCTGCTTCAAACATGTTTTGTACCTCGTTCTATTTTTCTCTTTTGTTTCTCCTCTTATTCCCCTTGTTGCTTGTTTTATGGTTTTTATTAGAGTCTCCATTTCTTCACACAATGAGATGTCCAACGTTCCTTCTGCTGGCCATTTGGTGGTCATTTTCCTTGTGCGTTCCTCCCGTTTCTTAGACATTTTTGTTATTTCTTCTTTGCATAGGGGATGCCAAGCCCCCAGAATTTCTACAGGTGTTTTTCTCATTTTTGCCGCTTGTTATTCTATTATTTTATTATTTTCTTTACCTGTCCTATTATTACTAATATTCTTATTTCCAAATTTTAGATTTTGTTTTTTTGTTGTGCTATTCACTTACTTAAAACCACTCCCTTTTTTGTCTAACATGTCTCCCTGTTCTTCCTAGGCTATATTTTCCTAAGGGTCCATTAAGCCACGGACAGCTTGACCACACTGTTTTCTCACACTGATATCCACGTTACTCTTTCAATTTCTCTATTCCGTGTAATTGGTATATTGATTATTTTTCCTGTCACCTTATGCACATAAACGTTCAGTCTCTTTGAGTATAGTATTGCCTCTAATGTTATTATATCGAGGTTCCCCTGTACTGTATACTCTTCTACCTTATAACTCAGTGTACCGTTTTTAGTTTCTTCTCTAGGCAGTAGTTGATAGTTATTAAACATGCTGGTTACTTCATACTTCTAATATTATGCCATTTCACTAGTCATTCATATATAATGTACACTCCAGATGTGTCCCTCCTGCCAGGCCACACTTAATTAAGTGACGTCACAGGAATGGTGTGCAATCACTCCCTACCAAGGACAGGCAACGTTCACACTTACATTCACACTTCTACTCACGTTTTCCCGACCTGCAAATTCATCCCTGCCCCTGATACACTTCCTTGGCACAGGGAGGCAGTATTATGCAGGATTTACTCCTACCAAAACAAGTGATTTGCCAAATCGTGTCAAAGCGTTATCGTAGGCTACAGACTCACACAGGCAGACCTTCTCTAAATCGAGTCGAAGCAGTATGGCGAGTGACCTACCCATTCAGACCTCCGCTAAATTGAGTCGGAGCATTGTCGTAGGATTTTCCTATTCATTTGTGTTTGACCATGCGGACAGACAGTTGCCACCCCAAACCGAACCAAGCAGACCAGCCAGCCAGGGCAAACAGATGCACCGAAACAGATTGAACAATGAGCGGTGATGAACGGTCCGGCGAGCAGGATAAACTGAATGACACACCTAACTCGGACCGACTGATAAAGCTGAATGGGCCGTGTTTGCGCACAAACCCAGACAGATCCTGAACGGACAAATCCGTCCGAATAGAATCAGACAAACAACTCAAACAGGCCAATCACACGGGTCAAATGAACCACCTGAACAGAGCAAGTGAACGGCCCCACCCAACTGATCCACCCGACACCAATGAAGCATACAACTCCCAATCCACAATGCCCACACAAATATTTATACTTAGTCTTTAACTATTTTCCTTAACATTCATGGATGCATTTATTGAATTCAAAAGCTCCCAATATCTTTTACTTTGTTTAAAATTTGGAGAGACCTACTTGGTGCTTCTATTGCTGAGGCAGGACTCCCGAAGTAAATCACACAAACATTAACTATAAGTAAGAACTGAGCTTCCCTGGAAGGGAACTCGAACTGATGACGGGTCTTCACCCAGAAGACCCGTCATCAGCCACAGAAGTTTCACTGTTCACTGGTCCCTTGTAGCCACTCCTGGCAAGCTTGCCATTTACAGTGGGGCAAAAAAGTATTTAGTCAGCCACCAATTGTGCATGTTCTCCAACTTAAAAAGATGATAGAGGCCTGTAATTTTCAACTATGACAGACGAAATGAGAAAATGAAATCCAGAAAATCACATTGTAGGATTTTTAATTTATTTATTTGCAAATTATGGTGGAAAATAAGTATTTGGTCAATAACAAAAGTTTATCTCAATACTTTGTTATATACCCTTTGTTGGCAATGACAGAGGTCAAACGTTTTCTGTAAGTCTTCACAAGGTTTTCACACACTGTTGCTGGTATTTTGGCCCATTCCTCCATGCAGATCTCCTCTAGAGCAGTGATGTTTTGGGGCTGTCGCTGGGCAACACGGACTTTCAACTCCCTCCAAAGATTTTCTATGGGTTTGAGATCTGGAGACTGGCTAGGCCACTCCAGGACCTTGAAATGCTTCTTAAAGCCACTCCTTCGCTGTTCGGGCGGTGTGTTTGGGATCATTGTCATGCTGAAAGACCCAGCCACGTTTCATCTTCAATGCCCTTGCTGATGGAAGGAGGTTTTCACTCAAAATCTCACGATACATGGCCCCATTCATTCTTTCCTTTACACGGATCAGTCGTCCTGGTCCCTTTGCAGAAAAACAGCCCCAAAGCATGATGTTTCCACCCCCATGCTTCACAGTAGGTATGGTGTTCTTTGGATGCAACTCAGCATTCTTTGTCCTCCAAACACGACGAGTTGAGTTTTTACCAAAAAGTTATATTTTGGTTTCATCTGACCATATGACATTCTCCCAATCCTCATCTGGATCATCCAAATGCTCTCTAGCAAACTTCAGACGGGCCTGAACATGTACTGGCTTAAGCAGGGGGACACGTCTGGCACTGCAGGATTTGAGTCCCTGGCGGCGTAGTGTGTTACTGATGGTAGGCTTTGTTACTTTGGTCCCAGCTCTCTGCAGGTCATTCACTAGGTCCCCGTGTGGTTCTGGGATTTTTGCTCACCGTTCTTGTGATCATTTTGACCCCACGGGTGAGATCTTGCGTGGAGCCCCAGATCGAGGAAGATTATCAGTGGTCTTGTATGTCTTCCATTTCCTAATAATTGCTCCCACAGTTGATTTCTTCAAACCAAGCTGCTTACCTATTGCAGATTCAGTCTTCCCAACCTGGTGCAGGTCTGCAATTTTGTTTCTGGTGTCCTTTGACAGCTCTTTGGTCTTGGCCATAGTGGAGTTTGGAGTGTGACTGTTTGAGGTTGTGGACAGGTGTCTTTTATACTGATAACAAGTTCAAACAGGTGCCATTAATACAGGTAACGAGTGGAGGACAGAGGAGCCTCTTAAAGAAGAAGTTACAGGTCTGTGAGAGCCAGAAATCTTGCTTGTTTGTATGTGACCAAATACTTATTTTCCACCATAATTTGCAAATAAATTCATTAAAAATCCTACAATGTGATTTTCTGGATTTTTTTTCCTCATTTTGTCTGTCATAGTTGAAGTGTACCTATGATGAAAATTACAGGCCTCTCTCATCTTTTTAAGTGAGAGAACTTGCACAATTGGTGGCTGACTAAATACTTTTTTGCCCCACTGTATGTCTTGGAAATATTGAATAGTACCCGCAAAACACTAGTCTCAACGTCAACAGTGAAGAGGCGACTCCGGGATGCTGGCTTTCTAGGCAGAATTGCAAAGAAAAAGCCATATCTCAGACTGGCCAATAAAAATAAAAGATTAAGATGGGCAAAAGAACACATACACTGGACAGGGGAACTCTGCCTAAATATTTTCTACCTGTATCATTTTGAATTTACAACATATACTCAAGTATGTGTAAACAATGTGTGAGTTTAGCTATTCTCTGCTTCAGATGTACAATGATAAGGGGTGCATTGCACATGCCCATACGGCCAGTAATGCTGACATACTGTAAGCCTATGGCTGCAGTGGCGATGCATGCCATGTGACAAGCTGCAAAATGGGTGCACATGGCTGATTTTCTGAGAGACAGTGACAATCAAATTGTTTCTGAGAGACAGTGACAATCAAAATTTTTCTCACACCTGGTTTTAATCCCCTCAATCATTTGTTGTGTATTTAACCCTCTGTTTCCCCCATGTCTTTGTGTGGGATTGTTTCTTTGTTTCATGTATGCGCACGTTCGGCTGGTTGCGCTGGGTTATGTTCAACCCGTATAGTAGTTTGTGTTCGTTGTGCCGTGTGTTTCTGGTTCGCCTAAATAAAAGGCTCCATTTACTACCCAATATCTGCTCTCCTGCGCCTGACTCCTTTACAGCCATTTACGTATACATGACACAAATAAAACAGATTGTAGAGCTTATAACTGGACAAAAAGGCAATGCTCATTTTAGAATACAACACAGAAACACAGACAAGTTAGGGACAGATCCCCTTCCCCTCTTCATTGCAGGATTGTGATCTGTGATTCAACACTTTCTTTCATAAAATGTTCTAAATTTACAAAGAAGATAACTTGTTTGTAAAGGTTGGACATCTTAGTCCAAAGAACAATACAGTAGCCAATTGAGTAGTAACAAGTAGTCTATTAATTAATACTAAAGCATAAATCCAGGTGAACATAAAAAAGTCCACTCCTGCATTGGTCAACCTTGCTCCACTGATCCCTGATCTACTGGGTGAGCAGACTTCTATTCCAGCCCAGCAATAGCACACTTGATTATCAACTCATTAGGTTTGATACGTTGAATCAGGTGTGGTAGTGTAGGGCTTGAACAGAAGCCTGCACACCCAACAGACCTCCAGGAGCAGGGTTGGCCTGCTCCAGTTGTGATAAGGTTATACATTGTGTGTGACTTTTAGCTGTATACAACATTTGCTAACATAGGTACACATATAATCCGTGATATTCAGGTAGCCTAGTGGTTAGAGTGTTGGGCCAGTAACTGCAAAGGTTGCTAGATCAAATCCCTGAGCTGACAAGGTAAAAATCTGTCATTCTGCTCCTGAACAAGGCAGTTAACCCACTGTTCCTAGGCTGTCATTGTAAATAAGAATTTGTTCTTAACTGACTTGCCTAGTTAAATGAAGGTTAAATAAAATATTATATTGGGACCTTTTCATCTGCGGACAGGTTTTTACGGCTCACTGTATCTGAGGACAGAAAACATCACAAAGAAACAGGCTACATTATAGAAAAAAAATTGACAGCACTGAAAATTATGTTGCTATTATCGCTCTGTCCTAATAGTTTTCCTTATTAGAGACAACTGGATAATCTTTTCATAAAGCCTCCCACAAAATGACCTGTCCTATCCTGTAGCCTACTGTCTCCCTTTTCTGACAGCTGTAGATGCAAATGCAAGGAGCTTGCGGGGTCCGGAATAATTGCATCCCTTGATAAAGATGACCAAAAAAGACTATAAAATAAATTTGACAAATACTTAGCTATATTAAGCTATACACAAATACACTTCCTCAGAGAAAGAGATTTTGTTTCAAAAGTAATGATAAAAATTCTCTGACAGTTAGAGGTCAAAATTATTGGATGACCTGTTCGACACTGAGCATTTTTATTAAATGTTTCATGTGGCTGGAGATCACTTTGGGAGGGATGTTAGGCCATTCCTCCATACAGAATCTTTCTAGATCCTTGATATCCTTCATCTGCACTTATGGACTGCCCTCTTCAATTCAAACCACAGGTTTTCAATGGGGTTAAGTCCGGAAACTGAGATGGCCATTGCAAAAGTATTTTTTTTGGTAAATTAACAATTTCTTTGTAGATTTTGAGGTTTGAGGAGAAGGTGTGACTCTTGATTTATGCAGGGTTGATACTTGACTAGGGGAAGGGTGAGGGTTGAGAAGAGGGTGTGACACTTGACTAATGCAGGGTTGATATTTGACTAGGGGAGGGGTGAGGAATGAGGAGATGGTGTAACACTTGACTAATGCAGGGTTGATATTTGACTAGGGGAGGGGTGAGGAATGAGGAGATGGTGTGACACTTGACTAATGCAGGGTTGATATTTGACTAGGGGAGGGGTGAGGAATGAGGAGATGGTGTGACACTTGACTAATGCAGGGTTGATACTTGACTAGGGGAGGGGTGAGGGTTGAGGAGAAGGTGTGACTCTTGATTAATGCAGGGTAGATACTTGACTATGGGAGGGGTGAGGGTTGAGGAGAGGGTGTGACACTTGACTAATGCCGGGTTGATACTTGACTAGGTGAGGAGTGAGGATTGAGGAGAGGGTGTGACACCTGAGTAGTGCAGGTTTGATATTTGCAGCAAGTGATGAACAAGTCAAGGCAGGGTCAGCTACATTGTAGCCAGGCATTTGACAGTGTATAAGTTCCATTGTAGCAAAGCACTGACTGCACCTTAGCCTACCATCACATTAGAGTACAATTGAGAACTATTATTTTATATATTAGTATTAGTTTATGTCCAGTCAGATTCTCTTCATCATATATTTTATTTTAGACCTTATCTACATTGATATTGGGCTGTTGTTATGCCTTCTATGAGAAGAGTAGGATGCTAAAATAAAAGTCGTAAAATATAGTTCCTTTTCCAATTTCGTGATATCCAATTGGTAGTTACAGTCTTGTCCCATCGCTGCAACTCCCGTACGGACTCGGCAGAGGTGAAGGTCGAGAGCCATGCGTCCTCCAAAACACGATCCTGCCAAGCTGCACCGCTTCTTGACACACTGCTTGCTTAACCTGGAAGCCAGCCGCACCAATGTGTCGGAGAAAACTGCCCCAAACCCTCCCCTAACCCGGACGACGCTTTAAATGCTTTCTGTTTGTATTTGTTTCCCCACTATGCATATAATATTTGCTACATTGTGGTCACCCATTGGGCACCATCCCACTTCTGACACCAGTGTAGCAAATATAATACTGCAATGTGGTCTTTGCATATAATTAATATCATGATGTTATGTGTTTAATAACCAGTGCTACAACGTTGGGGTGAGTATCACCTACTGTACTTCTACTGTATGTTGAGTCCACATTCAGCTGCATTGTGTTTCTCCAATGGTGTGTCCGTTATAAATGTTAAATAAATGTACCTTTACTTTCAACATGCAATTATGTTGACCATGTACTGTAGCTACAGTATATCCTCTCTGCAAAACTGCATTGGAAGGAAACACACACACACTGAAGCGATAACTCATGTTTCTTTGACAAACACAATGCAGAACACATTAGATGGAACATGGCAGTGGTCCAGCACACCAAACACATTGATCATTGATCTCTATGTGACAGAAACATCCCTGAGTCCAATACTGTTTTATTTGTAAGGCAGATGTTTTAATGCATCAGCTAAGGCTGTTCATTTCCATGCCTACCCATCACCCTGCTCATGTATTAAGTGAACAAATAATGGTGTCATTGAAGCAGTTAACCACATTTAACCTACACTTATATCTGAGCTGATTGTTTGGGGGACCATTCGACTGGGCAGATCATTCAGGCTGACCATTTGCAAGCGTTTATTTTCTCTCATTACAGGAATCGATAAAAAGCTTTTTGTATAGGACTTTTATAGATATAGCATACGTTGCTTAGGCTTACTCACTGACTGACGGCGATGCATACTGTCTGCAGTTGAAAAATAATGCATTTTCAATACAATAAGCGGCCTTACTGTTTACTCAGTTTTATTTGGAGTGAAACGTGTAGTAAGTTGCTTCTGAGAGGATAGCTGCAAGACCAGAATAACATGTGTTCTTTCCTACTCAAGTTCAGAAGGAAGGTCAGGAATTGATTATGCATATTTATTAATCCCCACACACATACTCTCTCTCTCTCTCTCTCTCTCTCTCTCTCTCTCTCTCTCTCTCTCTCTCTCTCTCTCTCTCTCTCTCACTCACTCAAACACATGTACACAAACACAGAGGCACACACACAGACACACACAACCTCCTCTGCTGATTCTGACCCACCCACTCACCAACATGGCTTTCCAATCCCGGCATGCTGTTTCTGATGACTCAGCTGAAGTTCTGCTTGAGATGGGATGTCACTCCTTCTGTAAGGTTGAGAGGTGGCGCAGTGTGTGAGCGCACAACAAGCTAGAGAACAATGATCTGAATATTATATTACAAATATTACTGTCTATATTTTATACCCTCCCATGAGAGGGTCATGGTGTGCAACCCAAGTGGCATTCTGTACTCTCTATAGTGCACTACTTTTGACCAGGGCCCAAAGGGTGCCATTTCCTGAACAGGGCCCATAGGGTGCCATTTCCTGACCATGGCCCATAGGGTTCCATTTCCATACATAGCGGAAAGCAGCCTCCTGTGCGAACATCTGATCTTGGACATTTGAATACACATCTTATGAATATCCTTTGTATCATATGAACAACTAAGAAGCTTTATTTGTAGGCCTAAAGGCACAGTAAGATAAAGTACCAGTCAAAAGTTTGGACACACTTCATTCCAGTTTTTTTTTTTTTTTTTTTTACCTTTTTATACATTGTAGAATAACAGTGAAGACATCAAAACTATGAAATAACACATAAGGAATCATGTAGTAACCAAAAAAGTATATTTTATAATTAAGATTCTTCAAAGTAGGCACCATTTGCCTCGATGACAGCTTTGCACACGCTTGGCATTCTCTCAACCAGCTTCATGATGTAGTCACCTGGAATGCATTTAGTCCGAATGAGCTCGTGTGTGGACATCATGCAAGAGTTCCTTTGAGTTTGCTGAGAGAGAGGTTGTTGCAGGGCGACACCTTAAACACATTTGTTAGTGCTTTTCGATACAGATTGCACAGTGCTTGTGAGTTTGCCAGTGAGAATCTGGAGAAGGCTCAAATGAAAGTTTGGTATAATCAACAGGCCCAAAGCCGGGGTGACTCAAGTACTGGTTTTGTTGCCAGTTCTGGGGTCACAAGCTTGTTTTTCAAGCCCTTACATCATAGCCACACCGGTGTGCAGGAAAAAACCCTGGCTGTGTCATGTGAACATGTTGAAACGATACTTCACCCGCTATGATTGGGCGGAAAAGTCGGTGGAAACCGGTAGTGATGTTCTTCTTGTGGCCTCTGCTGTCACCGTTTACTATAATCTTCCTCAAAAGCATGAGGAAAGCCTAATACACCCTGTGTCTATGGGACGGCTGAGTAACTCAGAGATTCAAAAAAATCTTTATGTCTTTGTGGCACACCTACCTCCGGAGGAAAAAGGTGACATTGTTGCACTACTTTTAGAATATCAGGGTTAATCCTCAGATGTGCCAACTCAGACGCACTAGAGCATGACATTGACATTGGTGACTCTGCCCCAATCAAACAACATGCCTATCGATTGAATCATGAAAAGAGAGAGGAACTCAGCAGTGAGGTGGAGTTCACGCTTGAGCACGGCATTGCACAACATGTCAAAAGTCAGTGGAGTTCGCTCTGTATATTAGTACTTAAGGCAGATGGGTCTCTGCGGTTTTGTTCCGATCTTCAGAAACTCAATGCCGTTACTAAGTCGGACTTGTACCCTTTGCCCAGGGTCGATGATCATTGAAGCCCCCATTTCAATAATTGTATTAATTATAACACAGAAATAGATCACTGCTCCACAGCGTTCTAATCTTAGCCTATCTAGTCATTTTAGAATCCCCCAAGTTTGGTAGTCTATGCTGTTGGATGCACTTGCTGGCCATGGGCATGGTTGTTCATGTGGTGGTATTTCTGATCAAACATTCTCATAACGAGTTTGGTACAGGGATATACACGTTTTTTACATGCACATCTAATTGGATACAGCATTTGATTATTGAAATATCAGCCTCAATTTATCTTCAGAGTATCTTTTTTTTCATTTTGAGGGCTAATCGGGGACATTTTATCAGACAGCTCTAGCCAGGGACAGGCCACCAAATTGGGGACATCTGGTCACCGTAGTTTACCATAGAGTGCATTAAATGGCTCTACTTTTACCTAGCTAGCCAGATACCATTATGGGGAATCCACATGGTCGTGGGAAGTGGGAAACTGTGAAGTGGGAAGTTATAAATCCAACATGATTGTGTTCAAGTGCTTTTGAAGTCAGAACTATTATTCAACGAGAAAGATTTTAGGTAGCTTGATAAGCTAGAATACATTTCTAATAATAAAGTTAGCTAGCTTGATTAACATTGACAATATGGTCAAACTAGCTACATTATTCATATTGACAGCTAAGTTTATAATTGTCAAAAACGGATTTGTTGTCATCGTTTGGTTTAAAAGGTTAAAGGTCAGTGGTGAAACTTCACACCTCGGCAACTTGGGTAATAATATTTCCCACATGTAATTCGGACTTGGAGTGTCGTTCAAGTATAACTTCACAGTCGGAACTATGAACTTCCGATAACTCCGCTAGCATGTGAACACCCCAGTAGTGTCCGCTGTCCAACCTCGAGACAAAATCCATGATGTTTTCACTTTGACTATTGCTGCGTTCACATGCTCGTCGGAGCTTCCTATTTCCTAGTTGTGATGTCGGAAATACAACTTTGTTTCATTCATGTACTTTTTGAATGTAGCAATTCTTCAACCACTAAGATTTTAGCTTGATAAGCTAGCTAACATTGCTTATAATAAATAAAGTTGCTTATAATAATACAGTTAGCTAACTTGCTTAACATTGACAATATGGTCAAACTAGCTACATTATTCATATTGACAGCTAAGTTTATAATTGTCAAAAACGGATTTGTTGTCATCGTTTGGTTTAAAAGGTTAAAGGTCAGTGGTGAAACTTCACACCTCGGCAACTTGGGTAATAATATTTCCCACATGTAATTCGGACTTGGAGTGTCGTTCAAGTATAACTTCACAGTCGGAACTATGAACTTCCGATAACTCCGCTAGCATGTGAACACCCCAGTAGTGTCCGCTGTCCAACCTCGAGACAAAATCCATGATGTTTTCACTTTGACTATTGCTGCGTTCACATGCTCGTCGGAGCTTCCTATTTCCTAGTTGTGATGTCGGAAATACAACTTTGTTTCATTCATGTACTTTTTGAATGTAGCAATTCTTCAACCACTAAGATTTTAGCTTGATAAGCTAGCTAACATTGCTTATAATAAATAAAGTTGCTTATAATAATACAGTTAGCTAACTTGCTTAACATTGACAATATGGTCAAACAAGCTTCATTACCCATATTGTAGTTGTCAAAAATGGATGTCATCTTTTGGTTGAAAAGGTAAAAGGTCCGTGGTGAAATGGCACAACTCGGGCAACAACATTTTCTCTGAGTTTCCCTCTTGTAATTCTGACTTGGAGGGTTGCTCAATTGATAGCACGTGAATGCAGCACATTACCAGCTAGCTGTTTGAGAAACAGAAGGCCAGCATCCCGGAGTCACCTCTGGTACTATTTAATGAAGCTGCCAGTTGAGGACTTGTGAGGCGTCTGTTTCTCAAACTAGACACTCTAATGTACTTGTCCTCTTACTCAGTTGTGCACCCACTCCTCTTTCTATTCGGGTTAGAGCCAGTTTGCGCTGTTCTGTGAAGGAAGTAGTACCCAGCGTTGTACAAGATCTTCAGTTTCTTGGCAATTTCTCGCATTGAATAACCTTCATTTCTCAGAACAAGAATAGACTGACGAGTTTCAGAAGAAAGTGATTTGTTTACGGACATTTTGAGCCTGTAATCAAACCCACAAATGCTGATGCTCCAGATACTCAACTAGTCTAAAGAAGGGCAGTTTTATTGCTTCTTTAATCAGAACAACAGTTTTCAGCTGTGCTACCATAATTGCAAAAGGGTTTTCTAATGATCAATTAGCCTTTTAAAATGATACACTTGGATTAGCTAACACAACATGCCATTGGAACACAGGAGTGATGGTTGCTGATAATGGGCCTCTGTACGCCTATGTAGATATTCCATAAAATATCTGCCGTTTCCAGCTATAATAGTCATTTACAACATTAACAATGTCTACACTGTATTTCTGATCAATTTGATGTTATTTGAATGGACAAAAACAAGGACATTTCTAAGTGACCCCAAACTTTTGAACGGTAGTGTATATACTGTATTTTTTATACCATCTATTGCACCTTGCCTATGCCGTTCGGCCATCGCTCATCTGTATATTTATAAGTGCAGCTGAGGGAAAAAAGTATTTGATCCCCTGCTGATTTTGTACGTTTGCCCACTGACAAAGAAATTATCAGTCTATAATTATAATGGTAGGTTTATTTGAACAGTGAGAGACAGAATAACAACAAAAAAATCCAGAAAAACGCATGTGAAAATTTTTATAAATTGATTTGCATTTTAATGAGGGAAATAAGTATTTGAACCCCTCTGCAAAACATGACTTAGTACTTGGTGGCAAAACCCTTTTTGGCAATCACAGAGGTCAGATGTTTCTTGTAGTTGGCCACCAGGTTTGCACACATCTCAGGAGGAATTTTATCCCACTCCTCTTTGCAGATCTTCTCCAAGTCATTAAGGTTTCAAGGCTGACGTTTGGCAACTCGAACCTTCAGCTCCCTCCACCGATTTTCTATGGGATGAAGGTCTGGCTAGGCCACTCCAGGACCTTAATGTTCTTCTTCTTGAGCCACTCCTTTGTTGCCTTGGCTGTGTGTTTCGGGTCATTGTCATGCTGGTCATACTGGAATACCCATCTCACTGTACACATTCTCATTCACCCCTTTAGATTTGTGTGTATTAGGTAGTTGTTAGGTAATTGTTAGATTACTTGTTAGATATTACTGCACTGTCGGAACTAGAAGCACAAGCATCTCGCTACACTCGCATTAACATGTACGTGACCAATACAATTTGATTTGATTGGAAAAGATGAATGCCTGATATACATTTGGAAAAATATGTCAATCTATTTGGAATATATTTTGTATAACAGGACACATTTAAATTTATTTTCTTTCCATATTGGTAGTGCTACATCTGCAAACTACAGTAAAGCACACTGGGCAAATACCCTGTTTGAATGGTTAATGCAGTGCAGGAAGTGGAACTCCCCAGTTAGAGCAGCGAGAGAGTGAGTGCACCACCCTCTCTAGATGATAAATGTGTTCCATCAAAGGGTAGAAACTCGAAATAAGCATGAATCTGTAGGATGGTGGATCGGGACAGTAGTCTTACAAGCAGACTACACACACACACACATCATCACAAGCAGCCAGATTAGAGTCTGTGTGCCCCATGCTGACACAAAGCTTTTTTTCTCAATCATTATGCCCATGGTGGTTGTTCTGCTCGTTGTTGGAGGTGTCAGTGCTTGTTAGGGGGTAAACTGTGCAGTAGGAGTGTACAGAGAGGAAACAGTGTCTTTGAACTAGGCTGTGAAAGCACAACAAGGTCTTCCATATGTCTTTGTAATGGGTGATTGAAGCCTGGCAGAAGCTGTAGCTGTTGAATGTACTGTGATGGGATGTGATGTTCTTGGCCTCCCCTAGGCTACATAGCATTTCGTTTCATGGTACATATTGTAATTTATAAAAGGCAGAAGCTGTGGTTCTGAAGGGAACAGCCCCCTTCAGCCACCTGGAAGCCTCTTTACCTCGACATTACGCACACATTTTTGTGATAACCCTCCCTTCACATTTCTCACTGTCATGTCTTAACTATATATTTTTTTACAGGATACCTGTGTTTTGTTTCAATCAAAGCACATATTTTGCCTAGTGGCGCCAGTTGTGAAAAGTACTTAAGTAAAAATTCTTTAAAGTACTATTTAAGTAGTTTTTTGGGGTACTGTATCTGTACTTTACTATTTCACATTTTTTTTACTTTTACTTTTCCTCCACTACATTCCTAAAGAAGATAATGTACTTTTTACTCCATACATCTTCCCTTACACCCAAAAGTACTCATTACATTTTGAGTGCTTAGCAGGACAGAAAATGGCCCAATTCACACACTTATCAAGAGAACATCCCTGGTCATCCCTAATGCCTCTGATCTGGCGGACTCAATAAACACAAATGTTTTGTTTGTAAATTATGTCTGAGTGTTGGAGTGTGCCCCTGGCTATCCATACATTTAAAAAACAAGAAAATTGTGCCGTCTGGTTTGCTTAATATAAGGAATATGTATATTTGAGCAATTACATTTACTTTTGATACTTAAATATATTTAAAACCAAAAACTTTTAGACTTTTACTCAAGTAGTATTTTACTGGGTAATGATCACTTTTACTTGAGTCATTTTCTAATAAGGTATCTTTACTTTTACTCAAGTGTGGCAATTGGGTACTTTTTCCACCACTGAGTGGCGCACACTGTTGAGTTTTGGCCGCATGAGATAAAAATGCAACCAGTCAAACAATCACCCTAAAATCTCATCAGAAATGCAGTGTTTTTTTTGTCTTACAGTAGTTAAGCAATTAGGCCCGAGGAGGTGTGGTATATACCACGGCTAAGGTCTGTTCTTCTACATGATGCGATGCAGAGTGCCTGGACACAGCCCTTAGCTTTGGTGTATTGGCCATATACATCAAACCCCTGAGGTGCCTTATTGCTATTATAAACTAGTTACATTTTGATCATACCCATGGTATATGGTCTGATATACCACAGATAACAGCCAATCAGCATTCAGGCCCGAACCACCCAGTTTATAATCTTATACAGTTGAAGTCGTAAGTCATTAAAACTAGTTTTTCAACCACTCCACAAATGTCTTGTTAACAAACTATGGTTTCGGCAAGTTGGTTAGGACATCTACTTTGTGCATGACACAAGTAATGTGGCAGCATCATGTTGTGGGGGTGCTTTGCTGCAAGAGGGCCTGGTGAACTTCACAAAATAGATGGCATCATGAGGAAGGAAAGTTATGTGGATATCTTGAGGCAACATGTCAAGACTTCAGTCAGGAAGTTAAAGCTTGGTCGCAAATGAGTCTTCCAAATGGACAATGACCCCAAGCATACTTCCAAAGTTGTGGAAAAATGGCTTAAGGACAACAAAGTCAAAGTATTGGAGTGGCCATCACAAAGCCCTGACCTCAACCCTATAGAACAGTTGTGGGCAGAGCTGGAAAAGCGTGTGGGAGCAAGGAGGCCTACAAATCTGACTCAGTTACACCAGCTCTGTCAAGAGGAATGGGCCAAAATTCACCCAACTTATTGTGGGAAGCTTGTGGAAGGCTACCCGAAAACGTTTGACCCAAGTTAAACAATTTAAAGGCAATGCTACCAAATACTAATTGAGTGTAAATGTATTTGGCTAATATGCATGTAAACCTCCGACTTCAACTGTATATACGATGCTATTATATTTGGTTATGTTATGTACAATACTATCTATGTGATCTTGCAGACATTGAATCAGCTTTAATCAAACCTAATTAAAAAAGCACCATTCTCCATTCATCAGTGAAATTCGCAGGAGTAGCCTGTTCTCTGGGCAGCCGAAGGAGTTTAACAGAGACGTTGTGTAAAGTAGAGAATCCTGATCTTTAGCTATCAGGAAGAGGGAACCATAGCCACTCCATTTATAAAATGGGTAGTTTAGGTCCTGGATGCTGATTGGTCGATAGGTGAAAGGTATTGATGATACTCCACGGCATATTCCTTTCAAAAGTTCCATCTGAATTATCACTGCTAGCTCTTTGGGATCAGGCTGGTTCATCTTATTACTGGAAGGCACATTTTGACAACAACTTACTGTATGTAAAATGGGCTTTATAAATACATTTGATGGATTGTTTGATCTTGTTCTGAAATTAATTTGGCTGGTGTAACGAACATTAGGAGTTCAAAGACATGTCACTGAAGCCATCTGAATGTCTACGGTTCGGAGATAGGCCTACTAATAGCAGTGAACATAAGTCTAATCAATAATATATGGTATTTACTGGTTGGTGAGGGGTAGAGACCAGAGGGGTAGAAACGTGCTCAGGGAGTTGTCTGTCTTCCCACTTCATCACACACACACACACACAAACAACACACACACACACACACACACAAACACACACAGCTTGTGTGTGTGTGACAGGATCCATAACCTGCCCTGAAACCCATCAAGCGATGTGGGATGAAGTGTCATCTCTCATCCAGACACTTTTCAGAAGTTTCATCTCTGCAGGGAACTGTCATCATCAACTTACTCTCCCTCTTTTTGTTCCTCTCTCCTTTCTGTCCGTCATGTGGTTTCCTGACACTCTGGCCAGGTCCATCAGATCTCTGCCCAAATCAGAAGCACATTTCCTGGCTCTCAGCCCAGCAGGTGAGGGGCTCTAAGGCTCGGCCCCAGACCCCTTCCTCGGCTCCTCCACGGCAGGCTTTATCCTAGGCCACCTGAGTGGTGTCTTAGCCCCAGGCCATGGGTCCTTCTGGGCCCTCTCAGCTCAGTTCACTGCTCTCCCCCCTCCGTTCCCTGTTCAGAACACAAAGAAAAGAGACACCTTACCTCACACACACACACACACACACACACACACACACACACACACACACACACACACACACACACACACACACACACACACACACACACACACAGAGCACACCCATGCATGAACACAAACACACATGCGCACACACACACACACACACACACACATACTCTCACACTTTTGTTCTTCCTCTCAAGTACATATCTGAGTGTCTAAACAGAAGACATGGTGACCTTGAAGAAGAGAATCATTCTTTAAACAGATTGAATATATAGCAATATAATAGAATATATAGTTGCATACACTATAGCCCAGTGATAGAGAATGGAGAGGAGGTCATACAGTGCCTCAAAGCGTTTTACCCAATAGTGTCTTGATATTGACTTTACTTAAGGAATTAATTTGATCTTTGTAATATAACCTAACAATTTCTTGATACAATGTTTGAATTACTGATACATGCACCAGTTCCTTCATTGATTTTGTAATTAGTTGTCCTTGGAGCTTTGACTGTATTGTCTAATATATTTCCAAGATAAATCACAGACCATGGCTAGGTCTTGTACTGTTTACAAACTAAACATACTGTAATCATGGAACAAAGCCAAATATTTTAATATCCAAAATATTGCTCATAATAAAAACAATCTGATATGCTAATAAAGAAACTCCAATTAGCTTGTTATATATATATATATATATATATTTTTTTAAATCCTCATCATTACCACTAACATTGTGATTTTTTCATCACAAATCAATTATTGTTTTGTCCTAACTTATCCATCTCTTGCTCTGTGGTTACTGAGACATAATATAATTGGTTGTGCGACCCTTTACAAGATTAAATGTTATCACAGCGATCTCCCCTCTGCCTGCCACGGAACAGATGTTTGGTCTCAGAGAGTCATCACTCATCGACCCTCCCTGTCCCTCAGTCAATCACAATTACCTGGATTTCTATAGGCCAGGGCCCTGTAGTCACAAAGCGTCTCAGAGTAGGAGTGCTGATCAAGGTTCAGGTCCGTCCTTGTCCATGTAATCTTATACATTATGATCTAAAATGCTAAACTGATCATATATCAGCACCTACTCTGAGACCCAGAGCTCCATGTCCTATATGTACCACTGCTGGGTCCTGGATCCGACTGTATGGATCAATACTCACCTCCATGGTGGCTGGTGTTTCATATAGGAGCCTCGTCAATACCTTTGATCAGGTACTGGCCTAGTCTGGGATGAGAGAGGCTGCTAGTAAATCACTGATGCCTCAATTTTGTGTAGCATACTGTCATGCAATGTGGTTAGTGGTGGTCCACAGTGTATGAGACATGTGGATTCTTATGCTCATTATAGTGTCAAAGGGAAGCACAGTACACTATTATTCTACAATGTAGAAAATAGTAAAAATAAAGAAAATCTGAATGAGTAGGTGTGTCCAAACTTTTTACTGGTACTGTATGTACTTACAAAGAAGTGTCACATTACTCGCTTGCTAACTACATAGTTAATAAAATGCACTTCTTTTTTCATTTCTTTTTTCATAGCCGACTAAAGATGATTGCTGGAATTTCAGGAAAGTTGTGTTGTGAATCACCGTTTGTTTAATTTTAGATTACAGTGAAGGAACACATAGGCTAGGTCCATAGTAGTTTTCCAAGACTTTATTTATAATAGATAAATAGTATTAGAAAGTATAAACCTAATGTTACTTTACTTCTTTACATTCAACTGAAATCACACACAATCACCTCAATAATCCTGTTTAGATTCAAATATTATAACCATTCAATGACAGTTTTAGGCAACAGTCTGTCAAACTAGTTGAAGAAGGATCACTTTCAGCTCGTGGCTAAACAAGATTATTTGGCAGATCAATTTATCAAACGCACTTTAATTGTGTGGTGTAGAAATGTAATATCCCACCATATAGTTTCCCACCAGTGAATAGTTAATAACTGTCTATTCATATAAGCCCCAACCTCAAATCAAATCAGTGTTATTATAGCTAGGGATAGATATATCTCAACTTGAATATACTGTGCAGTTCATTACATATACACCTATAAAACCACATACAATAATAATATGTTGCACTGCTATGCATAGCGATGAAACATGCACCTGGATACTCACATTGCTTTATTCTAAATAATAAAGATAAGGAAATGGCTGTTTGATGATCTTTTAATTAAGGTTATATTTGTAGCATGTTGCATTTATTAATTCTTTAGCATATACGAGGGCTTTTGCTGTTTTGTGATTGCAGCCTTGTGCCAGATAATTGATCATTAAGGGTGTGGCTTGATGTTGCCCAGTGTATAAAAGGTTACTTTTCTGGGATCCCCTTTCCCGTGTGAAGGTTGGAGTGCCTTGGGAGAACGGGAGCAGTGTTGCTGGTTTTAACGAAAGTATGTATGAAAACTATGAAAGAATTGTAAGCCTAAATGTAGGCTAAATTGCTGATATAAGCAATGGGGGAAAAAATGCAATTAATTGCTGGAAAGTAAAGACAAACAGAAATATCACTCGTGGAAACACAAAACATTTCAGTGTTCTATTTTGGTAGTGTTCTCTGTGCAAACAGAAGCAATCCGCCATAACAGATCTACACACACTCAAGTGCCATGATGAAACATTACAGAAATAACCTGCAACATTGCAATTTAGGACACTGTGTGTGTGAGTCTCTCTCTGTGTGTGTGTGTGTGTGTGTGTGTGTGTGTTTGCACAAACACGTGTCAAACATGTCTTTTGCCCTTTTCTCCAGTGTTGTATTTGAACATAGGAAAGCCATCTTCAGGGTAGCGATATTGTCCTCTGACGTCACAGAGTACGTGTCACATACATGTTAGAAAGAACATCCCTTTCCTCAATCTGTCTTCCATCTCCATCATTTCACAAGCTTCTCAGATTCCACCTGCACACTGGGCTGGCAGATACCACAACATCTCCAAAACACTTACCAAGATAATATGAATTAAAACACAAATAGCTCAACTGTAGCTCCGCAGCGCCTGGGAAGAAGGCTATAGACCAGCCTAGCTCCTGTACCTACTCCAAAATGAAGTATCATTGTTAATTGCAGGTCAGTGTGAAACGTGTGTCAGCTGCCATAACTGCTTCTTCATTTGCCAGCTCGGAAAAGAAGCGTGTGGTGACACACACACACACACACTCCATCTGTTTGTATTTAACCTGCTAGTGAGAGCTGTGCTGCTTGGCCGCGGTCCCATTATGACCGACGGTGTGTGGCTTTAATTAACACTTATGTATGTAACAAGAGGGAACCAGAAACTTTTATGTCGATGTGAGACGTCATCCTTTTCCCTACTTTGATAGAGCATTTGATAGAGTTGATAAAGAATGATACTCAGTTATTTTTCTGTAGCCACCAGCGTGATGAAGAGTAGGCACTTGTTAACAGGTGTGAACCATTGTCTTCTGACAGGTGACGTCACTCGTGCACGAGGCTTGTCCCTCAACCAACAGTGCAGGCGGATCTTTCGCACCATCACGTTCATGATTAACAAATAGCAGTTTTTCTTCATCTGCGATTGATTGTAGTGGGCATACATTCCCTCTAATACCTGCTCATGGACAGTCGTATCAGTATTAGTGACTATGTCAACGGGGACTCAAACCAAACTGATTTGTTTGTAGAATAGATCATCCCTCTCCTTGTCAATGCATGCACCATCAGAGCAGACGTCTCATTAAATCCCTCCCACTGAATTCCTCCTCCAGGTCTGCTCAATGAGTCACTCCTTGATCCAAAAAATGCTCACACATTACATGACAGCCTGGATGTACTGGAATAAAGGTAACACCTGGAGCACTCGGTGCTGCAGTGAAACCCCATTCAAAGACAGGTTGCATCCCAAATGGCACCCTATTCCCTATGTAGTGCACTCCTTTTTTTTTTACCAGGGCCCATAGGGAATAGGATACCATTTGAGATGTAGCCATAGCCACGAGAGGCTGAGTGGTGCTGTACTGTAGACTGCAGTGGGGAGGTGCAGTGTACTCACTGCAGTGTGTAAGTTTACACACTAGTAGGGTTTAGAGGGTTGTTGGTGACTCCCAGTGCTTAGGAAGTACAGTAGACCAGTCCATCCACTACAGGAGAGTAGCTCACCATACTCAATACATGAGTAGGGTCAAAGGGACAAGCTACACTTGAGTCATATAGCTAATGTGCCATGTGTCCAGAGAGTGGGTTGGGTGAATTACAGAGATAATCATTATGTCTGAGTGGTGCTGGTGATACACAGGAGAATAACCTCTGTCAAATAAATTCTGTCAAATAAAAGAAAAACGCATAAATTCTATAAATTCTAATGTCAGAACGCTGTGTATCAGAAATGGAGCAGAATATCAATGTCTGATTTATGCTTTAGCAGACCTCGCACTCAGCAAAAAATATAAACATAGGTTGCTGCAGTATTCTTTGAATAACAAGTTTATTAATAACTTTTAATGTTCCAAATACAGTAATAGACTCAACAAACGTAATAATAAAAACAATAATTTTACAGAAATATTTCAATCTGACCATTCATAACTAACACAGTACAATTCATTAACATATTTAAAACAAACACCAACTGAACAAAACAAAAACACACCAAGTGAAGAGGATACAAGAGTCTCACCCATCAACATATTTGTCATGCTTTTGACAGCTACACTATATACACAAAAGTATGTGGACACACCTTCAAATTAGTGGATTCGGGCATTTCAGCCATACTCATTGCTGACAGGTGTATAAAATCGAGCACAGCCATGCAATCTCTATAGGGAACATTATCAGTAGAATGGCCTTAATGAAGAGCTCAGTGACTTTCAACGTGGCACCGTCATAGGATTCTACCTTCCCAACAAGTTCAAATTTCTGCCCTGTTAGAGCTGCCCTGGTCAACTGTAAGTGCTGTTATTGTGAACAGGAAACATCTAGGAGAAACAACGGCTCAGATGTGAAGTGATGGGCCACACAAGCTCACAGAACTGGACCGCCGAGTGCTGAAGCGCTTAGCGTCTGTCCTCAGTTGCAACACTCACTGCCGAGTTCCAAACTGCCTCTGGAAGCAACATCAGCACAATAAATGTTTGTCGGGAGCTTCATGAAATGGGTTTCCATGGTCGAGCAGCCTCACAAAAGCTTAAGATCACCATGTGCAATGCCAAGCAACTACTGGAGTGGTGTAAATCTTGCCCCCATTGGACTCTGGAGCAGTGGAAACGCATTCTCTGGAGTGACGAATCACGCTTCACCATCTGGCAATCCAACAGACTAATCTGGGTTTGGCGGACGCCAGGAGAATGCTACCTGCCCCAATGCACAGAGCCAACTGTAAAGTTTGGTGGATGAGAAATAATGGTCTGGGGCTGGTTTTCATGGTTTGGGCTAGGCCCCCCTTAATTCCAATGAAGGGAAATCTTAACGCTACTGCAAACAATGACATTCTAGACGATTCTGTGCTTCCAACTTTGTGGCAACAGTTTGGGGAAGACCTTTTCCTGTTTCAGCAAGACAATGCCCTCGTGCACAAAGCGAGGTCCATACAGAAATGGTTTGTCAAGATCGGTGTGGAAGAACTTGACTGGCTTGCACAGAGCCCTGACCTGAACCCCATCGAACACCTTTGGGATGAATTGGAACGCCGACTGCGAGCCAGAACGAATCGCCCAACATCATTCCCCGACCTCACTAATGCTCTTGTGGCTGAATGGAAGAAGGTCCCTGCAGCAAGAAAGTTCCAACATCTAGTGGAAAGCCTTCCCAGAAGAGTGGAGGCTGTTATTGCAGCAAAGGAGGGACCAATTTCATATTAATGCCCATGATTTTGGAATGAGATGTTCGACGAACAGGTGTCCACATACCTTTGGTCATGTAATGTATATTCACACCTCCAGTGAGTGGCCTGGTTGGTGTCTAGGGACTCTATACACTCTTAGAAAAAAATATTGTCTGTCCCTATAGGTGTTTGTGTTCCATGTAGAACCCTCTGTGGAAAGGGGTCTACATGGAACCTAAAAGGTCTCTTCAAAGAGTTCTCCTATGGGGACAGCTGAAGAACCCTTTTAGGTTCTAGATGGCGTCTTTTTTGTGTCGATGTGTAGAATGCTAGATAGTGTAGATGGCTTCTCTAAGGCCAAGTTGCCTGGCTGGTGTCTAGGGACATTACAGACGGCTTCTCTAAGGCCAAGTCCTGTTGCAAAAGGAACCAAAGTAAAGCAAACCTAACAAAACAAGGCACCGAAGCTGATGCATAAGCTAACCTGCAATGACTCACCAACTCTGTTCATTAAACGTTAGATCAACACCGAGCAATATCCAATTTCAACTATCAGATTTGAGGCATAAATGGAAATGTATGTACTTCGACCAGACCAGTTTACACACTCCAGCAGACCAGCTGAAAAATATTTTCGTCTTTTCACAGGATTAATAGGAATGATTATGTTCACCGCATGACATCATTTATTGTGATGGAAAAAGAGTGCAAAATTATACAACCTAATTCAAATAGAAATGATTGGGGAAAACATCTCAGCAACAGCTCAGGTAGTGTGAGTGGTAAGATGATGACTTGTTATGAGATGCAAAACATTACACTAATCTGATACCAAAATTGCCACTTCAGATACAAATGTGTCACCAAGCAAGGAGGGCTATGTGTGGCTAAGTGTAACCCCATGTAGCTACCACAGAATGTTTGTTTTTAGTGACAACGGTGGTTTTACCATGATGGAGCACTCTGAACCAATTGGGAATGAGGGCTAAGAACTTTGCTCTACACTCAAAGATTCTCTCAGGAGAAAAAAGTGGTGTATTGAATATCAAATTCACCATCAACAGCTTCCATCTATTCTACCTCCCTCTACTTTCCCTGAGACAACCCTGTCATGCCGCTGGTCCTCCCCTCTTCCCCTCCTCCTCTCCACTGTGTTAGAGGAGCGGGGGTTGTTGTCAGACATTAGACCACCTCCTCCTTGTGGCCATGCGTCCAGAGTGACGCAGGTTCTCCCCGCTCTGTTGTCATCATGGGAGATGATTGCTGAAACTGGCAATTAACACCCACTGGTCTACTCCACCTCTTCCACAGAGTAGCCAAGCATCTCAGCATTTGACCTACGGGCCCTGGGTTTACACATTTTCTATGTATCTAATATATCTTTCTTCCTTTAAAAAAAAAAATGAAATTGTAATAAACGGACTAATGCTTTTTATTATAAATGTATATTAATTACATCTTATACAAGATTGAAGCATTATTAATGTTGGGTTTATGAGGGTTATTGCCTTTGATTTTAATCGTCTTTTGGATTATTTATTTGAATTGAATGCGGCGAGAAAGGTTTTTTATTTGAGCTGCTCTCCGAAGAATATTAGTCACAAGAGTTTGTGAAGTGGGGTGCGATAAAGAACTTGAGAGAGCGCAATTGCGTTTCAGGAATGGGATGAAGGGGTGTCCACTGAGGATCGGACTCCCCCATTCAATCTGTGCAATCTCCAATAGGCTACACTGAGAAATAAATTGCTTTTTAAATAGATTGCTTAGCTCCTATCGGGGAGCCACTGATGTGGATACATTTCATGTCGCCTGTATTTAAACGAGCTGCAGTGAATTTGATAGTGCCCCATTATTAAAGATACTGGTAAGTAAGACTACTTGTTCTGTTGCTCCTCTTGACACCTGAAATGAATCCCCATGAAATAAAAAGGGAAATATTACCATCACATAAATCAAATAAAATACACTTCAAAATGTTCCGAGAGAAAAGTGTGTCTGTGAGAAGAGTATGGGTTATTAATCTAATGGTATTTGGTCTATAAGCTCAGCTCTGTATTTTATTAGAGTAAATAGACCTCAGGATAATATCTGAATATATGCCTGCACTCGCTGTCTCCATCTCTGTGAGAGGCACAGGCAGGAAAACGGAAATGCAGCACATTTCCTATTGCAGCACATTTCTAATTGATTAATACTGCAGATCTTGTTTGAGGAAACCACATTATGTTCCTGGAGGAAGGGAGGGGAGGAAAGAGGATGGGGAGTCGTTACCATAATGCACTAGACCGGAGGGAGAAAAAAGGAAAGAAGAAAAAGATGTCTAAAGATCCTTTTCAGGATATGATTATACAATGACCATCATTATTTTCTTATCTTATATAATCCATTACATTTTGCTTCTGCCTTTAGAGCCATAACAATTTTAGACAATCCAATGAAATGACTAGAGGTCCTCCATCTGATACAGTATATCCACCTGTAATGAAAATGCATATTTAATTAGAGGGAAGCCTTGTTCAGATGAACCACCACTGTTTCCTGTCATTAAAGTCCATATCCTTAATAGCGTGTTAAATAAATAATGAGAGAGAGAGAGAGAGAGAGAGAGAGAGAGAGAGAGAGAGAGAGAGACAGACAGAGAGAAAGAGAGGGAGGGAGGGAGGCCTGGCTGAAAACAGGCCTGACTAATATCTAGGTGGGTCCCCTCGTCAAACCGCCAGCTCTGCAGAAATAGTATGGACAGGACATTTTAGAGACAGAAACTCAATACAGTTCCCATTATTTAGCATCCAAATTAACTTGATCTCATACTTACTTAAAACACTAATGTTTGTTCTATGAATGTAATCAGGTTCTGTACATACGTATCTGACAACGCAATTCCAATAGTTAATGTGCAATGGTAATATAATATATTTTCCTGTACAATACATCCCTTACCATAATACAATACATCCATGACCATAATATAATGCATCCCTGATCATAAAACAATACATCCCTGATCATAATATATCACATCCCTGATCATAATATAATACATACCTGATCATAATACGATACATCCCTGATCATAATATAATACATCCCTGATCATAAAACAATACATTCCTGATCATAATATAATACATCCCTGATCATAATACGATACATCCCTGATCATAATATAATACATCCCTGATCATAAAACAATACATCCCTGATCATAATATAATAAATCCCTGATCATAAAACAATACATCCCTGATCATAATATAATACATCCCTGATCATAATATGATACATCCCTGATCATAATATAATACATCCCTGATCATAATACGATACATCCCTTACCATAATATAATACATCTCTGATCATAATATAATACATCCTGATCCTAAAACAATACATCCCTGATCATAATATAATACATCCCTGACCACAATACAATACATCCCTGATCATAATATAATACATCCCTGATCATAATACAATACATCCCTGATCATAATATAATACATCCCTGATCATAATACAATATATCCCTGATCATAATATAATACATCCCTGATCATTAAACAATACATCCCTGATCATAATATAATACATCCCTGACCACAATACAATACATCCCTGATCATACCATCAAATCTATATTTGGGTATTTTGCATTTAAGACCCTAAAGGAAGGGTTCTACTGGTTAGGGCCCTAGAAAGCATTAAGCATTTGGCCCCTTTCCCTTTCTGGTGTAAGGTGTGTACTGGTTAGGGCCCTAGAAAGCATTAAGCGTTTGGCTCTAATGTGAGGTGTGTACTGGTTAGGACCCTAGAAAGCATTACGCGTTTGGCTATAACGTAAGGTGTGTACTGCAATTACCCTGCTTTAACAGGATTACAACAGATAAAACATACTAAGATGCCCTGAGGCTGGGTGCAGAAATGAAATAGGATGTAATAAGGTAATCTGGTGAAGGGTGATAAGAGGATCTAAACAGAATAGCAGCCAACGGTAGATCAGCTATCACTGAACAGGGAGCAGCGATGGGCTCTGTCTGAAGGACTGCAAGGCAGCACTGGGTTGATGTGATGTCAAGAATGTACATAAACAATGTTGTGTATCTTTTGTGAAATTTTATTTATAGAATAAGGCACTTTTACAATACATGGGTCATTGGCATTGTAGTTTACATTGCAGCTGTGTTTGTGTAATACATTATCACTAAAATAATGATATGCTATGAGTTAAACACACCTAAATTAAAAAGGAAATACTGTAAACTATCAGACAGATATTGGGTTTAATGTAATTGGATTTCCAATGTATATTACTGTAACATATTTAGTGAATTTAAAGGATGTTAATAATTTGTTATAATAACGAATGTAGTAATTCTTTAAGATGCATACACATCATATTTGTATGCAAGTATACTTTGTAGGAAAACAGAACATTGCTAGAATATATGAAAAATAAATGGATCTATAATTTATAATACTATTCTTGTAAATGAAGATGTGTTCAATAAAGGTCATGCTCAATTCACTGAATCTATACATTTGACTATTGGCTATGACGTTCTTACTGTCTATCAGGATAATTGACATTGTCTATTAGTAATATAAGGTAAACGTGACAAGAGAAAATCCAAAAAGCAGGCAGAGGTAAAGAATGGTTCAGCAGCTGAAGTGATCAGGACCATACCACGTGATCATAGTTAGGTAAAGATTGTGTCAGCAGCAAGGGCCTGGTTTGTTTCAAAACAGAAAATACAGAGATTCATTGAAGCACAACATATTCGACATATGTCCACCCCCTCTCTTTCTCCATGTAGATGTATTTTCTGAAATAATTTAGATCCACTACAGAAGGTGACATACAAGGTACATTCTGATATGATCTTTATCAGCTATGTAGTTTCCATAGTGGTGAAATATGGGGCCAACCAAGCTTCTAGTGTTTCTTTCATTTTCCTACCCATTCAAACAGATTCAGTGGGATTTCTATAATTATAAATAGAGTAATACTTATCAAGCGAGCCAAGCAGTTAACATATAATTGTGTTCTTTTAAATATCTGAAATGGTATTAGTATAGCTAGTTTAATTAATTTGTATGATAGTAATCAAGACCATTTGTCTAGTTATTGATTTTTCATTATTCTTAAAAGTCAAAGAATGCTTTGAAAAAAGACTTTTAAATATAAATACCATACATTTGTTTTTTTATGACATATAATAGACATATAATATTTTTTTTCTGGAGGGAAATTTTGAGTGTGGCTCTATAAGTTAAGTTGTTCATATTATGGTATTTAAATGGATTTTACATGGGTGTTAGGTTTCAGAATGCAACCTGCATCCGACCAGGGGGACTGACTGATACATATTCATGGCATATACTATACATATGATAACACAGAAAACCCGGTTATGGTCCATTTGAGCCTGTGGTAATTGTTATCGAGACCCACTCTCCTCCAATGCATAAATTGAGCTCTCGCTAGAGCGGTGGACATTTTGTTGTCTGGGCTCCGGTGTGGCAGCTCTTTCGTGTGGAAAACCCAACGCGATAAATGTCATTTCAAAATCAATTTGCATAAAAAAGGAGAAGGAGGAAAAGAGAGCTTGGTCTGGACTACTGATAATAAATAGACTCGAGAGATTTGCATGAGAGAGGACCAGGGCCATGCAGTCTAACCTCTGCTACAACTGCACAACAACACTATCCTGTTGTATCAGAAGCCTATGAAATACACACTCACTGTAGCATATCTACCACACAATACAAATACATAATGCAGCATGAATATATGCAAATGCACTTTCATATACTGGACATGATAATGGTCAAATAAACATGTGACATCTGAAACATCTGTGACAAAACGACAACAACACAGTATAAAATTATGAAAAGGGTGAGGGGGGGGGCTTAAAAAAAACTGCAGACGAGAGTGGTTGGTTGACACTATCTCAAGACTGGACAGCACAATCATCACTGAAACAGATAGGCAGCAGGCAGTGCTCTGTCTCCTTGCTTGATAAATGGGCCTGGATGTCAGTCAGTCTCTACGGTTTGTGTTTCTGTGTGCCAACTCCTCAGTATTAAAAGGAAACAGGTAGGGGGGTACTTCGAGCTGCTTCGATCTGATCAATAGTCCTCAGCTGCAGACGAAGACAGACGAAGAAGAAGAAGAGGACTCTCCTCGACTACGCGTATTCTTAAGCAATAACAACGTGATCCGTATTATACACCCAAGAATACCCGTCACCGAAGAGAATCTTTAACACAGAGAGGCAATAATGGGAATCGCAAGCAAGCGTGACCGCATCATCAAATTCCTCAGTCGGTCCCAATGGCAAGCAACACAGAGAAAGACACTGTATCAACATAATTGATTGAAGATGCCTTGAAGCACAACACAAGGCCCCATCAAAGGTTTTTCTGCAAATAGAAATTAACAAGAGTGCATTTTTCAATCCAAAGCCAAAAGAACAAAGTGGTGTAAACTATCTTCTCTTCCAAGAGTCTGCATCTCTCTCTCTCTCACACACGCCAGTGGTCAAATGAATGAAGCTCCATAAGAGAGGAGAGGTAAAGGGGTGGTGTGTGGGGACGCTTGCCCCCTCTGCATGCTCTTACCTGGGCCAGAGGTGGTCTGAAGCCCTGCCCTCCTTGGAAGTCCTGGTGGTCCTGTCCCCTAGGAGCGATCCATAAGGAGGAAGAGATGCCCATTTTAGCCCTGTCCTGCTCTCTCACTCCACACCAGCATATCCACACAGAATGAAACCTCCTGAAAACACAGAGATGTAGAGGTTAAGGGTCACAACCACAACCACCCATGGCCTTTTAAACCATACACAATACCATAGCCCTAGTACATCCCATTAACATCCCACGGTCAACCCAACCCCCTCCTCCTAAAGAATCTGTTCAAATCAAACAAACTGAGAGAATGCCAAGAGGCAGGAATAAAACGTGGATTATTTGAAGATTATTTTGTCCTGAATGTCAGACTAACGGAGACAACAGGGGTCGCTGAGATTTTATTCCAAAACATACACCAACTATTCCTGTATTTAATATAATCAATTTAATTAAATCTTTGTATTGGAAAATGTAATCCGCACAAATTTACCAGCATCTAAATAATCTTGTTCTTTAAATTATTCTGAATAAAATACATTTTGAAATATGATATAAAATGTTAGGTGTGTTATTGTGAAATGTTAATTCACCAAAGGCCCTGAATAGTTGAAGATAATTTTCCAAATTAAAGTAATAATTAAATGCCGCTATGAAGACATAAATAATGTATGATAAGTCAAAGCAATTTAATTCCAACCAACTCTAATTGATTTGCTCACATGAATGCAAATAGCAGGCTCCAACTAAGCCTATCCAAAATCATTCCATTGATTCAATGTTAAAAAATATTTTTGAATCAAGATCTACAATTACTTTATTAATCATTTTGTAAAAGGAAAAGACTTCATCTGCATCTACACAACCTCAGATATATATTAAAAAACTGTTATTCCCGACTTCACCGTTCAAACCTTAAAAAATGTGTATGTCTGTGAATGACATTATGCATGACAGCCTGGATGAAAGTCATACCAGAACTAACAATGGAAAAAGGAAAGCATTTAGACAGTTAACCACTGAAATAATCAAAGCAACCAATTTGAAGATAAAAAATAGATCATTACAATCCACTCTTGGTTGGACCTGAAAGAAAACGCCCTAAAAAGATACAAAAAAACTGAAATTGGGAAATCACCCTACAGTACTTAGCTAAATTACCCTACAGCTATAGCTACTATTCCAAGACAAAATAAATCCTGGACAAAACTAACAGGATGACACAGTGAAAACCATGCAGCAATTTGTTCAGCTTACCTAAACCACAATTTCGAGCCCACACTGAGGAAAACAGGGAGATGGAGACAAACAGACAGAGAAAGAATGAAAGAAAGAATAAAAGACAGAACAAAAAAAAGAAAGAAGGGGAAAGAGGTGCTAATCCTTCAGTGTCTCTCGTTCTCTCTTCTACCCAGCAGTTAGACTAGGAAGCTGAGGCACGGGGCACAACAATAGCAGCTCTCCAGCATCCCCTCTTAGGCTGGACCACTTCTCTCTGCTCTCTAAAGCAGCCTGAAAGACCCCCTGTTGAGAGCTGGGACATACCCCCACACACTAGCCTTTGTACCCCCCTCCCCACACACAAGCCTATATCCGGGTGGCTAACCCCATCCATCCACCCCCATCAATCCACCCTCCAGCCCTATGGGTGTTTCCACCCATCTTAGATTTACACAGAATTAACTTACCAGGATCATTGATTCACCTATAGAAACTCGAACCAAGAGTTTCTTTACGTAGAAATGATGCGCATCAAAGAATAGTTATAAGATACATTTTCACTAACAGATGGATATTCTGTGCCTTTTTTCACACACTATTCAAAGTTCTGCTAGGTATCTTTGGCTTGAATCACATTTTTTCAGCTGATTTATTTCAATACTCACAGATGTATACCACTGTACTTAGACCACCATACGTTGGAGGCAGAGATGAAAAGATGAGTAGGAGAACAGAGGGAGAAGAAGAGTGAAAATCTGTGCAGATTATTTTTTCTGCTGTGGTCGGCCGGAGTATCTCTGGATAAATCTGTATTCTCTTCCTCACTCCTCCACACCTCCCTCCTCCTCGTCCTCTTCGGTCTGAGGGGCTCTTGCCTCGCGCCTCCGCCAGATGAAACCCCCTTACTTGCTGGACCCTTTTTCTGATTGCAATTTAATTGCGGGAGTCCCATGAATATGGTAATACCTCACACCACACGAGACGAATCCAATGAAAAAAAGAAAGCCACCAGACAGTCAAACACACCAATACACATAACGGGACGACAAAGCACACAAAAAACAAACATCAAGAAAAATGAACACCAAACTCCTTTTGTATGTACATCAATTTTGTACACTGTTTGGTCAGTATACAGCAGAGAAAAAAAAAACATTTCTGCACCAAAAAAAAACAAGAAAATAAAAATTGATCACAATTTTTACTTCTTTTTGGGATGAAAAAAGGGGGAATTGTGGCACATCCACTTGTGTTGAAGCTCTTACCCTGTGAGTGTTGGTCCAGGCACAGCCTTCCACAGAGCTACTAGCCAGGCTGGTGTCTGATCCCCTGCCTCAGAGAAGACATGCCGTGATTGTAAGGTATATCACCTTGTTTTTGTGTTGTCCACAGTGGAGAGCGGTGGATTTCAATGGGGTTAGTAGCCGTCGCGTGGACCAGCAGCGTTTGTTCACAGGCAGGTGTTCCCCATGCGCAGGCAGCCCCCTCGCAGTCCCAGCGTGTAGCAGTAGCGCCTAACGTGTCAGCCAGTCAGCCAGCCAGCCAGTCAGCCATGGGGTTGTGCAGGTGGATGATGCTGCAGTAGCAGCAGCATCAGCAGCAGCAGCCTCTCAGGGAGGGACGATGCTCAACAACAGGATCAAACCTCCTCTTTGCACTGTTGTTGCTCGCCACAGCGAATGAACTTACAGCTAGGGAGCGAGAGGCAGAGAGAGACAGAGAGAGCGAGAGATGGGAAAGATGGGAAAGAGAGAGGGATGGGAGAGAGTGACAGAGAGAGGAGAGACAGAGAGTGTGCGAGTGGTGTGATGTGTGTGTGAGAGAGAAAGGAGGAGAGAGAGAGGAGGAAAGAGGAGGGAGTGGAAGGAGAGGTGGGGTTAGAGAGGGAGAGAAAGGAGGAGGGAGATAGAGAGAGTGGAGAAATTGCAGAAAACCCACAGCTACAAGTCTATGGATTGACATTGGATCCTCTCTCCTGCTCAGAGGAAGGGAAAGGAGAGAATAATTAGATTTGAGCTTCACATATGGTTCCAGGAGGCAGGCAGTAAGTCGTGGTGGGTCGCGGATCTCAGGCACCTAATGGTGGATTAATTGAGGGACATCTGACATGCTGCACGCTCTATGGGCCCCACATTGACTGGTTCCCAAACGGGGGTAGGGGGTGCACGAGGGGCCATGTTACCCCCTGGGGACCGCTGTTAGTACAATGAGCTGAAAAAATACCACCATGAAAATGGTTCTATGCACTGTACTCTTTCCTTCTCCATCCCTGATCACCAGGATGTGTTGTTTGATATTAAAACAAGAGAGGGACTCTTTGAGTCGTAAAGATTCTAATTTCATCTCCCTCTGGGGAGATAAGTCAAATGTGTGTTACTGTCATCAGTTGAAGAGGAAAGGAAAGTATTAGAGACGTCCTCAGTGTGATGACGAGTCGTTCGATCTTATGAGAGAGAGAGAGAGAGAGAGAGAGAGAGAGAGAGAGAGAGAGAGAGAGAGAGACAGGGGAGAAAAGACAGAGAGAGAAAACGCAAAAGAGAGGGACCACAAGCCCAATGCATTTCCCTGGAATAAAGGAGAGAAAAAACAAACACACCTCATTTCTTTCAGACCGATGTAAGGTTGACTTAACGCCAACAAGCCTTAGAACGTCCCGCAATGGTGCTGACTTTTGGATTTCAATTACGAGGGCCTAAAATGATATGAAGAGGGAATTTTTGTCTTGGTAATTGTGTGATCAGAGATGATTCCCAGGTGATCAAAGATAAGATCTGTAAACACTCAAGCTGATCAATGGAAAAGTACTTTCGATGTGGCACTGTTCTTAATCTTCTCTCAGACAACTTTTCATGTACTTTAAGCTTTCCCATTGATTTAAATTGTCTAAACATTTTCAGTGTAATATTCACTGTTCTGAAAATCCGTGGCACATATAAATTATTGTTATATTATACACCAAACCTTCAGTCTTAGGTGAGTAAATAAAAAAATCCAGATCTGGGGTCCTAACTTCGATGAATTCCCCTTAAGTAAATGTCACACACAAACAAACACACAAGCTTTAGCCTAACTCTACAAAAACTCTTTGTGTGAGGCAAAAAATATTTCACCAATCTTAAAGATATGTGGAAAAATTATATAAGCATTATGTTCTAGTGTGATTCTAATACAAAGCAGACAAAAGAATGAAATGGGCAGAGTTCCACACAGAGCGCAGCTCTTTACTGCCCCCTATTGATCACTGTGGGTCTCGCATCACAGACCCAGCAGCACCAGGCTCTGCTCGTTGTTCTATGAAAGGATGTTTCATTCTGAAGGCATTCAGAATGACACATTAGAGCTGAAAAACAAATAATTCTTTATGAGGCAAAGTCATTCAGGGAGACAAACAAACAGCACAGAAATGAAATGAAACAAAGAAAAGGCATGCAGAAGGCTTTCTCTCCTACTGGAAAAGTAAGGAGTGGAAAGGAGAGGGGGGGCAGATAGATAGAGAGAGAGAGAGAGAGAGAGAGAGAGAGAGAGAGAGAGAGAGAGAGAGGGAAGGGAAGGAGAGAGATGGTGAGGGCATAGACAGAAGGAAGGAGAAGGTTTGAGGTAAGAGTGACTTTTGAGATGGTTCATGGTGGAATGAGCTGGTCACATAATCATTCAGATTTGAAGCACTGCAAGGCCAAGTCTCTTCTCAGCACAATGTGTCGCCTCATGTCCACATCAACAATCCATAAGGCACTTTAAAAAAAAAACAAGGTCTCAATTAATGTGAGTGTGTATGGGTATACTGGGGGGTATGTCAGGGGTTAAATCCTGCTCTCTGTTGTTGTAGTGAACCCCTTGTTTGCTCTAGTTGAGGTAATTGAAATCGACTGTTCTTCATCGATTAGGAAGATACTTATATAATACAATGCAACAGGTAAGTCTGCAGGACCTTGGTGTATTTTCATACACAGCCTATACTGTTCAGAAATACCACTATGCATACCAACTCAGTGGCCTTGTGTTTAGAATGCACACCCTGAGATTGGAATGTAGGGGGTCATTTAGTGATAAGCTGTGGTGTAGTGGAGGGTAAATGCAAGTAAACACAGCTAACCCACTTTTTTTGGAGGGGGCGGGACAGTTGACCCACCTTTTGCTGAAAAATGATATTGAAAATATATACTAACGTTAGGTGCTAGGTGCTATCTAAATCCTAAAATGGTTATTCGGCTGTCCCTGTAGGACAACCCTTTGAAGAACACTTTTTGGTTCCAGGTAGAACTCTTTCCACAGAGCGTTCTACATGGAACCCAAAAGTGGTTTCTTCTATGGGGACAGCTGAAAGAACCCTTTTGGAACGTGTAGGAATGGCGATCCGAGTTCACTCACCTATTTGTTTTACCACTACATCACAGGTCATTAGGCAACAACATCTACTATCACAATTAGTCAGTCCATCTCTATTTACTCTCTCTGATATATTATTAATAATATATATTACCAGATTACCTGGATTTACAGCTTACTATAACTACTTGCTTATGACCTACTGTATGAATTGTTACATTACCACTTTTAGCACCTGTACAGATCCCCTAACTAGAAATTATATATTCAAATTTGATTCACTCAATTAATTCACCTCATGGATCATGCTAGATGCAGGGATGCTGGCCTGCCACTACTCATGCAAAGCATACTGTAGGGACTTGTGTTTTGATTTAACACCCAACATGAGCACAAATGATACCAATGCGTATCGACACAGATAAACGGTTTGAAATTACTTACAAAGGACACATACAAACACCACACACACCCAGGCACACACGTCCAGGCCCACACACAGACACACACACATACACACACATCTGAACCATTGCAGGTCCGGTACATAGCCTTCGCTCCACATATTTAAACGGACACAAGGGATAGAGAGATGAGAAGACTATGCCGCAAAGGCTAAACACAATGCAGCTGCAACATAACGGCCTTACATTCATTCCATTGCATTATTAAAGAGAGACAGAAAGAGCGCCTTAGGCTATGGCTGAGGGGAGAGGCAACAATAAACAAGAGAAAAGGCACACATTTGAAAACAGACACTTAGAACATTTACCAATGCAGCAGGTGAACATTCAGCCTGCAGTAGGTAGTGGGTATGATAACACACTAGACAGATAGGCCTAGTTGATATTACCCTATAGATACCAGTGCAAAAGCCTCATGGCAACAAAGCACTGGGTACTGCACTCTATTTGTGCATCCCAAATGGCACCCTAATACCAGAAAGTAATCAGACCACTTCATTTTTCCAGATTTTGTTACATTACAGCCTTATTCTAAAATGTACACACAATACCCTATAATGACAAAGCAATAACAGGGATTTATACCTGAAATATCACATTTACAGAAGTATTCAGACTCTTTACTCAATACTTTGTTGAAGATACTTTGGCAGCGATTACAGCCTTGAGTCTTCTTGGGTAAGCTTGGCACACCTGTATTTGGGGAGTTTCTCCCATTCTTCTCTGCAGATCCTCTCAAGCTCTGTCAGGTTGGATGGGGAGCATCGCTGAACAGCTATTTTCAGGTCTCACCAGAGACGTTAGATCGGGTTCAAGTCTGGGCTCTGGCTTGGCCACTCATGGACATTCAGAGACTTGTCCCGAAGCCACTCCTGCATAGTCTTGGCTGTGTGCTTAGGGTCGTTGTCCTGTTGGAAGATGAACCTTCACCCCAGTCTGAGGTCCTGAGTGCTCTGGAGCAGGTTTTCATCAAGGATCTCTCTGTACTTTGCTCCATTCATCTTTCCCTCGATCCTGACTAGTCTACCAGTCCCTGATGCTGAAAAACATCCCCACAGCATGATTCACCGTAGGGATGGTGTTGGCCAAGTGAGGAGCAGTGCCTGATTTCCTCCAGGCTTGGCATTCAGGCCAAAGAGTTCAAAATTGGTTTCATCAGACCAGAGAATCTTGTTTCTCATGGTCTGAGAGGCCTTTTGGTGCTTTTTGGCAAACTCCAAGTGGGCTGTCATGTGCCTTTTACTGAGGAGTGGCTTCCATCTGGCCACTCTACCATAAAGGCCTGATTGGTGGAGTGCTGCAGAGATGTTTGTCCTTCTGGAAGGTTCTCCTATCTCCACAGAGGAACTCTGGAGCTCTGTCAGAGTGAACATCGGGTTCTTGGTCACCTCCCTGACCAAGGCCCTTCTCCCTGATTTCTCAGTTTGACTGGGCGGCCAGCTCTAGGAAGAGTCTTGGTGTTTCCAAACTTCTTCCATTTAAGAATGAAGGAGGCCACTGTGTTCTTGGGGACCTTCAATGCAGCAGAAATATCTTGGTACCTTTCCCCAGATCTGTGCCTCGACACAATCCTGTCTCGGAGCTCTACGGACAATTCCTTCAACCTCATGGTTTGGTTTTTGATCTGTCATGCGCTGTGAACTGTAGGACCTTATATAGAGAGGTGTGTGCCTTTCAAAATCATGCCCAATACATTTAATTTACCACAGGTGAACTCCAATCAAGTTGTAGAAACATCTCAAGGATGATCAATGGAAACCGGATGCACCTGAGCTCAATTTTCGAGTCTCATAGCAAAGGGTCTGAATAATTACGTATGTAAATAAGGTATTTATGTTTTTTATGTTTCATACATTTGTAAACATTTTTAAAAACCAATTTTCGCTTTGTCATTATGGGGTATTGTGTGTACATTAATGACAAAACACATTTATTTAATCAATTTTAGAGTAAGTCTGTAACGTAACAAAATGTGGAAAAGGGGAAGGGGTCTGAATACTTTCCCGAATGCAGTGTATTGCACTACCTTTGACCAGGACCAAAAGTAGTGCACTTTGTAGGGAATATGGTGCCATTCAGGCTACATATCCCTCTGACCTTTGACCTGTAGAAGGAGAGCTCAATTAAGTCATGGCACATCTGGTGCCATAGAACGACATTAGACCTCAGCACACAGTTGTAGCGGGAAGCCAGCAATACATAGAAGAGGGTGTACTCACCTCGGGTAGTAGTTGGAGAGAGGAGAGAGACAGTCTTTTGTTTCATATACCACTATCAAGTAGAACCAGGAGAAAATGTTTTTTTCACACACAAACACACACACACAAATTAGGAATGTAAATTGTCGCTCTCTCATGCAAATGATTTGCGAGTTATGAGAAGAGACTGGGAGACACTCCTCCCTCTTGATTAGATTACAGAGAATATGAAGGCTTTTAATATAGAAGATGGAGGAAAACCTCACAACCAAATACAGAAAAATATTGCTTTTATTTGACTCAGTTTATAATTCCCATGGTGAATCTGTGCCAAAGAATCCATTCTATTTTTCAATTTTTTACCTCTCAGGTACGTCAAATAAAACCTCAAGAATCTAGTAGAATCTTTCCTTCAAAATGTCTCTGTCTGGCGTTGTAACCTATCAGTCGTGTTTGACAGCGCCCAGTGACGGTCGTCAGGACGAGCCAACCAATCTCATCCCCCGGTTCCGTCTGTCAATACTGACAAAGAAGAATTATGAAGTGTCACCAGATATTTATGTCCAGAGAGCTTTAAGCATACAGGATTGTTCCATATTATTTGCGTCTACTGTCCATCAATTGACCCGTGGATTGACCCCTGCCAGCTGCCATAAGTCCTGCTGCCTCAGACATGTCGTAACTCTGGTGTTGCTGGGGCGATAATAGCCATAAATCATCAGCCATATAAAAGGCTCCAACCAGACGCCATACTTAGAGAGCCAGCCGCCACAGCAGCAGAAGTATTGCGTGTGTTTGCGTGCGTGTGTGTACTGTGTTCCAGACAAGTGCTAGAACCCCGCACAGAGAATATAGTATCATTGTAAAATGAGGCACACCACTGGGGAAACGTATGCATGCATTTCCTAATCATTCTGCCATTTTTACAGTCTCAGCTTGGCCTGCAGAAGGCCCTTCTCTGATTGATGCTATATTTTCTCTCTGTCTGGATGAGATGTTGTCTGAGTGAATGTGCTAATCAAGATTTGTGTCATGGTGAGGTCAACCACAATGACATGCTGTGTGTGTGCGTGTGTAGGGTGTGTTTATGTTTGAGCATCCATGCAAAGGTGTGTGTAATGGTTCTGTAGATACATGTGCATGAGTGTGTGAGTAGGGTTTTCATACATGCATAGGCACACATGTGGGATGTAAATATCTTCTTATGCATGGCTTAGTTGGAGTGAGAATATATTACCTTGACTGGCATGCATTACTATCGTATGGTTGTCATTGAATATTATTGCTAGAATTCTGCTTACAAAAAAGTTGTTTAGGCATTTTGAAAAGGTAAACCAAGGTAAACCATCAAATTGAGCTAACTAACCATTGCAAAGAGCTGCATCCCCCAGTCAGTGTCTGCAATCTGCATTGTGTCGTCACTCTCTCCATGGCTCATTACTGCGGTACTGGAGCCAGACTTGTCAGCTATCATACTGTGTGAAACCCAGAAACCAGGGTGACATTTTCTTAAGATGGACAAGCAAGAAATGAGCTCTGCCAACTCCATGTTGTAGATAGAGAAGGGTGCGTCCCAAATGGCACCACAACCTTATTTAGTGCACTACTTTTGACCAGAGTCCATAAAAATGTGTGCACTACATAGAGAATAGGGTGGCATTTGCGACTCGCACATGGTGTAACTCTAACTCTGGCTAGAACTTGTGAAGCTTCTTTGTATGGTTGTACTTAGTGACTCAGTTGTCAACTGGATTCAGGAATCTGTCCCTGAAGATGAAATAACAGAAAACTCAACCACACTCATTGGCTCTGATTGCTTTACACTAGAGTTAATTAACTGTCACAGACCCTGTCATTCTTACATTTCTTATTTTTTGTATTTATTTTTTTGCCTTGACTGCATGATTTCTGTCTTCTTATTTGTTGGCACATTTACTTGTCATGTTCATACCCATGAACGTTCAGTTATCAATCGTGCAGGAAGAGGAAGAAAATGGAGTTGCAACCAATTTCTTGACGCGTCTTTGATATGTGCTGGCAGTTGGGGTAACATGATACGATGTCGCCAAGCAAAGCGTGATCAGAGGCTTTCTGGAAGGAAATCAACATCTAAAATATGTCTTAAACATTTCCAAAATATTTCTAAACATGAAACTATCCCCTAGTATGAAGAATGAAAAAAGTAAAAAAAAAAGTTAAATGGCAGCTGAGCACAAACTGAATGGCAGTCTTGAAATGCTTACATACATTTATGAAATGTACATACACATGGCATTTCACGTTTCACATGTCACCCCATATTACGCAACTATATTTTGGCCTACTGTTGGGTTTGGCTGTGCAGTCAACGCCCTGGAGGTAGCCTACCTAAGCATGCCAAAGAAATGCCAATAGCTGCTCTATTCACTTGAAATGAGACACTGAACAGTGAGGCAGCTTCTGCATTTGGACTGATGAGTTCACATCTCCTTGTCTGTGTCCCAAATGGTACCCTATTCCCTATATAGTGCACTACTTTTGACCAGGGCGCATAAGTAGTGCACTATGTAGGGAATAGGGTGCCATTTGGGATGCAAACCTATCTAACTTGTCCTCTCTCTCCACTCTGCCGGCAGATTGTGCAGACACAACATTCAAATCACAATGACCTAATTTGACATCATCATGTCATCCACTGTACTTGACTTGATCAGTTGATCAGTATAAACTGTCTGTGGACTAATACCTGCTCAGAGTACAGCCATGTGTAATCCAGCTATGCAGTTTATTTTACCTGCACATATTGTCCCTCCCTGCTTGCATCTTGCTAGACTCTTCACATCAGTGTCCGTTTGAGTCTAATACCATTTTCACACTACTGAGTCGAGTGAGGAGAAGGCATTTGAGCCAGTACAGTATTGTATGGTTAGGTTCGGCACGATAGTGTGAACATTATTTTGTGGTCCATGGTCTAACCTCTCTCCTAATTGATGCTGCGACTGAGGCACGGTGAATCACGGTGATGTCGGTGAGAGAGAGTGTGTGTGACGGCATCTTACCGGAACACAGCTGTGACTCACCCAGATGATGGCTGACAGAAACATGGCACCCTGGAGGATTACACAGCCAGCCATCTCCACAACTCCCTGCCTGTCTGCCTGTTCTGTCTGTCTGTCTCCCTCCCTCCCTGCCTGTCTGCCTGTCTGCCTGTCTGCCTGTCCGCCTGTCTGTCTGCTCTGTCTTTCTATCTGCCTGCCTGCCTGTTCTGTCTTTCTGCCTGTCTGCCAGTTTGTGTGCCATCCGCCCTTCAATATACAACAGCAGCCCACCTGTCTGCATTTCTGTCTACCGGCTGTAACAAGTATTTCCATCCTAGACCTGTTCTGCTCCTTCCAACTTTCTTAGGTACTTTCTCACCTTCCTTTCTCTCTCAGTATTTCTGCCATATGAATATGTTGGATGTTGTAGACGTACTGTAAGTGTTTTAACAGGTACAGGTACAAGTATCTTTGAAATGCAAATACCTTATTCCTCTTTGTTACTTTCTGTCCAACACTCTTTATCTAGTTCCTCAACTGACTTCCCTGTATGCAGTTTTATCGTTTGCTGCAGATTGTGTTCCATCTGGCATTGTATGCCTTTGTCCTTTCCTTTCCAACATCTCTTTACACTCTTTATTATAAGAGTCTGAGTCTATAAGGCAGCTGTATTTTAATGTCCACAGTGGATGGCAGAAGTATCTCAACGTCACTACAGCTGTATGCTACTGGTGAAAGGGAGAAAGAAGACTGCAACTATATACAGTACCTTCTCCTCTCTCTCTCTCTCTCTCTCTCTCTCTCTCTCTCTCTCTCTCTCTCTCTCTCTCTCTCTCTCTCTCTCTCTCTCTCTCTCTCTCTCTCTCTCTCTCTCTCTCTCTCTCTCTCTCTCACTCTCTCTCCCCCTCTCTCTCCTCCCACTCTCGTTCTCTCATTTCCCTCTTTTTATCTCTCAGCCCCTCTCTCTCTCAGCATCTCTCTCTCAGCCCCTTTTCGCTAGTCGTGATTGATCCCCTTGTGTTTATCAACTCTAATTAAACATTTAGAGCCATGGGCTCCCTGTTGTTCAATGTAATTTCCTCTAAATTCAAAAGTGGAGCAGCCCGAGAAATCTTTATTATTGGCAATGAAGGCTTAGCGATAATGAGCGAATGGGATGAAACGCCCAGTTTAGCGAGACTCCAGCCGGCACTGTCTGAGAGAGCACTGATGAGAGAGGGAGGAGAAGGAGGAGGGAGGTGGGGAAGGGCGGAGATGGGATGGGGAGGTGTGAAGGGGTAGTGAAGGAAGACGAAGAGACGAGACACAGATATGACTCCCTTATCACTCAGAGAGAAGATCAGAGAGAGGTAGAGGCCAGGCAATGACACCCTAAAGACCAGGGAACATTTACATTCATGCAAATATCACTGCTCCATATGCCTCATATCAAGTCATTCACATATAGAATAACATTGCATGTTTCAGGCTAACAGTCTTACTCAGAAATGCCTTGGTATGATGTGGCTATCAAGCAAACAACGAAAAACCTATGTCCAGATTAGGGTTAGAATATCCTATAATCTGATTAAGGGGAGATGTTGTATGTAATATAAAACCTCAGAGTATTACTCAGCTTTTGGGACCTTATTGCAATCTCCTCCTGGGCCAGACAACACAGACCTATAAACCACAAAAAGTTTGGAAATTTGGAAATGTGATAAATAACGATCAAAGTGTTATTCAATTAGTGGTAGATAATCTAGACAGCCATGTTCAACGTCTGATGGGTCTCCCCAGTCTCCAGACGTAGCTGCTGCAACTAACCTTACAAACAAGACTAACAGAATATATTTTAAAGAGATATCCAATTTGTTAAGCAAACTTTAACAAACAATGTTATGGCCATTTTACTGGAACAGATCTGATTAATCATTCTAGGAAAAGACAGACTGTGACCCATCTCTTTGCATGTTGGTCTGAGCTATTAACTGGTATTAGACTGAAAACAATGGACACAATAATGAATAAAATATATATCACAGTAATACACACACACACACACACATATATATATATACGCTATATATGCACAAAAGTATGTGGATACTCGATCAAATTAATGGATTTGGCTATTTCAGTAAGTGCTGTTAATGTGAAGTGGAAACGTCTAGGGGCAACAACGGCTCAGACTGCAACATGTTAGGCCACACAAGCTCACAGAACTGGATCGCTGAGGGCTGAAGCGGGTAGCGCGTAAAAATTGTCTCTCCTCGGTCGCAACACTCACTACAGAGTTCCAACCTGGCTCTGGAAGCAACGTCAGCACAACAACTGTTCGTAGGGAGCTTCATGAAATGGGTTTCCATGGCCGAGCAGCCCCATACAAGGCTAAAATCAGCATGCACAATGCCAAGCGTCGGCTGGAGTGGTGTAAAGCTCGCCGCCATTGGACTCTGGAGCAGAGGAAACACATTCTCTGGAGTGATGAATCATGCTTTACCATCTGGCAGTCCAAAGGACGAATCTGGGTTTGGCGGATGCCAGGAGGACTCTACCTGCCCGAATGCATATTGCCAACTGTAAAGTGGTGGAGGAAAATATGGTCTGAGGCTGTTTTCCATGGTTTTCATTAGTTTCAGTGAAAGGAAATCTTAACGCTACAGCATACAATTACATTTTAGACCATTCTGTACTTCAACTTTGTGGCAACAGTTTGGGGAAGGCCCTTTCCTGTTTCAGCATGACATTCCCCCCGTATACACAAAGTGAGGTCCACACAGAAATGGTTTGTCGAGATGGGTGTGGAAGAACTTGACTGGCCTGCACAGAGCCCTGACCTCAACCCCATTGAACACCTTTGGGATGAATTGGAACGCCGACTGCGAGCCAGGCCTAATCGCCCAACATCAGTGCACGACCTCAAAAATGCTTGTCGCTGAATAGAAGTCCCTGCAGCAATGTTCCAACATCTAGTGGAAAGCCTTCCAAGAAGAGTAGAGACTGTTATAGCAGAAAAGGGGGGAACCAACCTCATATTAATATACATGATTTTGGAATGAGATGTTCGGAGAGCAGGTGTCAACATACTTTTGATCATGTAGTGTATATACAATATATACAGTACCAGTCAAAGTTTGAGCACACCTACTCATTCAAGGGTTTTTCTTTATTTTACTATTTTATATCTTGTAGAATAATAGACATCAAAACTATGAAATAACACATATGGAATCATGTAGTAACCAAAAAAGTGTTAAACAAATCAAAATATATTTTATATCTCAGATTCTTCAAAGTAGCAACCCTTTGCCTTGATGGCAGCTTTTCAAACTCTTGGCATTCTCTCAACCAGCTTCATGAGGTAGTCACCTGGAATGCATTTTAATTAACAGGTGTGCCTTGTTAAAAGTTAATTTGTGGAATTTCTTTCCTTCTTAATGCATTTGAGACACTCAGTTGTGTTGTGACAAGATAGGGGTAGTATACAGAAGATAGCCCTATTTGGTAAAACACCAAGTCCATATTATGGCAAGAACAGCTCAAATAAGCAAAGAGAAATGACAGTTCATCATTAATTTAAGACATGAAGGTCAGTCAATCCGAAAAATGTCAAGAACTTTGAAAGTCCCGTGGACCAGGAGAGTAGTGGGTTATGTAGCGCTAGCCAGAGGTACCCTAGGATAAGGGGGTTCTCCGGAGCCATGAGCAAAAGAAAACTAAGAGTCTGAGTGATTCCCCCCAACCTGCAGTAGAATGGGCTTGGTTTGATATTCCACCTGACCGGAACCAATGAGGCATCCATCGTGGTCTTGAATCTGCAGATGGATTTCACACAGGGGATTTGTAATTCTCTGGCGAAGTGTTGATCAATGAAATTATCTGAGGCCCCAGGGTCCACAAAGGCTTGAATCTGGTGCTGACGGTTGTCTCAGTGGAGGGTTGTGGGTAGTGACCGACAATGACTGGGTAGCCGGGAGGTAACTGCACAGCTCGTCAGGGTCTCCCCTTGTCCTGGCTAGCCCTGGCGTTTCCCATTAGCTCTGGGCATGTAGCACGGAGATGCCCGAGACCTCCGCATTAGAGGCAGCAGCCTTCGAGCATGCACCTGTCACGCTCCTGTGGGCTCAGACGTGTGCGTCCCAGCTGCATGGGCTCCTCAATGCTCGGTTAGGGGGGCTTGGGGTGCTCAGGATACCGGGATACTGGGGTGGTGTCAAAAAAGCTCTGTCTCAAGCGTTCTCCGAGGCGGTTGTTGATCCTGATTGCCAGCGTTATCAGGGACTCAATGTCCTCTCCCAGTTCCCGAGAGGCCAGTTCATCCTTGATGGAGATCAAATCAAATCAAATCAAATCAAATCAAATTTTATTTGTCACATACACATGGTTAGCAGATGTTAATGCGAGTGTAGCGAAATGCTTGTGCTTCTAGTTCCGACCATGCAGTAGTATCTAACAAGTAATCTAACAAATTCACAACAACTACCTTATACACACAAGAGTAAAGGAATGAATACGAGTATGTACATATAAATATATGGATGGCGATGGCTGACCGGCATAGGCAAGATGCAGTAGATGGTATGGAGTACAGTATACACATATATATGAGATGAGTAATGGTAGGATATGTAAACATTATATAAATGGCATTGTTTAAAGTGGCTAGTGATACATTATTTCATCCAATTATAATTATTAAAGTGGCTAGAGATTTGGGTCGATGACCCAGCATGAAGCAAGATACAGTAGATGGTTTAGAGTACAGTGTATACATTTGATATGAGTATGTCGGATCACGTAAACATTATATACAAAATTGTTTAAAGTGGCTAGTGATACATTTGTTACATCCAATTCCTATGTATAAAGTGGCTAGAGATTTAAGTCAGTATGTTGGCAGCAGCCACTCAATGTTAGTGATGGCTGTTTAACAGTCTGATGGCCTTGAGGTAGAAGCTGTTTTCAGTCTCTCGGTCCCAGCTTTGATGCACCTGTACTGACCTCGCCTTCTGGATGATGGCGGGGTGAACAGGCAGTGGCTCGGGTGGTTGTTGTCCTTGATGATCTTTTTGGCCTTTCTGTGACATCGGGTGGTGTAGGTGTCCTGGAGGGCAGGTAGTTTAACCCGGTGATGCGTTGTGCAGTCCTCACTACCCTCTGGAGAGCCTTACGGTTGTGGGCGGAGCAGTTGCCGTACCAGGCGGTGATACAGCCGACAGGATGCTCTCGATTGTGCATCTGTAAAAGTTTGTGAGTGATTTTGGTGACAAGCCAAATTTCTTCAGCCTCCTGAGGTTGAAGAGGCGCTATTCGCCTTCTTTACTACGCTTGTCTGTGTGGGTGGACCAATTCAGTTTGTCCGTGATGTGTACGCCGAGGAACTTAAAACTTTCCACCTTCTCACTACTGTCCCCTCGATGTGGATAGGGTGCTCCTCTCCTGTTTCCTGAAGTCCCACGATCATCTCCTTTGTTTTGTTGACATTGAGTGAGAGGTTATTTTCCTGACACCACACTCCGAGGAGCCCTCACCTCCTCTCTGTAGGCCGTCTCGTCGTTGTTGGTAATCAAGCCTACCACTGTAGTGTCGTCAGCAAACTTGATGATTGAGTTGGATGCGTGCTTGTACGCAGATCATGATAAACAGGAGTACAGGAGAGGGCTGAGAAGCACCCTTGTGGGGCCCCAGTGTTGAGGATCAGCGGGGTGGAGATGTTGTTTCCTACCCTCACCACCTGGGACCGGCCCGTCAGGAAGTCAGGACCCAGTTGCACAGGGCTGGAGTCGAGACCCAGGGTCTCGAGCTTAATGACGAGCTTGGAGAGGAACTATGGTGTTAAATGCTGAGCTGTAGTCGATGAACAGCATTCTTACATAAAGTATTCCTCTTGTCCAGATGGGTTAGGGCAGTATGCAGTGTGATTGCGATTGCGTCGTCTGTGGACCTATTGGGACGGTAAGCAAATTGGAGTGGGTCCAGGGTGTCTGGCAGGATGGAGGTGATATGATCCTTGACTAATCTCAAAGCACTTCATGATGGCCGGAAGTGAGTGCTGCAGGCGATAGTCATTTAGCTCAGTCACCTTAGCTTTCTTGGGAACAGGAACAATGGTGGCCCTCTTGAAGCATGTGGGAACAGCAGACTGGGATAGGGACTGATTGAATATGTCCGTAAACACACCAGCCAGCTGGTCTGCGCATGCTCTGAGGACTCTGACCAGGGATGCCATCTGGGCCGGCAGCCTTGCGAGGTTAACACATTTAAATGTTTTCTCACATTGGCTGCGGTGAAGGTGACACACGCGGGTTTTGGTAGCGGGCCGTGTCGGTGGCACTGTATTGTCCTCAAAGCGAGCAAAGAAGTTGTTTAGTTTGTCTGGGAGCAGGGCGTCATGGTCCTCGACGGGGCTGGTTTTCTTTTTGTAGTCCGTGATTGACTGTAGACCCTGCCACATTCCTCTTGTGTCTGAGCCATTGAATTGTGACTCTACTTTGTCTCTATATTGGCGCTTAGCTTGTTTGATTGCCTTGCGGAGGAGTAAGCTGCACTGTTTGTATTCAGTCATGTTTCCGGTAGCCTTTACCTGGTTAAAAGCAGTGGTTCGCTTTCAGTTTTTCTTGTGAATGCTGCCATCAATCCATGGTTTCTGGTTGGGAAGGTTTTGATATTTGCTATGGGTACAACATCACCAATGCATTTGCTAATAAACTCGCTCACGAATCAGCGTATACATCAATGTTGTTGTCAGATGCTATCCGGAACATATCCCAGTCCACGTGCTCGAAGCAATCTTGCAGCATGGAATCAGATTGGTCGGACCAGCGTTGAACAGACCTGAGAACAGGCGTTTCCTGTTTTAGTTTCTGTTTGTAGGCTGGGAGCAACAAAATGGAGTCATGGTCAGACTTGCCGAAAGGAGGCGGAGAATAGCCTTGTATGCATCACGGAAGTTGGAATAACAGTGGTCAGGATTTTACCAGCCGGGTGGCACATTCGATATGCTGGTAAAATTTGGGGAGAACCTTGTTCTTAAATTAGCCTTATTAAAATCCCCAGCCACAATAAATGCAGCCTCAGGATATGTGGTTTCCAGTTTACATAGAGTCCGATGAATTTCTTTCCAGTGCCGTCGATGTATCAGCTTGAGGGGGATGTACGGCTGTGATTATAATCGAGAATTCTCTTGGTAGATAATGCGGTCTGCATTTGATTGTAAGGAATTCTATGTCAGGTGAACAAAAGGACTTGAGTTCCTGTATGTTGTTATGATCACACCACGTCTAGTTAATCATAAGACACACACCCCGCCCTTCTTCTTACCAGAGAGATGTTTGTTTCTGTCGTGCGATCGTGGAGAAACCAGGTGGCTATACCGACTCTGATAGCGTGTCTGAGTGAGCCATGTTTCCGTGAAGCAAAGAACGTTGCAGTCTCAGATATGTCTCTCTGAAAGGCAACCCTCGATCGGATTTCGTCTACTTTGTTGTCAAAGAGACTGTACATTGGCGATTAAAATGCTGGAGAGGTGCACGATCGCCCGTCGGCGTAAGCTTGACCAAAAGACCGGCGCGTTCCCTCTTCTCCGGCGCGCCGTTGTTTTGAGTAACCACGTGCTATCCAGTCTGTTGTTGTGTTTGGGTTAACGAAAGGAGAATCCTCTTTGGGAAAGTCGTATTCCTGGTCGTAATGTTGGTAAGTTGGCGTTGCTCTTATATCCAATAGTTCCTCCCGGTTGTATGTAATAAAACTTAATATTTTCCGGGGTAACAATGTAAGTAATACATAAAAACAAAATACTGCATGGTTTCCTGAGAACGTGAAGCGAGGCTGCCATCTCTGTCGGCGCCGGAAGTATGAAGATAGACAACCCCTGGTGGAAAGCGGTGACCAGTGCCTCCGTATTCCACCCACTCTCCGCGGCGAGGGTTCGGAACTCAATGGCGAAGTCAGCCACTCGTCTGGCCCCTTGGCTGATGTTGAACAGTCGGCTGGCCGCTTCTCATCCGCAGACTGTGTGGTTGAAGACTCGTCGCAGCTCGGCAGTAAAGGCTAATATGGAGCTGCAGGATGGTGTGGGCAACCGCCGTTGCCCACACCAGTGCCTTGCCCGAGAGTAGAGAGATTATGTACGATCATGGCCCGATTGGTGTGAATGTGAGGAGCACTGTAGCTCGAACACCAGAGAGCAATGGGTTAGGAACCCCTTTCATCTTCCCGGGTGGCCGTCATACCGCTCGGGGGCTGGGATTAGGTTAGGTTCCAGGTGCAGGGTCCCTGGAGGAACTAGAGTGACGCCTGTAGCACTGGGTGATGAGACTTGGGCATTGGCTCCTCCTGGGTTGGGGTTGGACTGTGGTTGGAGGGAGTCGGTAAGTGCCTCTGATATCTGGAGTAGTTCTTGCTGCTGCCCGAGCAGTGCTCCTTGGTGGTTTACAACATTCTTGATCTGGGTGATCTCTGCTGGGTCCATGTTGTTGGCTGAAGCTTGCTGTGACATGGTGAGGTTGGGCCCAGGTGCAGAGAAGAGACCAGACGAGGAATCAGCGGTTAAGGATAAACATAATACTTTACTGAGAAACGGTAGCAGAAGGATCACAGTAACACTGGCAAAACAACAAACACTAAGTCTCAAAAACACTCAGGAGACAAACGCACAAGGCACATCATTCAAGCTTCAGCAAAGGACAACAGAAAACACACCTCTTTTAACAGGGAAATCATAATGAGTAAATAGGACACACCTGAGTGTCGTTAATGTCTCTAGGACGGTCTCTGCTGCTCTCTGGTGACAGGTGGAACCATGACACTAATAAAGGACACCAATAACAAGAAGAGACTTGCTTGGGCAAGAAACACGAGCAATGGACATTACACCAGTGGAAATCTGTCCTTTGGTCTGACGAGTCCAATTTTAGATTTTTGGTTCCTACCGCTGTGTCTTTGTGAGACGCAGAGTAGGTCAACGGATGATCTCCGCATTTGTGGTTCCCACCGTAAAACATGGAGGAGGAGGTGTGATGGTGTGAGGGTGCTTGCTGGTGACACTGTCTGTAATATATTTATAATTAAAGGCACACTTAATCAGCTTGGCTACCACAGCATTCTGCAGCGATACACCATCCCATCTGGTTTATGCTTAGTGGACTATCATTTGTGACCCGAGTCAGGAAACTAGGCGTATGTCGCAAGTCACGACTTCACAGAAGAGCCGTTTGAACGTAAAAAACGTTTTGGGAAGAAATTCCTTCTCGAACATGTGAACTTTCATGTGCCATAATAACAAACTTGTATGCCATCTGCACATAAGAATACATTTGTTAAATTACGAGCCTTGTTGGTTAAGCCACAGAAAAAGTTAGCAACCTTCCCACTAGCCATGACTGCCTGAGATAATGAGTGGGCTGGACATGCCGAGAGAGGAGTTCGGATTGGACTGCCATATTGAAGGCGTATGTCTATTTGAGCTCGTCAGTCTGTGTTGGTAATCATGTCAAACACAGCTTTTAATTGTATCTTTTTTGTGTAGCGGAGCTGCATAAGTGTAGCTCTCAATTTTCTGGAGGATCAAGTTTTGAAATCAGTGGGATTAGAGTATGATAGCTAAGGAGATGGAGAAAACACCTGTCTCCGGATTACGTCTTCAAACTAAGGGCAACGGTGGTATGGCATTCCTGACATAGAGACACGTCCATGATGCATGTTGATGTATACAGGCAAGACAGTTTAGCGCTAGCTAGCTACATTTACAGATATTACACAATTCTAATTTTGAAAGTAAGTGGTATTATTTCAAACTAAAGTGTACTGTTAGCTAGTTAGCTGTACTGTACTGTTAGCTAGCTGGCTCCCTAGTAATTATCTGTTTCCCAGAGTCATTCTCTTTTCTAGTTAGACCCTAATGTTAGCTAGCTAACATTTGACCTGGTTGGTTTGCTCCCAGCACTGTGGCATTGTTGCCACTTTGTTCATTGTTGTTTAACTAGCTAACGTTAGCTGGCTGGCTCGTTAGCTAACGTTACGTGATGTGTGTGATCTTAAAAGTTGTTTACCTAGCTAGGTTCATTGTTTACCTAGCTAGCTAGCTATATGTCTTAAGCTAAAGTGTACTGTTAGCTGGCCAGCTAACGTTAACTAGCTGGCTCCCTAGTGGACGTTATTATTCGTTTTCCCAGAGCTGTTTGCTTTTCTAGTTAGAGTCTAATGTTAGGCAGTGTTGGCACTTTGTTCATTGTTGTTTAACTAGCGAACGTTAGCTAGCTGGCTCGCCAGCTAACGTTACGTGACGTGTGTACAACACCCGTTGAATATGGCCGGTGTCAGTAAACGTCTGCAAAAAACAATGAAATTGTTGCCAGCAGAGCTGGTTAGACTGTTTTCATGTTATCCAGAGGTAAACAAATCATCTGCCAGAGTGTCAAGTGTACACTCCGAGAGTGAAATGAGATGGGTGGGGCTAAAGCTTAAGAGGGTGTGAACGATGTTGAATGGGTGTAGACAAAGAAGAACTCTTCACTAGATACCAAAACATTCAAAGTAGATTTTCTCAAAAGTGAGTTTTCAACTTTCAAAACAGAATTACTTTCCCATTGTTCCTCAAATGCAGTGTATGATATACCATTTTGTAGCTTTGAGTCTACTTTTATCCAATGTAAAAAAACACCTTTTCACATTTTGCTACATAAGACCGAATCCAGGTGGTGAGTCACATTTGTTTTTCAACAGGACATTGACCCAAAACACACCTCCAGGCTGTATAAGGGCTATTTGACCAAGAAGGAGAGTGATGGAGTGCTGCATCAGATGACCTGGCCTCCACAATCACTGACCTCAACCCAATTGAGATTGTTTGGGATGAGTTGGACCGCAGAGTGAAGGAAAAGCTGCCAACAAGTGCTCAGCATATGTGGGAACTCCTTCAAGACTGTTGGAAAAGCATTCCAGGTGACTACCTCATGAAGCTGGTTGAGACAATGCCAAGAGTTTACAGACCTGTCATCAAGGCAAAGGGTGGCTACTTTGAAGAATCTGAAATATAAAATATATTTAGATTTGTTTGACATATCTGGGTTATTACATGATTCCGTATGTTTTATTCCATAGTTTTGATGTCTTCACTATTATTCTACAATGTAGACAATAGTAAAAATAAAGAAAAACCCTTGAATGAGTAGGTGTGTCCAAACTTTTGACTGGTACTGTATATATTGTCAAACAATATGCAAAATACTATAAGACTTGCCCCTTGTATTCCTTCTGAGTAACGTTGAGATAGAAACACCATCACCCCTACTGTATTCTGCTGTTATTACCATGGGGGCATTTTATCAAATGTATATGTGTGTCTGCAGCCAATTTAACAAATCCAAAACCAGAGTAGCCTCCTCCAGCCGTCTTCCCCTAGTATTCCCATTAATATTATTAAACTCAATCTGTTGGTTGGAGGGGTTAGCAGACGGGACTATCTGTCTTTATCTCTCCCAGTGTGGGGCCTAATGGCTCTGATTGGCCTCCAAATTAAATTTAGACAGGATATTACTGTTACATGAGCTCTTTTCAACAATGCCATTTCCTTTTGCTTACACAGTACATTACCCAGCTCTCTCTACGCTGCTCCCTGCTCTTCGGCGTCCTCTCTCTCTCTCTCTCTCTCTCTCTCTCTCTCTCTCTCTCTCTCTCTCTCTCTCCCTCTCTCTCTGACTCTCTCTCTCTCTCTCTCATACACACTCCTTCTCTCTCTGCTAAAAAAAAACAGGTCCAGAGCAATCTTACAGCCTCATGAACAATGGTGCAATGATTGGTGATATGAAACCGTACTTAAGAGCGTGTAAAAAATGTATTCCTGTCGCAAAGCATGCTGAATTGATTTGAGTTTGACGCATTTGCATCATTCAAACATTAAAATAATTATAATTGTGGTAAGAATGAAATTTCAGGAGGGGTGGAAATATGAGAGGAGAAAGAGGATGTCCTAGAATACACATAATATTATTAAAATACACACTTGTTAATGAACGAGAGAGAGAATGACAGTGATAGTGAATGAAACACACTTCATAGCTGCCAGGGTCCATTGTGATTGGTCCTGGTGCTGCACAGGCAGAACACAAGTTGCCTAGGCAAACCAGCCATTCACCAGGCAGCAGGTACTGACTGCATTAACAAATAGCATTCCTATTCAAGTCAACAGAAAGGTTTTCAATGACAGCAAGCGGGACAAAAGGTCATGGGAAGGCTTTGCACCGTTAATTAAGTAAAATTGGTGAATGTCAGATCCACAAAGGTCACCACTAATCTCCTCATATTGTCATTCCTTCTTGGCTCATACGATGTGGGTTGCCAGATAATGTCATTCCTTTCTAGAGCATACTATGTGGGTTGCCAGATATTTCTCAATCCTTCCTGCATCATACAATGTAGTTGCCATGCAGGGTGGTCGATATCCATGTTCACTGACTATTTAAAGATGAATAAAGCTAGAACAACTAAACCACCTGCAAGGCAAGGAAAGAAAGTCCTCTGCCGAGGCACCATCGTCTGTTAACATTAATACATTCAGACATCATGGATACAGATAAGCACAGTACAGATGTTAAAGGGTATATCCTTTCTCATTATATCAAACCAACATGTGGAGTTCCTCCGTGAATTATACAGTCATACGGTATCTATCTTTATCCAGAACTGAAGATAGATCATCTCTATATTATTATTGATTACAAAACTAACACTGTCCAATTTAGGAGTCATATTAGTGAGAGTGAGAGACAGTCCTGAGACTACAGGGATAGGTGGTGATTTGTTAGTGATGGTGATGGTGATGTACGTTGGCATCCTGTTTGATTATTGAGCCCCTCAGGGGACGAGGTGACATCGTGAGCCACATGTAGTTTATAATGAGACACAGAGTAGCTCTCTACTGGGATCTGTTATTGATCATTATCCTTCTGGGCAACACTGGTTGCGTCCCAAATTGCACACTATTCAATAAATAGAGCATTGCTTTTGATTACTGCACTATATAGGGATTAAGTTGCCATTTGGGACACAACCACTGTAATTTCTTATAGGATAAGATTGCTTGCTATCTCTCTCTTCAGAATGGTAACTATCTCCATGTCGGTCAAGTTAGCAGCAGGGTTGGGTATAGTAGGTTACTTTTTAAATGTAATATGTTACAGTTGCTAGTTACCTGTCCAAAATTGTAATCAGTAACATAACTTTTGGATTACCCGAACTCAGTAACATAATCTGATTACATTAAGTTACTTTTAGATTACTTTCCCCTTAAGAGGCATTAGAAGAATGCAAAAATGTATGTACCCCAAATGTATGTACCCCAAAAACAAAGGACTTATTAGCCAGCCCTACTCTGTTGTTTATGATTTTGTTGTCATGGAGAACTGATTGGGCTCATTGATTTGAGTTGAAAAATAAATATTGACCTCATGGAATGGCATGCTAAGAACCTCTGAAGGTGAAATGTGTATTTACATTCTGAAATCTTGCTCTGATTTATCATCCAAAGGGTCCCAGAGATAACATGAAGTGTCGTTTTGTAGAATTTTTTTTTCATATGTTAAAACGGTCCATATAACAAGATCGATTTTGTATTTCCACTCGTTCAATTTGCAAAGAAAGGAATCTGTGAAAATTTAACCCTAAACATTGTTTCAACCAGTCAAATCACGGTCGTATTTATTCCTCAGAGATCCTAGAACGTAACCAGACTTCACTATATAATTAGGAGTGTAGTATATCCTATAGGACACCAAATTTGGTCAGAGTGCAACGCCTTCATGGCGTGCCGATGACACGGGCAGTCTTCACTTTATTGACTGTAACTTTGTCAAATAAGCACCAATTGGGGTCAAACAAAGCTAGCTAGATAGGCAATGAGCTGCGCTTTACGGGAGTATGCCCCCGTATCTGTCGAAATGAGCTTGCGACAGCAAGCCTTTTCCTTTTGGACAAAAATTACAAGAATATGGAGAGTTATGAAGTTATGAAAACTGGGTGTTTTGCAAGTGTTGAACTTACAATATGGCTACTAATACTGGAAAAGCTGAATCAAAATCCAAGTATACAGACTTGAAGATATTCTTGCAGAAAAATGTAATGTAAATGTAAATGTCTCCTTCACGATTTGCCCAAATGTACCTGGGGACTTCACACAAAATGTCATGTAGTTTGCTCTTACTTCAAGTTATCCGTCTGAAACTTTGCACATACACTGACACCATCGGAATTACAACCAGAGTGATGGCTAGATTTGGGAAGTTTCTGTTGCATTTCAAAGATGGTGGTAGAAATTATTATTTATTTTTTTCTTTGTATTTCCTTCTAACAGATCTATTGTGGTATAATCTCATACATTCAATTCACATTTCCACAGACTTCAATGTGTTTCCTTTCAAATTGTACCAAGAATACGCATATCCTTGTTTCAAGATAGATTTGGGTATGTCATTTTAGGCGAAAATTGAACAAAAGGGGGCTATCCCTAAGACGTTTTAAAGGGCACATCCACAGATGAAACAATAACAAGCCGGTCGTCTCGCCTCGCCTCTGTTTTGGTAAAAAGCTGAGGGATGGGCCTGGAGAAATCAATAGAAAGACCTACGGATGCAAGGACTGACCATCCATGATATCAACATTATTGTCTTAAACATGTTATGAGAATATACAGTGTGTGTTTACATTCACAATGTTTACAAACATTAGAGATAAACAAGCATATATTTTGGGTTCTCATGGAGTGACAGTTGAACTAAGCTCATGAGGCTTTTGTAAGTTATATTTTTCAATTTTCAATGGATATACAGTACTAGTAAAAAGTTGGACACCTACTCATTCAAGGGTTCTTCTTTATTTTTTGCTGTAGAATAATAGTGAAGACATTAAAACTGTTAAATAACACATACGGAATCATGTAGTAACAAAAAAAGTGTCAAACAAATCAAAATATATTTTAGATTCTTCAAAGTAGCCACAATTTGCCTTGATGACAGCTTTGCAAACTCTTGGCATTGTCTCAACCATCTTCACCTGGAATGCTTTTCCAACAGTCTTGAAGGAGTTCCCACACATGCTGAGCACTTGTTGGCTGCTTTTCCTTCCCTCTGCTGTGCAACTCATCCTAAACAATCTCAATTGGGTTGAAGTCGGGTGATTGTGGAGGCCAGGTCATCTGATGCAGCACTCCATCACTCTCATTCTTGGTCAAATAGCCCTTAAACAGCCTGGAGGTGGTTTTGGGCAATTGTCCTGTTGAAAAACTAATTATAGTCCCACTAATCGCAAACCAGATGGGATGGCGTATAGCTGCAGAATGTTGTGGTAGCCATGCTGGTTAAGTGTGCCTTGAATTCTAAATAAATCAGAGATAGTGTCACCAGCAAAGCACCCCGACACCGTCACACCTCCTCCTCCATGCTTCACGGTGGGAACCACAGAGATCATCCGTTCACCTACTCTGCTACTCACAAAGACACAGCGGTTGGAACCAAAAATCAAAAATTTGGACTCAGCAGACCTAAGGACAGATTTCCACTGGTCTAATGTCCATTGTCCGTGTTTCTTGATCCAAGCAAGTCTTTTCTTCTTATTGGTATCCTTTAATAGTATTTTCTTTGCAGAAAATCGACCATGAAGGCCTGATTTACGCAGTCCCCTCTGAACAGTTGATGTCGAGATGTGTCTGTTACTTGAACTCTGTGAAGCATTTATTTGGGCTGCAATTTCTGAGGCTGGTAACTCTAATGAACTTACCCTCTGCAGCAGAGGTAACTCTGGGTCTTCCTTTCCTGTGGCAGTCCTCATGAGAGCCAGTTTCATCATAACTCTTGATGGTTTTTGTGACTGCACTTGAAGAAACTTTCAAAGTTCTTGACATTTTCCAGATTGGCTGACCTTCATGTCTTAAAGTAATGATGTACTGTCATTTATCTTTGCTTATTTGATCTGTTCTTGCCATATTATGGACTTGTTATTTTACCAAATAGGGTCTGTATACCACCCCTAACTTGTCACGGCACAACTGATTGGGTCAAACGCATTAAGAAGGAAATAAATTCCACAAATTAACTTTTAACAAGGCACATCTGTTAATTTAAATGCATTCCAGGTGACAACCTCATGAAGCTGGTTGAGAGAATGCCAAGAGTGACCAAGAAGGAGAGTGACGGAGTGCTGCATCAGATGACCTGGCCTCCACAATCACTGACCTCAACCCAATTGAGATTGTTTGGGATAAGTTGGACCGCAGTGAAGGAAAAGCTGCCAACAAGTGCTCAGCATATGTGGGAACCCCTTCCAGACTGTTGGAAAAGCATTCCAGGTGACTACCTCATGAAGATGGTTGAGACAATACCAAGAGTTGTTTACAAAGCTGTCATCAAGGCAAAGGGTGGCTACTTTGAAGAATCTCAAATCTCAAATCTATTTTAGTTTTGATGTCTTCACTATTATACAATGTAGAAGATAGTAAAACAAATTTAAAATAATAATAAATAAAAAATGAGTAGGTGTGTCCAAACTTTTGACTGGTACTGTATATTTAAATGTATAAATAATTTATACAGTGCATTCGGAAAGTACTCAGACCCCTTGACTTTTTTTATAAAATTGATTAAATAAAAAAAATCTATCTACAGATAATACTCCATAATGTCAAAGTGAAAACAGGTTTCTAGAAATGCACATTTATTAAATAAAAAAAACGGAAATATCTTATTTAAATGCGTTTTCAGACCTTTTGCTATGAGACTCGAAATTGAGTTCAGGTGCATCCTGTTTCCGTTGATCATCCTTGAGATGTTTCTACAACTTGATTGTAATCCACCTGTGGCAAGTTGAATTGGTTGGACATGATTTGGAATGGCACACACCTGTCTATATGAGGTCCCACAGTTGGAGCAAAAAAACAAGCGATGATTGGTAGAGCTCCGAGACAGGATTGTGTCGAGGCACCGATCTGGGGAAGGGTACCAAAACATTTCTGCGGCATTGAAGGTCCCCAAGAACACAGGGGCCTCCATCATTCTTAAATGGAAGAAGTTTGGAACCACCAAGACTCTTCCTAGAGCTGGGCGCCCAGCCAAACTGAGCAATCGGGGGAGAAGGGCTTTGGTCAGGGAGGTGACCAAGATTATAACTCTGGCAGAGCTCCAGAGTTCCTCTGTGAAGATGGGAGAACCTTCCAGAAGGACAACCATCACTGCAGCACTTCACCAATCAGACCTTTATGGTAGAGTGGCCAGATGGAAGCCACTTCTCAGTAAAAGGTACATGACTCATGAGAAACAAGATTCTCTGGTCTGATGAAACCAAGATTGAACTCCTCTTTTGTAGCCTATTCCTGCGATCCATCAAACACATAGTGGTCTCTGACTTGTGGAACAAACTTAAACTTGCACCTTTTTTCAATGCCGATTTCAATATAATTGAGAAAACAGAGAAGTGTCAAAGACATTTTTTCACCAACACCCTTTCTGAATTTAAAAGTAATCCTGGAAGTAATCATCTAGTTTTTAAAAGTATCTGTAATATGATTACAACATTTTTGCTGGTAACGTAACGGATTACAGTTATCGTTTTTGTTTTTAATCCCTTACATGTAACGGAGTACATGTAGTCTGTTACTCCCCAACCCTGGTTAGCAGATACCAGTGTTTGAGCAATTCATCTAGGTGTAAATTCACGAGTAACAAGAAGGAGCAGGTGACCTTTCAACTTCTCATTTGTTTTCTGGTGGTGGTATTATGATTCAAAAGTTCAAATCCAAATCGTGGAATTGCTGTTTGTTTGTAGGTGTTATAATTTGAGGATTCATACTGCCTTTGTCTTCTTCCTTGTTACAGTTTTTATGAGGGTCAGACGGACAGACAGACAAACAGGCAGACATAGAGAGAGTATGTCCATGGTATAGTATTTTGTCAAAGGCTTTCAATGTGTTCTCAGTCATATATTACCCCTGTATTGGTTGTGAGTGGAATTGTATTGGTGGTGAGTGGGCTTGTCTCGTATTGGTGGTGAGTGGGGCTGGATCGTATTGGTGGTGAGTGGGGCTGTATTAGGTCTGAGAAGGTATTGTTGTGCTCGACAGCTGGGGGCCTGTGAAGCACTGTGTTGCCTCGGTTTCCTCTGTGCAGAGCGGAGTGTGCATTAACTCATCAGGAGATCTGACAATCACACAATGGCTGACTACCAGCTGCTGGCCACAACCTAACTGCTAGCTCCACACTTGTACAAACATACTTTACATTACAATAAAAACATGGATTCAGGAGTGTGTTTGCACTGCAGGGGTCTAATGTTACATCCCTCCTGGTCTCATATTGTGGTTATCTAGGTGGCCACGTCCTTGTCCACCACCCACACGTCCTCCTTCACATCTGTGTGTTGTCCCTGAGGTTGGAGGTTTTCAGCATTTTCTGAATTCATTGAAATGCTCTTGCAGCATTGGAGCGTGAAGCTACGCTACGCATTTATATAGATGAACATGTTACTAGGTGTGGGCTCTCGTTAACAGGGCTTTGTGGTCGCCGGCCAGCGAGGACAACGTAAGCTTACAACACTTCGATTTCTCTCAAAGCCACACTACCAATGTCCTCTGATCAGTCAAACACAGCTGGAGAACACCAGCCAGCCTCCAACCAGTCTGTTCTCAACCCAAACCACTCTGGAGCAGAATAGAAACATACAGAGCAGAGCTCATATATTTGGATGGTTGGATGGCCTGATGCTCAACAACAGCTTGGCCCTTCATTGCCTGTGGACGCCATCCCAGATCTGTATTCTTTTAAGCTACAATACAGTGAAAGAGAGAGAGAGAGGTTATTTAAAATTATGCCCGTCTACAACCCCGGGGACAAGGCAAGTCAATGTGAACGAACTAACATTCTTTATGATCCTGGCCCACGTGCGTTGGTTGCAGTAATTTCGAAAAACGTGTTTTTCTCTCACTCAGCATTTAAGCATGCATTATTTAAGCAGGTGCCCCAGTGTATTTTTAATCATTAGACACATTGAACAGGGCTCATTTCATTAATAACTGTCAGAAGGGAGAATATTTCCTTTACTCCTGTGTACATTTGAGTCCAAGCTGTAATTGCTCATTATTGCAGCCAATGATTAGAGGCCCTTGCTCCCAGTACACTACAGGAACAGGAGGAATGTGGAGAAAAGAAAATGATTCGTACTGCATTGCAAATCTAATTTTGGGAGCAAAACAGAGAGAGTTCTCAAAACCAGGGAAGGAACAGAACACTGCATATGTTTTTGTGTTGATTAAGTCAGATTTTTCAGGTCTTTAACATTCAATGAACTGACTCTGGTTTGCAGCCTGGTAGCCATGCAGTGTACCACAAGCTCATACATGGCAGGAGAAGCTGACCACATCACATCCTCTCAGCCCTTAAATTGGAAACAGACAGAACCCCAATGGTAAAACTAGCTAAATGTGATCTTGTTCTATGCCTTTAAATCAGAAGAAAACAGGGAGAAAATGTCCTGTCCGTTTTTTTACGATAACAACATGTACACAAAGGCAAGCATTATTCTACTGGGAGTTAGAAACATCTGTGATGTGTCTGCTGTTGGAAATGTCTTGGACGGTGTGTTTGGAGGGTGTGTGTGTGTTCGTTTTGGATGAGGTGTGTTGTGTGAGCAAGATATTTATTCTCAGATGGGCTGCCAAACACTTTCTGCCCTCCCTCTCCCACCTTCCTCTCCTCCCTCTATCCGTTCATAAATAATGCACCGGGTGCTCTGCTCATCTCCATCCAAGACAGCACCAATGTTATGAAGTGCAAGTTAATGGATGAACTCATTTCAATAAACAGAAGTGGTGTTTAATGCACACGGGCACTCTAATAGTGAAAACAACACTAATTAGGCAGTATTAGTGGTGTGACGGGGTGAGGGTGAGAGGGGGGACAATGGGTGTGGGGAGGTGTGAGGGGGATGAGGGGTACTCCAATCATCAGAGGAGGGGGGTGACAGAGGAGGGGGTGTCAGTGGAGAGAGGGGAGACATGGTAGCCTCTTCTTCACCAACAGACAAAACTGGGTGCATCTCTCAAGGGGCTCTCATTTTCTCTTTCCCATTGATCGGCTCGTAGCGTACCCAACACCCGACAGGGACAAGACAGATAGGTGCAGCCCGCCATTGTCATAGAAGTGATTTGACCTCTCCGTCACTCCCGCAACACACAGAGAAGCACTCATACGGTACACACACACACACAGTACAAGTACTAATGATATTGACCTCTCCATAAACTCTCATTGCTTTTTGATGAGGGTTTTGTTCAGAAAGCTAGCTTCTGTGATGTGGTCTCACTACGCTGGTCCTTATTTGCATTAGGACCATCCAGGTACTGTAGCCTGAGTAATGGCTTTGTGGTTCAGGAGCAACCCACGTCATTGATGTAGGAGATTCAATGAGCCTCTTCACAACATCATACCCTCACAGAGAAGACTTCTGGGCCCATTTAGGCCAGGGCCATGAAACACACATAAAAGTAAGAGAGAAACGAATAAGGCAGGGAAAGATACAGCCTTGGGTATTGTATTTTCTTCTAGCCTGAGGTCGACCACAACACATTCTCTTTCTCATTGGGATTCAATATTGTGCATGTGGGATGCAATAACAGTTATCATCAGTGTGTTTTCGGTCGATTTTAGAGAGGAGCTATAATTGTAAATAAGACCTTAACAACTGATCCATAAACGACACAATCTCAATTGCACTCCACACTGCCCTCACCCACCTAGATAAAAGGAATACCTATGTGAGAATGCTCCTAATTGACTACAGCTCATCGTTCAACACTTCTGTCCCCTTCAAGCTCGTCACCAAGCTTAGGACCCTGAGACTGAACACCTCCCTCTGCAAATGGATCCTGAACTTGCTGACGGGCTGACCCCAGTTGGGGAGGGTAGGCACGTTGACCCTCAACACGTGGGCCCCACAGGGGTGTGTACTTAGTCCCCTCCTGTACTCCCTGTTCAACTACGGCTGCGTGGCCACGCACGACTCCAACAACATCATCAAGTTTGCTGACGACGGTGGTAGGCCTGATCACCAGCGATGATGAGACAGCTAACAGGGAGGAGGTCAGTGACTCAGCAGTGTGATGCCGGGACAACAACCTCTCCCTCAACATCAGTAATACCAAGCTTTTCTTTTGGGAGAGGCTGTTCATGTTCAACTGTGGCTAAAGAGACAATTTGTATAAAAGCACTGAGCCCCCCAGCACATCCCCAGCCGCCCAGGACTAGCCCTAACCTCATCACTAGGTCCAGCCCAGACTCAGACCAAGAGCCAGCCTTGTCTGTATCCTAATGCTACAGTGTCTTGACTTCGTGATCAGTTCATTGCAAGCCCCAAATGTCTTTAGATTAGGAGGCAGGTTATGTAGCATTTCAAAGCTGGCAGAGAGTTAAGGCAGGCCCCAGTGGATGTGTTGGGGTCAGAGCACCCTGCACTAGATTAACATAACTGGGACGACACGCCGACACCAAGCTAACCGCAGGCCCTGTTCCTAGGGAGGCTAATTACACATCCACAGACGCTTACACACACACGCTTACACACACACACAGTTTAGATCAATACCTCTGAGAGAACTCTGCTGCGCCACTACAAAAATCCACCCAAATTACACAAGGCTCTTTTCTCTTCCAAAAGCCTCATTAGGGAGAGTATGGTGTTATCATTGTTGCCGTCGGTGCCTCTCTCCCTCTCTCCTTATTCTCTCTTTCCGCTGTTTCTAATCCCACCCAATTCGCCCGTTGTCTTAGCCGTGGCCCTCCTCTCCTCCCTAATACGCAGCTTTAAATTTTAATGCTTTGGAGTTGACACTAGAGGGTTGGGGAGTTGGGACGGGCCCCATAAAGGCAGAGAGCAGGAGCCAGATGCCCATCATCAGTGCCCCCAGAAGGATGTGGAAGTATTACATTAGATGGTAAATCAACACTGGCCTTGTTAATTATTTAGGGAAACAAAGTGCTGCAGTCCTAGACACTCTGCTGTGAGCCTGGCAATGTTTAATCCACATAATGTATCTGGAGGAAGAAGAAAGAGAAGGTACTGTAGGGAAGGAGGGATAGCGGGAAAGAGGGAGAGAGAAGAGGGAGGTAGGAGCCAGAGGGAAGAGATATAGGGGCAAAGAGTGGTAGCAGAGAGAGGGGCAATAGGGGCAGGAGAGGAGTAACATGGGGTAAAAGGATGACGTGAAAGAGGGAGATGATCAATGAAATGGTAAAGAGGGAGAATAGAATAGCGTGAGCTAGATGACAGGGAGGTACATGTAGGAGGCGAAAGATAGAGTTGAGAGATGGGCAAAAGAGGGTAGAAAAACAGTGGCAAGAGAAAGGATGGAACTGATAGATACAATTTATGGAGGAGATGCATAAGAGAGCTTTAAAGGAGGAAAGAGAGAGACAAGATACGGTTGTTTTATGAGGGAGAGCATGCAAAGTGCAGTTAAACCTCTTCATAAAGCCACAAACCACAGAAGCCTTTCTTGTCTTTAATCCTACTATTGTGTTAAAAGCCCTCTATGTCTTGCTTCACTGAACACAGAAATGTAATTGGCAATATGTTTAACAGTCACTTTAATAACAGAGAAAACAAAGAAAACTATCATAATCAGACATTTTAGGATTTGCCATTCTTTACTGCTTTCTGTAGCGTAGCTACTTTATGTCTTAAAAGAAGTTGGTTCGAGTTAGGTCAATTCTCTCAATCAGTTCTATGTCTCTGTGTGCTGGAAGAGGAATGCATAACTTACAAATACAGATAATACCTCTCACTTTTGCAAAATATAGAAGGAATCATATTTTGCGAAATCACACTACCGCATAGACAAAGACATTACACCCAGAATGAAAATACCGGTACTGTGGAGTAGATGACCACCATCATGCAGAATCTAGTGCGTTAAATTAGAGCGAGAGAGAGAGAGGTGAAAAGATAATTTGGCTCACAGTCTAGAAAATGACTAAATATAGGAAAGGACAAAGAGAGGTGTGCGGTGTAGAAGCCATATGCCTAATTATTGAAATCATTGCTCTCTCTCTCTCTCTCTCTCTCTCTCTCTCTCTCTCTCTCTCTCTCTCTCTCCCTATCTTTCTCTCCCTCTATCTCTCCAGCCCTGTGTGTCTGGTTACATGTAGCTACTATCTGCCTTCTGTTGCCAGCATTCGTCTCGTCAACTCACTGTGACCCCTCCGTCTGTCTGCCACTTCAAATACGCCACACGCTAAAGTTTGGAGAGGAAAAATAAAACCATAGGGAAAAATGGTAACTATTTACCATGTTGCATATCTATTGTGCCAGTCAATGGTTTTTCTTTGTCTTTCAGAACTAGTTCACTGGTTTTGTTGTAATTTTGAATGGTGAGCTGCCATTTCAGTTATGGTTCATCTCTTTTTCTGTTATTTTCTTTTCGACATGCTTTTTCCAACCTGAACAATTCATTCTATAACCAATTTGACTGTCTACCTGATGCACTTCACGTGTAGGTTAATTCTAAATAATTCCACATGGTGAGTGCTGCACTCCGGTGCATGTTATGCTTTCTGTTATCTGTCCAGTTCAGCCCTCAATCATTGCATTTGCTATTTTAATTTATCTTATTTCTGCCTGACTGATTAGTAATGCTGTTTTTGTTTGTTTCTTCGGGAGCCTTAATTAGATTTCACAGGTTAAAGGTCTAAGTACTGACAGTTCAAGATAATTATTTTTATTTTAATTGGGGGGGCTGTCGTTGTTTTTATTTCATTTTCAAAACTGAACAGATCAGAGCCTTTCATTGGTGTGTGTCCCTGCTGTCTGTGTGTGTGACGGAGGGAGCCTAGGTGGTAGGTGTATGTGTGTGTTTTAGTCCTGCACTATGAATGGTCAAAACATGTCTTGAAAAGTTCCAAGAAAGGCAGACACCATTTTATTCACCTTTGACACAGGTCAGGAGGGAAGAACAGAAGAATAGGAAGCCTTATTTAGACTACTGGAATATAGCCACAGTCAGAATCATAGTGAAACTAGTGAATGAGAGTAGTGCACTGTGACTGATCATTTACATGACATAAGTATAAGCTAGAAATGTTCATAATGACAATGATAATCATGCCACACTTACTGCATTGGACACCTGGCAGGAAAATAGGAATTTAGATGTCTTCCCATTTAAAACACATTTAGATCCTCAATCGCCTGTAATGGTCCTCACCTGAATTCTGTGCACCATACAATAATGTAACCAGGTAAACAATGGGTGGAAAATGTGCTAATCAGAATAAACAGAAACACAGATATGAAACAATGCTTGGAACAACAGTGTGCCCTCAGAAACAGAGCAGTCCCACTGGCTCCAATGAGGCTTTAATTGGAAAGTAAAGCTTTTTTGACTGTAAATATATTTTTTATTGTTCACTTCCTATATTCGTCCAGGTGGCCAAGTCTACCCCCATTTCTTATATATCTCTCTTCTTCTCCCCCTCTCTCTCTCTCTCTGTATTTTTTCTTTCTTTTTCCCTTTAATGCAACATGTTTGTAGCTGAGACAGAAGCAGAGTAATAGATTTAACATTGGCAGGAGGTTAAGGGAAAAGAAAAAATAGGAAGCAGAAAAATAAGAGTTTGGGCCTAATTGTCTGTAATGCTTTCTGCTTTACCCATTTTAGGACAACACAGAGAAAACAGCCGAGCAGATTTTTTCTAAAGACACTCTGGTCGGACACACTAATGGCCCTGACAGGGCGTAAATGTAATTTTAAAAAGCTGATCTATGTAAACCATTGTTGAGGAGGAGGAGGAGGAGGAGGAGGAGGAGGAGTTGTGTGTGTGTGTGTGTGTGTGTGTGTGTGTGTGTGCCAAGGTTATTATAGTAAACGAAAACTGAAACGAAAACTGAAACGGAAAAAAAATACTTAGAAAACTGACATAAAAATTAAAAAAAAAAAAAAAAAAATCAAACTATACAGAAACTACTATCGTTGACTGCAAAAAAAACCTTGAATTGTTTTGGTTAAAATAAAATAAAAATAAAAATTTATTTTTATTTCACCTGTATTTAACCTGGTAGGCAAGTTGAGAACAAGTTCTCATTTACAACTGCGACCTGGCCAAGATAAAGTAAAGCAGTTCAACACATACAACAACACATAGTTACACATTGGAGTAAACAAACACACAGTCAATAATACAGTAGAAAAAAAAAACTTTTAAATCTGGCTGATAAATGCTGCCAGTAGATACCGATGTTTCAAATAGGCCCATGGAGCCATTCGCAATTCACACATCGACCAACTTGCTGACCAGTGACTGGGCCAAGCTATAGCAGCTTGTGAAGTTGCCACACCTACAAACTTCAAACTGACAGCCAGTCACTGTCTGATGTGGTGCTGTGCCTTCTCAACCTTGAGGCACACTTGAAGTCAGAATGCGTGGTGTAGTTGGTGCAAAAAGAGTCAGGCGCAGGACAGCAGAGATGACAACACAACGTAGTTTACTCAAAGGAATTAACAAAGTAGTAACAATACCAAGCCCACCAATATGGACTGACATAAATTTGGAACAATAACACACACAAACATGGGGAAAACAGAGGGTTAAATAATGAACATGTAATTGGGGAATTGAAACCAGGTGTGTATAAAACAAAGACAAAACAAATGGAAAATGAAAAGTGGATCGGCGATGGCTAGAAAGCCGGTGACGTCGACCGCCGAACGTCGCCCGAACATGGAGAGGGACCGACTTTGGCGGAAGTCGTGACATCAACTACTGTTGCAAAACAATTGCATGCATATTGAATCCTCTGGCAGCAAACTTCAATCCAACCCCTGCAGCAGCTTTCCCGACGGAACCAAGTGTGTCTCCCGCACTTCGCTCAACAGAGATGGAGCCATTGAGTACGGTTACTTGCACACAATAATGCTATTATTGTAGATACTCATATTAATATAATAGTTTGATTAAAACATATACATGCTTTACAAGAAGAACAATTTCCTTAATAATCCTGTTTACATGTACACATCTGAAATCAGGCTGCCTGATGGCCCTTTGATAAATGAAATACTTTATTTATATAAGTATTCAGACCCTTTGCTGTGAGACTCAAAATTGAGCTCTGGTGCATTCCATTCCATCCTTGAGATGTTTCTACAACTTGATTGGAGTCCACCTGTGGTAAATTCAATTGATTGGACATGATTTGGAAAGGCACACACATGTCTATATAAGGTCCCACAGTTGACAGTGCATGTCAGAGCAAAAACCAAGGCATAAGGTTGAAGGAATTGTCTGTAGAGCTCCGAGACAGGATTGTGTCGAGGCACAGATCTGGGGAAGGGTACCAAAACATTTTTGCAGCATTGAAGATCCACAAGAACACAGTGGCCTCCATCATTCTTAAATGGAAGAAGTTTGGAAACACCAAGTCTCTTCCTAGAGCTGGCTGCCCAGCCAAACTGAGGAATCAGGGAGAAGGGCTTGGTCAGGGGTGACCAAGAACCCAATGTTGACTCTGACAGAGATCCAGAGTTCCTCTGTGGAGATGAGAGAATCTTTCAGAAGGACAACCATCTCTACAGCACTCCACCAATCAGGCCTTTATGGTAGAGTGGCCAGATGAAAGCCACTCTTCAGGAAATGACAGCCTGCACATTGGCTAATAGCTAGCCGTGACCCGCCGGATGTACCACCCACCAGTACCTGAGCCAGAGAGTCGCTGAGCTGGAGGGAGAGTATCTGTCTTGCGCCAGATCAAGGAGGATGAAGAACTCCTGGACTCCATGGTTGCACAAACTACCTCCAAAATTGACAACGTTACCTGCCCCTGGCTCGGCACCTCCACTTCTGGGGAGCCTGTAACGGAGAAACTCCATTCGGTTCCCTTGAATGAGCTGTGGCCCAGGCTGGGAGCTAAACCGAAGGGCCCGGTCTGTTCCACCCCTTCCGCCCCGCCTCAGGATGCCTGGATTGCTATCCGGGGAGTAAAGCACTCCAGGAAACGGAATCCATCAAATGTTTCGGAGGTGCTACAATTGGGGAGGAGATTCAGGGTCCTGGAAGACCAGGAAGTGCATTCCTGTACTGTACAGCGTCCCTCCGCTACATCTCTACTGCTGCCATCTCACTCTCAGGTGGAAGTGCCCAAGCACACTCATCTGTGCTCCTTGCCCGCCACTAGGTCATCAGTTTTAGCTGCTAGCCCCCCTCAACCTGCTAGGAGACAGATCACCTGGGAGAGGCCCCGCCATTTACCCAATAAACCCATCTGTAGTCCTTCCGTTCTCGTGGTGGGTTCATCCATGGTCCGAAACGTTTCAATCCGGAAAGCTGAGACCTTCTGTTACCCTGGAGCTAGGATCCCTGACCTAAACTCCATGCTACCGCTACTTATTAGCAAGAACTCCGCCACTTCAACTGTCATTGTCCATGCTGGGTCAAATGACATTAAACTCCAGCAGTCAGAGAAATTGAGAGGCGATTTTAAAACATTGATAAATACGCTACTGGAATCTGGGAAGCAGTGCATTATTTCCGGTCCATTTCCATCCCCACGCTACACGAATATGGTTTTTAGTCGTATACGCCAATTACACACCTGGCTAAAGGGATACTGCTGCACGATGGGAATTCCTTTTGTGGATAACTTTGCAGCTTTTACAGACCGACCAGGTCTATTTCTTCGGGACAATTTACATCTTAACAAGTATGGCTCCAGCATCCTCTCCACCAACATGGAGAGGATGCTGGCTCTCTAACCCCGGCGCCGACAGAGATGGCAGCCTCGCTTTACGTTCTCAGGAAACCATGCAGTATTTAGTTTTTTTATGTATTACTTCTTACATTGTTACCCCGGGAAATATTACGTTTTATTACATACAACCGGGAGGAACTATTGGATATAAGAGCAACGTCAACTTACCAACATTACGACCAGGACTTTCTCGAAGAGGATTCTCTGTTAGTTACCCCAACCAGGACAATAGACTGGATAGCACCCGGCGACTCAAAACAACGGCGGCACCGGAGAAGAGGGAAACGCGCCGGTCTTTTGGTCAAGTTATGTCGACGGGCGCATCGTGCACCTCTCCCGAGTATTTTAATCGCCAATGTACAGTCTCTGGACAACAAAGTAGACGAAATCAGATCGAGGGTTGCCTTTCAGAGAGACATCCGAGACTGCAACGTTCTTTGCTTCACGGAAACATGGCTCACTCAGGACACGTTATCTGAGTCGGTACAGCCACCTGGTTTCTCCACGCATCGCGCCGACAGAAACAAACATCTATCTGGTAAGAAGAAGGGTGGGGGTGTGTGTCTTATGATTAACGAGACGTGGTGTGATCATAACAACGTACAGGAACTCAAGTCCTTTTGTTCACCTGACATAGAATTCCTTACAATCAAATGCAGACCGCATTATCTACCAAGAGAATTCTCCTCGATTATAATCACAGCCGTGTACATCCCCCCTCAAGCTGACACATCGACGGCACTGAAAGAAATTAATTTCACTCTAGGTAAATTGTAAACCACATATCCTGAGGCTGCATTTATTGTGGCTGGGGATTTTAATAAGGCTAATTTGAAGACAAGGCTCCCGACATTTTACCAGCATATCGAATGTGCCACCCGGGCTGGTAAAATCCTGGATCATTGTTATTCCAACTTCCGTGATGCATACAAGGCTATTCTCCGCCCTCCTTTCGGCAAGTCTGACTATGACTCCATTTTGTTGCTCTCAGCCTACAAACAGAAACTAAAACAGAAACTAAAACAGCCCCGTTGCGGACCATGACGTCCTGCTCCCAGACAAACTAAACAACTTCTTTGCTCGCTTTGAGGACAATACAGTGCCACCGACACGGCCTGCTACCAAAACCTGCGGGCTCTCCTTCACTGCAGCCAATGTGAGAAAAACATTTAAATGTGTTAACCCTCGCAAGGCTGCCGGCCCAGATGGCATCCCTGGCCGTGTCCTCAGAGCATGCGCAGACCAGCTGGCTGGTGTGTTTACGGACAATCAGTCCCTATCCCAGTCTGCTGTTCCCACATGCTTCAAGAGGGCCACCATTGTTCCTGTTCCCAAGAAAGCTAAGGTAACTGAGCTAAATGACTATCGCCCCGTAGCACTCACTTCCGTCATTATGAAGTGCTTTGAGAGATTAGTCAAGGATCATATCACCTCCATCCTGCCAGACACCCTGGACCCACTCCAATTTGCTTACCGTCCCAATAGTTCCACAGACGACGCAATCGCAATCACACTGCATACTGCCCAAACCCATCTGGACAAGAGGAATACTTATGTAAGAATGCTGTTCATCGACTACAGCTCAGCATTTAACACCATAGTTCCCTCCAAGCTCGTCATTAAGCTTGAGACCCTGGGTCTCGACTCAGCCCTGTGAAACTGGGTCCTGGACTTCCTGACGGGCCGGCCCCAGGTGGTGAGGGTAGGAAACAACATCTCCACCCCGCTGATCCTCAACACTGGGGCCCCACAAGGGTGCGTTCTCAGCCCTCTCCTGTACTCCCTGTTTACCCATGACTGCGTGGCCAAGCACGCATCCAACTCAATCATCAAGTTTGCTGACGACACTACAGTGGTAGGCTTGATTACCAACAACGACGAGACGGCCTACAGGGAGGAGGTGAGGGCCCTCGGAGTGAGGTGTCAGGAAAATAACCTGTCACTCAATGTCAACAAAACAAAGGAGATGATTGTGGACTTCAGGAAACAGGAGAGGGAGCACCCCCCTATCCACATCGAGGGGACAGTAGTGGAGAAGGTGGAAAGTTTTAAGTTCCTCGCGCATACACATCACGGACAAACTGAATTGGTCCACCCACACAGACAGCGTGGTGAAGAAGGTGCAACAGCGCCTCTTCAACCTCAGGAGGCTGAAGAAATTCGGCTTGTCACCAAAATCACTCACAAACTTCTACAGATGCACAATCGAGAGCATCCTGTCGGGCTGTATCATCGCCTGGTACGGCAACTGCTCCGCCCACAACCGTAAGGCTCTCCAGAGGGTAGTGAGGACTGCACAACGCATCACCGGGGGTAAACTACCTGCCCTTCAGGACACCTACACCACCCGATGTCACAGGAAGGCCAAAAAGATCATCAAGGACAACAACCACCCAAGCCACTGCCTGATCACCCCACTATCATCCAGAAGGCGAGGTCAGTACACGTGCATCAAAGCTGGGACCGAGAGACTGAAAAACAGCTTCTACCTCAAGGCCATCAGACTGTTAAACAGCCATCACTAACATTGAGTGGCTGCTGCCAACATACTGACTTAAATCTCTAGCCACTTTAAACATAGGAATTTGATGTAACAATGTATCACTAGCCACTTTAAACAATTTTGTATATAATGTTTACGTATTGGACAAACTCATATCAAATGTATACACTGTACTCTAAACCATCTACTGAATCTTGCCTATGCCGTTCGGCCATCGACCCAAATCTCTAGCCACTTTAATAATTATAATTGGATGAAATAATGTATCACTAGCCACTTTAAACAATGCCATTTATATAATGTTTACATATCCTACATTACTCATCTCATATATATATGTGTATATACTGTACTCCATACCATCTACTGCATCTTGCCTATGCCGGTCAGCCATCGCTCATCCATATATTTATATGTATATACTCGTATTCATTCCTTTACTCTTGTGTGTATAAGGTAGTTGTTGTGAATTTGTTAGATTACTTGTTAGATACTACTGCATGGTCGGAACTAGAAGCACAAGCATTTCGCTACACTCGCATTAACATCTGCTAACCATGTGTATGTGACAAATAAAATTTGATTTGATTTGATTTCTTACTCTTGCTTCATGTAGAGCCTTTGATACCTGACGTTGTGTATCTTCGGGGGTTGACTTTTGGGATTGTACGCTCCCCTATCAGACTATGTTCAATACTCCTCTCCCAGTTTCATTAATTAGTCCCCCACTTGCAAATATGGAACAAACTACAGTTAACAACCTTTTTGCAATTCCTAGATTATTGTCCAATCACTGTATTGCGAATACTACTCACATGCAGAGAGGTAATGTTAGTAGTAATCTTGTCCCCATAAAATTGAGCTCTGTCAATAGCTCGAAAATGGTTTATTGCTCATCCAGTGCAGCTTCAGGTGCTACCATGGATACTCCATCTGATATGAATTCCCGTGGCAATGGCATTGGAATAATTCATTTGAACGCTAGAAGCCTGATCCAAAAGTTGGACTTTATTGAAATTTTGGTCTCACAATCAGATGTTGACGTACTGATTGTATCTGAATCGTGGCTGTGTGTTTCTGTGCCTGATTCAGATGTTCAGTTGATTGGGTACAATATTTATAGAGCTGATAGAGTTGGTAGAGGTGGTGGTATCACGATTTATGTAAAATGCTGCTTAAACGTTTCTGTGTCCATATCAACCTCTGTCCCAAAGCAATATGAATGTCTAGTTTTAAATGTGGTACTTGGTAATAACGCTCAGCTAACTCTAGCAGGGGTATATCGCCCCCCCTCAGCTCCTCCTTGTACTCTATGCAAATTATCTGATATACTGTCTAATTATGCAAACTCTGAATTACTGATTTTGGGAGATTTTAACCTGGATTGGCTCTCACCAGTATCCGATAAATTAAAAGACATTTGTACTGAGCTAAATCTAACTCAGCTGATAACTAAACCAACCCGTAGCAACTTTAAGAACCCAGTGAAATCTACTCTACTAGACATTATTCTAACAAATACCCCCCATAAATACACAGCCAGTGGGGTTTTTGCAAATGATATCAGTGACCACTGCCCTATTGCTTGTATTAGAGATACCAGGCTGAAACACTCTGATCCCTGTATAATCTCTAAGAGAAATTATAAACATTTCTCACAGCAAGCTTTTATCCTTGACTTATATCATTCTGAGCTTTTATCCACTTGCTGCATTCTGGACCTGGTTTTAGCCCTTGCTTTTTTCTCTTCTATTGTTACCTCTATGTCTGATAAACATGCCCCGCTTAAGAATCACAGAGTAAGAAACCGAACCAGTTCTTGGTTCTCTCCTGAATTGTCAGGTCTTTTCCTGCAAAAGAATCGGGCCTGGGCCTTGGCAAGGAAAACAGGTACTCCAGCTGATTGGCTGTTTTTTAGGCAATTGAGAAATGAATGTACTGCAGCTGTCAAAAAGGCAAAATCTAATTACTTCCTTAATGCTATGACAGATTCTGCAGGAGATCCTGCAAAATTCTGGAAAACCGTTAATTCACTGAAACAGGGAAATTCTGCTGTTTCTCTTCCTAAGCAAATTATCTCAGACTCCTGTATTCTAAGTGGTGAAAATATTTGTGATGCTTTTAATAAGCATTTCATCTCTGCTGGTTTTTTATTTGAAAGGAAAAGTGGCCATTGTGGTACTGGCCAGTTGGTTGATATTTCGTCTTGTTTTTCAACCGTTACTCTGAAAAATGGTAACCCTGTTTTTAGTTTCCAGAAAATAACTGAAGCAGAGGTTCTAGCTGCCCTGTGTGCCATTGATACTAAGAAATCTTTAGGCGCTGACAATTTAGACCCGTACTTACTTAAGTGTGCTGCACCTATCATTGCTGGTTCAGTGACACACATTCTTTATCTAACATTAAGCACAGGAAATATCCCTAAGGTGTGGAAAGCAGATTTTGTTCTGCCATTACATAAGGGAGGTGATGGTAGTGATTTGGATAACTATCGACCCATCTCTACACTCCCTTGTCTGGCAAAGATCCTAGAATCTTTAGTCAACAAACAGTTACAATCTTTTCTTTCTGCTAACAGTATTCTTAGCACCAATCAATCTGGTTTTAGATCTAAACATAGTACCACATCGGCCACTATGCTTGTTGTAAATGATATTGCAAATGTCTTAGATGATAGAAAGCATTGTGCTGCGTTGTTTGTAGATTTGTAAAAAGCTTTTGACACTATAGATCATGCTATCCTTTTGAGTAAGCTGTCATCTATAGGACTGGGCACTGATGCCTGCCGATGGTTTTATGACTATCTTAAAGATAGAACTCAGGCCGTCATGGTCGACGGGGTCAAGTCTGACCCCTTACAGTTACTTAAAGGGGTCCCTCAGGGTTCAATAATTGGCCCACTATTGTTCTCACTTTATATAAACAACATTGGTGATGATGTCAGATATTGTAATTTCCATTTATATGCAGATGACACAGTGATGTACTCTATTGCTCCAACAGCGGACCAAGCTTTAATGCAGTTGGAGTCTAATTTTAGGATACTACAAGGGTCTCTTTTACAGCTTAAACTTGTTTTATGCCACAACTTTGGAAGTATGCTTGGGGTCATTGTCTATTTGGAAGGCTAAGAAAACAACGCTAAGAAAACAAATGTCATGTTTTTTTCTAGGTCTAACCTCTCAAATAGAAACACTTTTGTAATCACTGGCTTGGATGGTACTCAAATCAAACAGGTCTCTGCTTATAAATATTTAGGGGTATGGTTAGACGATAGGCTCTCTTTTAAAAAACATGTTACTGAATTGGGAAAAAAGCTCAAATTCAAGATAGGGTTCCTTTACAGAAACAGGGCATGTCTGTCCTCCGTAAATAGAAAACAAATTGTGCAGGCTACTTTTATGTCTGTTTTAGATTATGGTGATATTATCTATATGCATGCATCGGCAAACACATTAAAACCACTGGATGCTATTTACCATTGTGCACTCAGGTTTATTACGGGTGATAGTTACAAAACTCATCACTGTATCCTATATCAACATGTGGGTTGGGCCTCTCTATCTGTGAGGTGAGAGCAACATGCTCTCTTGTTTATTTATAAAGCACTTCTTTTAAAACTACCTCCATATATATCATCATTAATTTCCACTAGATATACTAATTTTAAAACCAGATCACAGATGTGGATTACATTAGAGACTCCTGCGGTCTCCACAGAGTTGGGAAGGACTGTCGTCAGTTCCTTTGCACCTTATTTATGGAACAAACTGCAGATCCAACTTAAGTTAGACACTCTGGTGTCCCTTGCCCATTTCAAAAATGTTATGGAGGATCAATATGATGTTGTCTGTGATTGTTTCTGTTGAATTGTGTCTTTATTTTGTATGTTTTGAAATGTTCTTGTCTGTATGCCTAGAACTGTACATGTCTGTTACTTGAACTCTGTGAAGCATTTATTTGGGCTGTAATTTCTGAGGCTGGTAACTCTAATGAACTTGTCCTTTGCAGCAGAGGTAACTCTGGGTCTTCCTCTCCTTTGGCAGTCCTCATGAGAGCCAGTATCATCATAGTGCTTGATGGTTTTTGCGACTGCACTTGAAGAAACTTTAAAAGTTATTGACATTTTCCTGTCATTCCTTTTTACTAATTTGAGCTGTTCTTGCCATAATATGTACTTGGTATTTTACCAAATAGAGCTATCTTCTGTATACCACCTCCACCTTGTCACAACACAACTGATTGGTTCAAATGCATTAAGAAGGAAAGAAATTCCACAAATTAACATTTAACAAGGCACACCTGTTAATTGAAATGCATTCCAGGTGACTACCTCATGAAGCTGGTTGAGAGAATGCAAAGACTGTGCAAAGCTGTGAACAAGGCAAAGGGTGGCTACTTTGAAGAATCTCAAATATAAAAAATATATTTTAATTTGTTTAACACTGTTATGGTTACTACATGATTCCATATGTGATATTTCATAGTTTTGATGTCTTCACTATTATTCTACAATGTAGAAAATAGTAAAAATAAAGAAAAATGCTTGAAAATAAAGGAAAGCCCTTGAGTGTCCAAACTTTTGACTGGTACTGTATATATATATATATATATATATACACATACACACACTACCGTTCAAAAGTTTGGGGTCACTTAGAAATGTCCTTGTTTTTTAAATAAAAGCAATTATTTTGTCCATTCAAATAACATCAAATTGATCCGAAATACAGTGTAGACATTGTTAATGTTGTAAATGACTATTGTAGCTGGAAACTGCAGATTTTTTATGGAATATCTACATAGGCGTACAGAGGCCCATTATAAGCAACCATCACTCCTGTGTTCCAATGGCATGTTGTGTTAGCTAATCCAAGTTCATAATTTTAAAGTCTAATTGATCATTATAAAACCCTTTTGCAATTATGTTAGCACAGCTGAAAACATTTGTGCTGATTAAAGAAGCAATAAAACTGACCTTTAGACTAGTTGAGTATCTGGAGCATCAGCATTTGTGGGTTCGATTACAGGCTTAAAATGGCCAGAAACAAAGACCTTTCTTCTGAAACTCATCAGTCTATTCTTGTTCTGAGAAATGAAGGCTATTCCATGCGAGAAATTGCCAAGAAACTGAAGATCTTGTACAACGCTGTGTACTACTCCCTTCACAGAACAGCACAAACTGTCTCTAACCAGAATAGAAAGAGGAGTGAGAAGCCCCGGTGCACAACTGAGCAAGAGGACAAGTAAATTAGAGTGTCTAGTTTGAGAAACAGAAGTTTCAAAACACAAGTCCTTAACTGGCAGCTTCATAAAATAGTACCCGCAAAACCCCAGTCTCAACGTCAACAGTGAAGAGGTGACTCCGGGATGCTGGAACAGCGCAAACCAAGGCGCAGCGTGCACAGTGTTCCACATGATTTTAATGAAAGTACAACAAAATACAACAAAGACTGAACAGATCGTAACATACATCGTGAACAAAGCACTAACCAAAACAATAACCCGCACCACATGTGGGGAGAAGACACACTAAGTATGGTCCCCAATTAGAGGCAACGACAAACAGCTGCCTCTAATTGGGAACCACACACAATCACCAACAAAGACAACACCAAACACCCCTGGTCACATCCTGGCCCAGAACCCCATAAAGAACCCAGAGGGCTCTCTATGGCCAGGACGTGACAAGATTGTACTTTTTGGAGAAATGTCCTCTGGTCTGATGAAACAAAAATGGAACTGTTTGGCCATAATGACCATCGTTATGTTTGAAGGAAAAAGGGGGATGCTTGCAAGCCGAAGAACACCATCCCAACTGTGAAGCACGGGGGTGGTAGAATGTTGTGGGGGTGCTTTGCTGCAGGAGGGACTGGTGCACTTCACAAAATAGATGACATCATGAGGAAGGAAAATGATGTAGATATATTGAAGCAACATCTCAAGACATCAGTCAGGAAGTTAAAGCTTGGTCGCAAATGGGTCTTCCAAATGAACAATGACCCCAAGCATACTTCCAAAGTTGTAGCAAAATAGTTTAAGGACAACAATGTCAAGGTATTGGAGTGGCCATCACAAAGCCCTGACCTCAATCCTATAGCACATTTGTGGGCAGAACTGAAAAGCATGCAAGGAGGCCTACAAACCTGACTCAGTTACACTAGCTCTGTCAGAAGGAATGGGCCAAAATTCACTCAACTTATTGTGGGAAGCTTGTGGAAGGCTACCCGAAACGTTTGACCCAAGTTAAACAATTTAAAGGTAATTTTACCAAATACTAATTGGGTATATGTAAACTTCTGACCCACTGGGAATGTGATGAAAGAAATAAAATCTGAAATAAATCATTCTCTCTACTATTATTTTGACATTTCACATTCTTAAAATAAAGTGGTGATCCTAGCTGACCTAAGACAGGTATTTTAACTAGGGTTAAATGTCAGGAATTGTGAAAAACTGAGTTTAAATGTATTTGGCTAAGGTGTATGTAAACTTCCGACTTCAACTGTACATATTTTTCACACCAGATACAAACATACACATACGAATAACAACTTACAGACGAACACAAACAACAACTACACCTCATCTGCTCAGACCCACATGCTCACACCTCCATCCCAAGTGCCTGCATTATTGTTTGCCTCATGGTCTTAAATTGTACCAATTTGTTTTTCCTGGGCGCCCATGCTATTTCAATAATAAATCATTACATTTTTCCATTGTGTTAATGATGGCGCATTGAATGATTTTCTAGTTTTTAGTATATGCTTTTTCAAGATGAGTGATGAGAAGAGAATCATCCAGCCCATTGGGTATCTGACTACACCACTATATGCCATTTCTATATGAAAACTACTTCTAAGACGCATACATTCAGGTGTTACACTACTTCTAAGAAGTATTCATTCAAACTCACTTCACTTGCGCTAAAGAGGAAGGCTCGCTTGGCTGGTGCTTGCAAATGCTCAGATGAAATACTCAGCTGGAACGCCGATTAAGGTGTTTACATTTTTAATCATTAAAAACCTTGCTCAGAAAACCAGGTGTTTTAATCGGCGTATGCTTACTTCAATTTTGACCTCATGCAGATTAAGATAAGCAGAGTAAGGTGTTTACATGACTCTTTTGTACTTAAGCAAATCAGAGAGTACAGCTGTGGAGCAGCCGGATCCCCCGCAAGATGCCAGCATGTTGAATCCAACAAGCATCTCGACCACAGTTCTTCAGAAATATAGCTTCCTCGCATCAAAATTGTTTCTGAGGTCATTGTCCAGCCAGAGGGTCAACCTGGCAGGCTGTTAAGTGCCCTGTGTGAGCTGTGGAAATACCTAGAAGAGGTAAAGGGGGGCATTTTTACAGTCACCTCTCCAGTTCTGGCAGGCAAGGATGGCTGTTTATCCAAATCTGTGCCCTAAGGATCTGGTTTCTGCCCCTGCATCCCAAACGTTTGTGGAGAGAATATTCAGCCTATCATTAGGCTTGAGAAACCAAACAACTGCTTCTCTAGAACACAGAGCCTTCTTAAAATAAACCAAAAATTATTGTTTGGTTTAACAGAAACACACACAAGCTGGCTGGCTGTGAACTGATAGATTTGTGAAGAAGTGTTGTATTGCTTATGTTTTTGCTGTTGTTGCAGCTGTTTTATTAAGCCTATTTGAAGGGGTTAGTCAGTGATACATGTTTAATATTGCATAAACATAACACGTCAAATGTGCCAGGACTTCATGTTTAGTTTTTTCTTATCTCTTGCTTTCAGATAAAGGTAAAGGTTCTTGATTCTTCTTACATATTCTACTAAAGTAAAAAATAAAAAATAAAAAAACATTGGATTGATGTAAACATGGGCAAGAGAGTTTCCTTACACAATATTTATTGCACCAGTCTAGCCACGTATCATTTTTTTAAATCATTGTCACATTAGGATTGTTTTATAATTTAAACCTAGCCAAACCTATGTCCTGGCCTTGGAGTTGTATGGAGTCCCCTAGTGGCCAAAAGCTTGTGTTAATATGGGCAGCGGCATTGAGGACTTTCAACATTTTGGTTAGTCAACTGGGCGGGACTTCCAACTTGATTGGCTGATCCTTCCTGATGACCCAGTTGGCATGACCTAATGACCTGGTTGGATTTCCTGCTTATTCCCTTCTGATTCTGGGAATCCTCCAACTGCGATTTTATTGAAAGTTCCTAGAATTTTGCAACCCTAGTTATGTCTATCAAATTCTATGGTCCTGGACATCACCTTATGTATTACTGCCCCCCAGTGGCAAGAAGTTACATCCCTCACCCCCCCAAAAAAACATAAATGGCTCCTAGCCTCCCATGCATACATTCTGTCCCTAACACTCACACTAAAACTGAAACTAAATAATATAAAAACGAAATAGAAATGCTTCTATCAAACTGAAAATAATACAAACTAGTAAATGAAAACTACCTGAACTAGTATGAAAACTACCTGAAACTAAACTGAATTTAAAATAAAAATATAAAAAAAAATATTTAATCACAAAACTATAATAACCTTGGTGTGTGCGCTTACTAGTGTGTGTGAGTGTGCTTGCCATAGTGTGTGTGTGTGTGTGTGTGTGTGTGCGTGTGTGTGTGTGCGTGCGCGTTGGGTAATGCTGATCTAATTATTTACTGCTGCTGATGGAGCTGCAGCTACTTCACTACTTGGACATGAGAGCTGTGGAGTGGGCACGCTTTGGGACAGGGCAAAGACGGGGACAATGGGGCATCTCTTAAGTCAGCAGGGGGACAGTGGTGAATGGGGGGACAGAATGGGTGCCAGGCCTGCATAGTCAGGGGTTTGTCTTAAATGGCACCCTATTTGCCAAACAGGCGATCAAAAACTTGAGACTTCCTTGACATAAGAGATCGCGCTCCAGTTATTATTAACAAAGAGACACACCTCTTCCCCTCTCAGCTTACCCGAGGCTACCGTCCGATCTTGATGATGCATGGAAAAGTCAGCGAGGTGTATATTATTAATGTCCTTGTTCACCCACGGCTCCCAGAAACATAGGCTATTACAGTTCTTCAAGTCTCGTTGATAGGATATTCTCGAACGGAGCTCGTCCAGTTTGTTCTCCAGTGATTTTACATTCTCCAACAAAACAGAGGGCAATGGCGGTCTAGATGCTCGACCGACGTAGTGTAATCATGATGCCTCCGCGCTTGTCATTCTTTTTCCGCCGCTTCCTCTTCCTCTTTCGAATCATCTTTCTCTTTTGGCCCAGGTGGGGAAGGTAGGCAACATTACCTCCTCGACACTGATTCTCAAGACGGGGGCCCCACAAGGGTGTGTCCTCAGTCCCCTCCTGTATTCTCTGTATACCCATGACTGCGTGGCCTCACACAGTTCCAACTCCATCATCAAGTTCGCTGACGACACGAAAGTTGTAAGCCTGATTACCAACAACAACAAGACAGCCTACAGGGAGGAAGTAGGCACTCTGACGGAGTGATGCCAGGTAAACAACCTCTCCTTCAACATTAGAAAAACAAAGGAACTGATTGTGGTCTTTCTGAGGAAACAGGTTGGACACACCCCCATCCTCATCTACGGTGCTGCCGTCAAGACGGTCAATAACTTAGAATTCCTCTGCATACACATCAGATAAGTACAGCCGAACGCACCATTGGTTGCACGCTGCATGCCCTACAGGACACCTACAACACTAGGTGTCGCAAGAAGGCCAAGAAGATCCTCAGTGACTCCAGCCACCAAAGCCATGCCCTGTTCTCCCCACTTCAATCACTCAGATGCTTTGAAAGGCTGGTCATGACACCATCATCCCAGACACCCTGGACCAACTCCAATTTGCACACCGCCCCAACAGATCCACAGATGATGGAATCTCTATTGCTTTCCACACTGTCTTCCCCCACCTGGACGAGAGGAACACCTATGCGAGAATACTGTTCATTGACTACAGCTCAGCGTTCAACACCATAGCGCCAGCAAGACAAAGGAGCTGATCATGGACTACAGGAAATGGAGGGCCGAGAACGCCCCCATTCACATTGACGGGCTGTAGTGGAGCTGGTCGAGAGCTTCAAGTTCTTTGGTGTCCATATCACTATAAGGAATTAACATGGACCACAGGAGTCTGAAAAGATTTGGCATGGGCCCTCAGCTCCTCAAAAGGTTCTACATCTGCACTATTGAGAGCATCTTGACTGGCTGCATCACCGCTTGGTACGGCAACCGCTTTGTATCCGACCGCAAGGTGCTACAGAGTGTAAACGTATGGCCCAGTACATCACTGGGGGCGAGCTCCTTGCCATCCAGGACCTCTATACCAGGCAGTGTCAGAGGAATGCCCTAAAAATGGTCAAAGACACCAGCCACCAAAGTCATAGACTGTTCTCTCTGCTACCGCACGGCAAGCGGTACTGATGCACCAAGTCTGGAACCAATAGGACACTGAACAGCTTCTACTCCCAAGCAATAAACCTACTAAATAGTTAACCAAATAGCTACCAGGACTATCTGCATTGACCCTCTTTGCACTAACTCTTTTGACTCATCACATACGTGGTTGCTACTGTTTATTATCTATCCTGTTGCCTAGTCACTTCACCCCTACCAATATGTACATATCTACCTCAATTACCTCGTACTCCTGCACATCGGTACTGGTACGGCGTGTATATAGCCAAGTGACCTTTACTCATTGTGTATTTATTCCTCACGTTATTATTTTTCTATATTTTCCTCTCTCGTAAGTAAGCATTTCACCTGTTGTTTACAAAGCATGTAACAAATAAAATTAGATTTGGAATAGGTTGTCATTTGGAGTGCAGCCAGGATGTATTTGTTTGACCGTCTCGTACAGTACAGTCAGTGCCATGGAATGCGACTGGCATGATGGCATCTCTAGTATTAAGCACTCTCTGTTAAATGTTGATGGATGAAAATGGTGCACTTTCACCGTGTAATTTTATTAAGGTGCTTTTTATTCTGTATCTGCATTAGATAAGAGCCCAAGCAATTAATGTTATATTTTACTAAAACGTCACCATATTTTGCAAAGATATTGAATCAACACAGCATTATATTCATCCATTTCAGCAACTTTACTCTGGAAAAATAATAACATACTGTAATGCATCCTATTTCAAAAGCTCCTACACTTTTTGTCATCACGTCTCAAAAACACATTCTTCACATGCATCTGGAAAACAATCAGCTATAAACAGACAAATGATATGAAATATAAAATGGCAGCCGCCAGTGAGATAATATGAATGTGCTGCCTGTATGTGCTCTAGATTCCACCCAACAAAACCCTGACCTTTGTAGAATCATTATAATACCTTCTAATCTGAATAGTTGCTGTGGATATGGCCTTCCTTTTCCTGCTTGGTGGAAAGGGTACGCAGGACGATAATGGAACCATTTCAAGGGCTTCCTGCTTCTCTCTCTGCCTGCACGTGGGGATTTATGCCCGTCAGGAATGAAATTGACACAATATTTGAGTGTCACCCAGCATCATTATCATGTACATTTCAAAATGCCTTTTTTCTCACTAGACCAATAGTAGTGTGTTGGTGTCATCATGTGTTCAGCATGCAAACATTATGTTATAAAGCTAAAGAGGCTGTTGTATGTAGTGATTACAGTGTTCTTAATTAACCTGCCTGGTAAAAGAAAGGTCAAAAAATGTAATAAAATAAATAGTGTGTTGTTAAGCAAAAGGTGGAGAAGCTGTGATGTGTTTTGCTGAATAAACCTACTATGAATTATTAACTTTGGAATTATCCATTAATTTGGAATCAGATAGCCAATGCCTCTCTCTCTCTCTCTCTCTGTATCGCTTTCAGTTTTGACACATAGCCTACCCCAGAGAAAAATAAAGAATATCCTTTGTGCAACAGTGACATCTTTTGGTTAAAAGTATCCCTGCTTGGAGTTATGGAGCATGTGATGTTCAGGTCAACAAATCATCAATAATATTCTGTAGTAGGCTACTACTGTATGCTTTTATTTTAAAATTAAATCTCTGATCTAAAGATTAAATAACTTATTTTAGAGAAACAATAAACACCAACGCATCCAGTAGCCTAAGACTTTAAAATAAATTGCTACCTGTGTAATAACTGCACTGTACTTTCTATAGCAATATTGTAATAACATGGGTAAAGTATGTGTTATCTATTCCAGGCAAACGCAGGACTCAAATTTCGCGTGATTGGTCAACTGCTTTTTATGTTTAGGTATTCTGCCCACGGTTTCCACTAGCTACCACAGCCACAAAGTCAAAATTGCCTATATCGTAAAAATGAATGAAAACAGTTTTGGGGTTTTAATTTAAATGTAGGGTTAGGTATACGGTTAGCAGTTGGGTGAAGGTTAGGGTTGAAGTCACATTTCAAGAAAAATACATTGTAGAAATAGGCGGGGTTCATGACTTTGTGGCTGTGGTAACTAGTCTCTGCCCACGAAAGAAACTTCCACGAAAGACAACAGACGTACACCCATGGCTATTCAAATGAAGGCTAGTCCTTCAACAGGTCACAATCATCACATGTAGGCCTACTCTCCTGCCATGGACATCAAAAGGCTACATGTTGTTGCTTTGTCTATTCATAACAGTGACACGTAGTTATGTCCTTTCGCATATAACATTTATGTCACATACTTTAACAGACATAATCTGAGATGTCAGATATCCATTTCCTGACCTATCCGGTTCAACTCATCCGTGGCCAACCCTCTCCTTTTTCCAGGGGTACTTCCGTTTCTGCGCAGTAAATTGAATTCACTGAGATTCTGTAATTATACCGAGTTTCAGCAGCAGCGACTGCTGATCATGTCCCCGTAGCCTACATTGTCGGTGGAAATCTGGGCAGCTATGAGTAGAACTATCGACGATGTTGTGTCCCCCACCCAAACAAATACAATACCTGCTGACATCTCCGGACAGATGTTAGATCTAGACGAGGACGACGATTTAGAAGTTTTCAGCAAGGTAAAAATAACACTAGCCTACTAATGTGGAACGTACAGGGAAGTTTAGAAACTGAGTTGGCGCAGGGGGTTGAATGCGATATTTCTGTGCTACGTGGATAGCCTACATTTGACACTCCGTGGTGAGTTAATCGTTTAGGGAAGGTTGCATTGCTTATATCCAATGAATTTCAGGCAGGAAAGTGCATTGTTATGTTGCTTTCCACTTGGATAGTCTAAAATGTATATCTTACCAGTTTAAATCACTGTATTTTACGTAGTCTACATCAATGCACCCTGACTGCATCTTAAAAGTATATTTTATATCAGACATTGGCTCGAAAACAGTTTTGATGTATCACCCTTTTGAATTCTCTGCTGATGTTCGGTATGTTTTTGTTAGTTTCAAAGGTCACTCGATCAGGTGCTGTCATGCAAATATCATTAGGACTAATGCCGCGTTCAAACAACTAGGAACTCGGAAAAATACGAGTTCAAATCATGACGTGTGATCTTTAGCTCGGAAAGTTGGAGCTCTAGAAAGAGGCCCGAGTTCCCAAGTTGGATCACCGTTCAAATACATTTTTCCCAAGCGGAATTCGTTTTTTCCCAGTTCACGGTTTTCAACGCAATAAAGTCGGAGATTTCGAGTTCCAAGCTCCCAGTTGTTTTGAACACTGCATACTTTATCTTGTTGCCGTACACAGAGGCGTCATGCACTTAGGGGGAACGTGCCCCCTTAGATTAGTCCTGTACATGCATTTTTTTTTTACACATTTGTTTCTCTGATACTGATAATTTTATGAAGTTGGCTTTAGCTAGCCCAGATAGGTTCACAATCTCCCAACTTATAACTAGCTACCATTTCAGGCAATCATTAGAGTAGTTAGAAAAGCTATCTTAGATGGCATGCCAATTACTAAATGTTAGTGCTGAACGATTAACTGAAATGTTGGTTCTTAAAAAAAATGTAAACAACTAATTGACCAAAGTTAATTTATTTGGAATTTTACTTCGTTTTTTGTGAACTAAATTCTATTGAGATGAGATGATGACTTGGAATGAAATAGTCATTAAAAAAAAAAATATATACACAACAACCTGAAATAATCTATTCACATTACTTAAAAAAAAGGTTTATAAGTGATATGCGGTAATGGGCAGTCACTACCATCATGGGAGTTTTATTAATTGTTTTATTCTGTGTTACAGCATTTAATGATAAAAAAAAGTGATTATTTTGTAATAATAGTACCGAAATCGAACCACGTCGTCCGTGTTAGGGTTTGGCTGGTGTAGGCTGCCATCAATTTGTTCTTAACTAACTTAAGTGGTTAGGATTTGGCACTCTCATCGCTGCGGCCCGGGTTCGATTCCCGGTCAGGGCAGCAGGTAGCCTAGTGGTTAGTGTTGGGCCAGTAACCAAAAGGTTGCTGGATCGAATCCCCGAGCTGACAAGGTACAAATCTGTCGTTCTGCCCCTGAAAAAGGCAGTTAACCCACTGTTCCCGGTAGGCTGTAATTGTAAATAAGAATTTGTTCTTAACTGACTTGCCTAGTTAAATAAACGTTACATTTAAAAAATAAAGGTTCAAATTTTTTTTTTTTTTATCGCTCAGCACTACTAAATAAGACTCACATTCTTTTTAATCTTTTACACAGATTTTAGTAGAGATGCAGAGAAGCATATTTTGTTTCTCTTAAAAAAATAACCACCAGTCAGGAGGATACAGAGAGCTCAAGAGGTATGCTTAGATATGCAGAATTTCTTTTTTTTTTATCGAATTAAGCAGAATGATTATGACTGTATATTGCAGGAAAAGGGTGTTTCAGGTGTTTGAAAAATGCTAAATTCTTTTTTGAAGTTGTTACATCGTTTCATCTGTCAGACTAGCAGAAGAATCAGTCACATTTTGCAATGAACTTTCTGCCTTTCAGCAAGAAAGCCACTCATGGTGCCAACTAAGAAATTCCATGAGGCGACAGGGAATCAAATCAAGGGCATATTTTATCTAAATTGAATTGTTTATTTGTAGCCTATTCTTTTTGCAACATTACAGAGAAAGCAGTTAAGAATTACATCGTTGTTGTTTCAGATTGTGCTGTCCCCATTGTTTTGCAGTGCGTATCGCAGCCAGGGGAGTAGCCTAGGCAGCAGGCTAAGCGTTCTGCTGACTACAGTAGCCTCTCAGTTCAGTGTTATTACAGGAAGCGTCATGAAAGGACAATGATAAAAGCGTGTCGTGCTGCTGCCTGTGAACAATGGCACATCAGTTCAAGTCCGCTGAAACGTTTGCATGTTGTACATGGCCTGTCCATGATTTGAATATGACAGCGACACTACCACTGGTTGTTGACCTCGGATTGTGGAAAGACAAATAAATTATTTGCAAACGATGCCATACATTTCTTGATAATGTTCAGGGACCATTAAATAAAACTGACAGTTGAAATTCCTTATCAGACATCACAAACAAACTCAGTAGGATAGCCTACAGGTGGGTAGGACTGTTAGCCATTTTATAGGATCTGAGGACATCAGATGATAAATGCATTAAACTTACCTGACCCATCAAATGTGATGAATGCACAAATGATCTCTCTTCTCTCTCTCTCGACCTGTTGCACCCTATATAAACACCATGAATATTATTTGACCCTGCTGGTCATCTATGAACGTTTGAACATCTTGAGGAACGATTTGGCCTAAATGGCCATGTACTCTTATCTCCACCCGGCACTGCCAGAAGAGGACTGGCCACCCCTCAGAGCCTTGCTCCTGTCTAGGTTTCTCCCTAGGTTCCTGCCTTTTCTAGGCAGTTTTTCCTAGCCACAGTGCTTCTTCATCTGCGTTGCTTACTCTTGGGGGTTTAGGCTGGGTATCTGTATAAGCACTTTGTGACAGCTATTGATGTGAAAAGGGCTTTATAAAATACATTTTGAGAATGGTTGACCAAGCAGGCAATGAGAGAACTGAGTAGGGTGATAATAAGGGTTTTATATCTACTGAGTAAGAGAAATCAATAAACCATGCAGCATAAAAAGGGTACTTGAAGCTCTAGAAATTATTTAAAGTAAAACTGTTCGAAACACCTCAAACATAGGTACATGTATAAGTGAGGTCTCGTTGCAGAACAGGCGCAACTGTTCTGTTCTTAAATGTTTTAGCATAAACATGATTTTAAGCATACTTATTATCTATTATTATGATACGTTTTAAATATATGCATGTTGAATAGAAAATTCTAGAGCAGGTTTTAAACAGGGGAACTCCATTTCCCCTATGCCGGACGGAGGTGGTATCACCTGACACGCCCCTCCATTTCAGGATAATAGGACCTGCCAATTAGTGGCATGCTCTCTAACAAGTGCACCTGGTCTCTGCTGCAGACAAGGCACCAGAAAAGAGCTTCAAAAACTCAAATGGTAAAACCTACAAATAATTGTTAGAATTTAAAATATGCAACAATTCAATAAAGGTGTGTCTTTGATATTTGAAATGGAAACCACGTGTTGGGTCATTATTTGATTGGACACTAAATGTTGGTTGCAAAATAATGTTAAAGTGCAAAGGAAAGGGCTTTTTAGCTGTGAAGCTACATGTGGTCGTCGCATCACAAGATGGTGTTGTGTAACAGTCTCACACAATGTACTGTATGGTATTTACTGTAGTCTGTTGTGACAAAGTAACTGTCCAGAGCACCTGCGTTTTTGGTTCAGGGTTTCTCCTCCACATTATTTAAATCAGTTCTGCCCTTCATGATTTGTTTTTCTAGGATTCGACTCTTGCAGACGGGAGTATGTTCAACGCCTCAATGCAGACATCCCCAGGCTCCATGGTCAACCAGTGTAAGTTTGAGGAGGACGAGGAGGGTGACTCTAAAGACATCTTCATTACTGTGGACAACCCAGAGAGTCATGTGACTGCCATTGAGACCTTCATCACCTACAGAGTTCTGACCAAGGTGAGGGGGTGTAATGTACTGTATGAAATTGAATTGCATCGATTGTACTGTATATACTAGACTATGTATTTGCCAATAGGTTTGAGTTAATCTGGTCTTTACTGTGTTTCTCTCCCTCTGCCTGCCTCAGACCACACGGAGTGAGTTTGACAACTCTGAGTATGAAGTCCGCAGGCGCTACCAAGACTTCCTCTGGCTCAAAGGGAAACTGGAGGAGGCCCACTCGACTCTCATTGTTCATGTATGTAGTGTCTGACCTGTGAAGGAATTGAGAATTTGGTTACAGTTGAAGTCAAAAGTTTACATACACTTAGATTGGAGTCATTAACTTGTTTTTCAACCACTCTACAAATTTCTTGTTAACAAACTATAGTTTTGGCAAGTCGGTTAGGACATCTACTTTGTGCATGAGTCAAGTAATTGTTCCAGCAATTGTTTACAGACAGATTATTTCACTTAAAATTCACTGTATCACAATTCTAGAGGGTCAGAAGTTTACCTGCACTAAGTTGACTGTTGACTGGCAGCATCATGTTGTGGGGGTGCTTTGCTGCAGGAGGGACTGGTGCACTTCACAAAATAGATGGCATCATGAGGAAAGAAAATGATGTGGATATATTGAAGCAACTTCTCAAGACATCAGTCAGGAAGTTAAAGCTTGGTCACAAATGGGTCTTCCAAATGGACAATGACCCCAAGCATCCGTCCAAAGTTGTGGAAAAATGGCTTAAGGACAACAAAGTCAAGGTATTGGAGTGGCCATCACAAAGCCCTGACCTCAATCCTATAGAACATTTGTGGGCAGAACTGAAAAAGCGTCTGCGAGCAAGGAGGCCTACAAACCTGACTCAGTTACACCAGCTCTGTCAGGAGGAATGGGCCAAACGTCACCCAACTTATTGTGGGAAGCTTGTGGAAGGCTACCCGAACCGTTTGACCCAAGTTACACAATTTAAAGGCAATGCTACCAAATACTAATTGAGTGTATGTAAACTTCTGACCCACTGGGAATGTGAGGAAATCAATAAAAGCTGAAATTAATCATTCTCTCTCCTATTATTCTGACATTTCACATTCTTAAAATAAAGTGGTGATCCTAACTGACCTAAAACAGGGAATTATTACTAGGATTAAATGTCAGGAATTGTGAAAAACTGAGTTTAAATGTATTTGGCTATGGTGTATGTAAACATCTGACTTCAGCTGTATTTCCTAGCTCCGTTTTAATCTTCCTTCCTGTCCTCAGCCTCTGCCAGAGAAGTTTGTGGTGAAGGGGATGGTGGAGAGGTTCAATGGTGATTTCATTGAGACACGGAGGAAAGCACTCCACAAGTTCCTTAACCGTATCGCTGATCACCCCATTCTGTCCTGCAGCGAAGACTTCAAAGTCTTCCTTAGTGCTCAGGCCTGGGTAAGCAAGCATATACCAAATGCATACATAAACGCACACCAAACACACAATCCATAAAAACTTTCAGAGTGCACAAAAGACATAGATGTTACAGACTACACACACACCTGCTACGTCAAGCTAGTCTAACTCGCACATGGTATAGTTATGCTGCCCTAACACTAAACCTGATTAGCCTACTAATTTAATGCCTAGACTTTAACTGTGAATGAATGCCTCCCTTGTGTCCCAGTGTCTTTAGCATGTTATCAGTTTACGGTTTAGTTTATACATTTTGTTCAACCATTTAAAAAATAAAATAAGCACACAACTTAAAAGCCATACGTGCACATAAGTAAAATCATGGAGGATAACACACAAAGTCTGGGACTTACTCACATTGTGGTCCTCTTGAGACGAGATGACTAGGCAAGAGCCAACACGGTTGAACACAGTGACAGCGAGATGATAATAATAACAGTGTCTTTTCAGAATAAAAAAATATTTTACCTTTAACTGGTCAAGTCAGTTAAGAACAAATTCTTATTTTCAATGACGGCCTAGGAACAGTGGGTTTACTGCCTTGTTCAGGGGCAGAACGACAGAATTTTACCTTGTCAGCTCGGGAATTCGATCTTGCAACCTTTCGGTTACTACAGTCGTGGCCAAATGTTTTGAGAATGACACATTCATTTCCACAAAGTTTGCTGCTTCAGTGTCTTTGGATATTTTTGTCAGATGTTACTATGGAATACTGAAGTATAATTACAAGCATTTCATAAGTGTCAAAGGCTTTTATTGACAATTACATGAAGTTGATGCAAATAGTCAATATTTACAGTGTTGACCCTTATTTTTCAAGACCTCTGTAATCTGCCCTGGCATGCTGTCAATTAACGTCTGGGTCACATCCTGACTGATGATAGCCCATTCTTGCATAATCAATGCTTGGAGTTTGTCCGAATTTGTGGGTTTTTGTTTGTCCACCCGCCTCTTGAGGATTGACCACAAGTTCTCAATGGGATTAAGGTCTGGGGAGTTTCCTGGCCATGGACCCAAAATATCGATGTTTTGTTCCCCGAGCCACTTAGTTATCACTTTTGCCTTATGGCAAGGTGCTCCATCATGCTGGAAAAGGCATTGTTCGTCACCAAACTGTTCCTGGATGGTTGGGAGAAGTTGCTCTCAGAGGACGTGTTGGTACCATTCTTTATTCATGGCTGTGTTATTAGGTAAAATTGTGAGTGAGCCAACTCCCTTGGCTGAGAAGCAACCCCACACATGTATGGTCTCAGGATGCTTTACTGTTGGCATGACACAGGACTGCTGGTAAGACTCACCTTATCTTCTCCGGACAAGCTTTTTTCTGGATGCCCCAAACAATCGTAAAGGGGATTCATCAGAGAAAATAAGTTTACCCCAGTCCTCAGCAGTCCAATCCCTGTACCTTTTTCATAATATCAGTTTGTCCCTGATGTTTTTCCTGGAGAGAAGTGGCTTCTTTGCTGCCCTTCTAGACACCAGGCCATCCTCCAAAAATCTTTGCCTCACTGTGCGTGCAGATGCACTCACACCTGCCTGCTGCCATTGCTGAGCAAGCTCTGTACTGGTGGTGCCCCGATCCCTCAGCTGTGGACTTTCTTGGGCGCCCTGAAGGCTTCTTCACAACAATTGAACCACTCTCCTTGAAGTTCTTGATGATCCGATAAATGGTTGATTTAGGTGCAATCTTACTGGCAGCAATATCCTCGCCTGTGAAGCCCTTTTTGTGCAAAGCAATGATGACTGCACGTGTTTCCTTGCAGGTAACCACGTTTGACAGAGGAAGAACAAGGATTCCAAGCACCACTCTCCTTTTGAAGCTTCCAGTCTGTTATTTGAACTCAATCAGCATGACAGAGTGATCTCCAGCATTGTCCTCGTCAACACGCACACCTGGGTTAACGAGAGAATCACTGACATGATGTCAGCTGATCCTTTTGCGGCAGGGCTGAAATGCAGTGGAAATGTTTTGGGGGGATTCAGTTCATTTGCATGGCAAATGGGACTTTGCAATTAATTGTAATTCATCTGATCACTCTTCATGACATTCTGGAGTATATGCAAATTGCCATCATACAAACTGAGGCAGCAGACTGAAAATGTATATTTGTGTCATTCTCAAAACTTTTGGCCACGACTGTAGTCCAACGCTCTAACCACTAGGCTACCTGCCTCCCTAGTGGTTAGTAACATCATATTGGTCATTCATATGGGCACAGAAGACATCAAACATTTGTTTTACTTCATTTTAAAAGCTGCCCAGAGAGGATATTGTTTTTATGGGCAGAGGCAACTCATTCCACTCTGAGGCTCCAGTATACAAGAAAGTAGCTTTCCAAGCACACCTGATCTTGTGCTGTGATTCACTCTGTTAGGGATACACGCAAAGTAATCATTTAGATGTCTGGACACTGTTCTTAAGAGGATCAAGTTTAACCAACGCATATTATACTCTTGTGCCAGGACATAATGTTAGGCCTTGGCCTCAATGAAAACAGGGATACCACCACTGGATTGTAGTTTAGTTTGAAGGGGATTTTTGTCATCTTATCAGGCGCTTGATGTGCGGTTTGAACATTTAATTCAAGGTAAATGTGACATGAAATCCATTTCTGTAACTTGATGACAGTAGAATGTTCTAATCTAGAGCACACGATATTGTTGCAATGATAGGATACAGTATCTGTCTCTGACATACGTCATTTGTCTATCAATATTATGCAAATCTCACTTCTTACAATGTAAAGCATAAGTAAGATCAAGGAATATATTTTGCTGCAATCTGCCATACTACAGGATGAGACTTTTGTCATTGATCATTGTTTGTTCTAAAGCCTTTATTTGACCCCTGTTTGTGTTGGTGTGTGCATGCTTGTGCGTCTCTCCATCCGTCTGTCCCTGTAGGAGCTGACAACCTATAAGAAGCAAGGTCCAGGGTTCCTGAGCAGGATGGGGGAAACGGTGCGAGCGGTGGCTAACTCAGTCAGAGGGGTGAAGAACCGGCCAGAGGAGTTCACCGCCATCCATGAGTACGTAGAGGATTTCAGCAACAAGATCAGCTCCCTGGACAAAGTCACCCAGAGGATCGTCAAAGAACAGAAAGGTAAGACCACAGAGTTAAATATTACTATATAAACATACCACCTAACTAGTTAATACTATTATGGGTACGCACACTGGATTACGTTTGAATGTAGTGTTTTCAATCAGGCTTGTACATCGCTCCATTTCAAACATAGAGAATGATAGAGGACTCTTGTTCTTTGTATCTGTCCTATTATGGTGTCTGAGCGCACGTGCAGTGACATTGAGGCAATCTCCATTTTGAAGTTGTACATTTTCTTCTACTTTTGTGAGTCGGTAAAAAGCTGAAATGGTGCATACTTCCACCTGGAGTGTGTATGAACAGGTATAAAGCCAAGCGTGGCTATTTACAGCCCCATCCAGTTATGGAATATTTGCTCATGAGGATAATTAATTGACTGATGACCACGATCAAATTGTCATCCTTCATTAACCCATAGGAAGTCTCACCCAGTTGACTACTTCAAAATGGTGAAAGTCCTCAATGCCGCTGCCCATGCTAAAACAATCCTCTATCTCTATGGTCTCAAAGGACCTGGAGGAGCTGAAGGGTAGGGTAGTTGACAGTACATATAACTGTTTGTCTCAGAGTATCTGGAGGAGCTGAAGGAGTACGGGCCCACCTACACCCTGTGGTCGGGCTCGGAGGAGGAACTAGCAGAGCAGTTAAAAGGTGTCGCCGGCTGCATAGAGAGGTGCTGTCAAGAGACCGAGGAACAGGTCGGCCATCTCTCAGACACCCTGGTGCCTGTTTTACACGAGTATGTCCTGTGTGCTGAGACACTTAAGGTAAGACAGCTCCTCTGCAGTAAGACAGTAATGGAAATCGTTTAACCGGCTGTTAAGCGGCATTTAGATGTCATTAGTAGGCCAAATAATAGCCCAGCACTGTGCAGTACTTGCTAAACCTGTAATGTTGATGAAACATGAAAGGCTTTGACTTAACTTGCCCCCATCACCCACACATATTTACATAGTCTACGTACACAAACATACTTACTGTGTACACAATATCAAGCCTAATGCATCGTTTTGTTGGGTTTTCAGGAATAAGCAATGATCACCACTAGATAATTTTATTTTCCTTTTTTCTAGGCAGTATTGAGACGGAGGGATAACATCCAGGCGGAATTTGAGGTCAAGAATGAAGCTCTGGCCACCAAGAAAGTTGACCGAGATGCAGTAAGTGCAGTATTGACTTTTTATAAATGTAAGTAATTTAGCAGACGCTCTTATCCAGAGCAACTTTGTTAGTTATCTTAAAATGTATACACTAAGTGGGACAACCACATCTCAGTCATAGTAAGTCCATTTTTCCTCAAAGTAGCTATCAGCAAAGTCAGTGCTGGGGGGCGGATTTGAGTGTTAGTTTAGGACAGGTACGTTTTTATTCTATAATATTTGATATGTACCTTCTATAAGCCATCAGGCAGCCTCCCTAATGCTTCAGTGCAATTTCCCAGAGATTAGGAACAGTAAAGCTGTGCTGCATGAACGGCCTCCTCGTCACCTCATTTTAAATCAAGCTGTCTTCAGCCAGAGGAGGAGCTTTGGCGATATTGGAAAAGGCCTCCTCTGAGGATTATCTAAATATCTCCGGATAGTTCAGGATGTCCCTCTTGAGCTCTTGGCACACTTCAGGAAACTGGGTGGTAAATATTGTCTAATAAAGCCTTGATAATCATTGCGTAATGAAAACTCCCACATCTATCGACGTCTTACATCGAAATGCCACTGACTGGTGGTAAGATCTGAGATGGATGGAGAATAAAGAAAGGGGTAGAGAGGACAGACCTGTTAAGGATTATTGCTGTTCAAATCCTGTGGGTGTCCCTGGTTCCCTCCTAGCTTAGCAGTGACCTTTTTACCCTGAGATTTTAATTAGAGAGCTGGCTAAGAAATCACCTATGGATTTCCAACAAAGCACTGTAATAGTGTGTGTGAAACAATGGGATCTAGAGTTCTAGAACAATGAAGGACTGTGAGGATAAGGTTTACAGTGCTTTGTGATTGAGTCAGAATGTCAAACTTACTGTATGCTTTTGTAGCAGGTCCCAGTGTTTCACCTAATAAACACAATAACTGAGTAAGGGATCTTTCATGCAGTTTCACCTGAAAAGACTATATGCAAAATAAGATTAGGCTACATTCATGTGACTGTCTGACATAGTATGCCACCCATAGTATGTCATAAAGACAATTCTGATATAAACAACTAGGCATATACAACCTATGTTGACAACTTGAACATTTTCTGTCATTAGGTATAACATAGTCGTAACTTGTCTGTCAAAATGAGACAGCAGAGGGGCACAGCATTCAGGCCCAAACTACCACACCTATTAGTGCGGTCATCACCTTGTACTTAACTGTTTTTATGCCACTGCTTATAGCAGATCTGGGATCAGCTTCCCCTTCCCCAATCCTAACCTTAACATTTTAGCTGAGAAAAATACAAAACTGACCCAAGATCAGCATCTAAGGGCAACTTCACCATGCAGACATGAGCATTTATTCCTGTTCCTGTTGTTGTGGCTTTTGCCCTCTGACCTCTGTGACATCCTGAACTTCCTGTGATGTGACTGGAGGAGTCTAGTGATCTAGGTTTTGTGTGGGGGAGCCTGCTGGGTAAAAACCCTGAAGAAGCCAGACGTCAGAGGCAGGAGAGACTTGATGGGGAGATTGAAGAGGTACAGCAGACTGTAGGGCATGACAACATGCAACTGTACTACACGTTATGGGCTCACCAGCTTCTGCTTAACTTGGCTTTGTGTGGAGCTTTTAGCTTTCCCTTTGCTGAATGGACATGGTTGAGATGTTAGCTTTTTCAAAATGAGCAAAAGTATGACACTAGTCATATTCAAATAAGTCAAATAAGCTAATTATTAACACAATTTAATTAACACAATTTAAAATGCTATCAACTTGTCCATTCAAGCAAGCAGTGGTTGAGCAAGTCTCGCCTTTATTTAACGGCTTGTTTGTGCTGTACATAGTTCCCTGGACAGTAGTTCTAGGTTATCCTGACCCTAACCTCTAACACTTTGGCTGGGTTTGTTGGATGCTGTTTCTGGCCTAACTCATAGATAGTGCATTTAACACTGACTGGCTGTGGTTTGAAGCAGGATGCCATATTTCCGTTTCCCAGTACAACAGGTCTGGAGAGAGGATGCTGTATCGTGCTTTTCTCAAAGCCTTGCCAAGGTGCATGAAACTGGGAAACGGCTGGACATAAAATTGTAATGTATTTGAACCAGAAGATGGCAGTGATGCTTCAGTCAAGAAACATTTGAGAAGGGGAATCTTTTGGGTTGTAATTATGGAAAAGGTTAACATAGCGTGCGCGTGACCCTGTGCGTGTGTGCGCGTGACTCTGCACGTGTGCCCCTGTGCGTTAGCGCGCGACACGGGAACACACTGGGTCGCGCACGTGCGCGCACACACTGAGTCGCGCACACAAACACACACAGGGTCGTGCGCACACACACACACACAGAGGGTCACACGCTTATGTTAACCTTTTCCATAATTACAACCCAAAAGATTCCTGTGTGTGCCTGCCCGACTGACCAACCCTGTGTGTGTGTCCCTGTTCCTAATGATGTGTCCACATTGCCACCTGGGAGATAAATGCTGGTCCAGACATGGCAGCTAAGCCTTTACCCCAGGTCTCAGTCTGTCTCCCCAACCTCCCCCGTTACACATGACAAGCTCTCCTAATCAACACACACACCCCGTCAAGTCTCGCATCGATCCCCTTCTTAACAGGACCAGAGGAGTGCCAACGCCGCACAACCCTTATCAGCTCCACCTGTCAATATCCACCTAGTCTCAAATGGAGCCATGCATATCTGAGCACTGCTAATTTGGCACCAAGGTCTCCCTCAGGACCCTGTGTCTTCTCCCTGTGTATCTGATTTAATTATTCAATAATTTCCTCTGTGTGTTTTCTGATAGACAGTCATATGTTTCAGGGCTACGGACTGAGACTGTTGTACTCTAGAGGAAGTTCTTGTTTAGAGGAGAGACTGGGCTGGTTAGGTAGGACCGTGAGATAGCTGATGAATCAATAACACTGCAGTAAACAGGACCATTGAGAGAGATTGCTCTCCAGAGGGGTGTATGTATCACAAAGTAGCAGGAGCAGCAAAATTGGCCAGCTAACTTTGATCAACATTTACTTTATCACAAAGCATTATCAGCTAATGTGGATAAACATTGATGTATAGTCTACCTTTTGATATGTTTTAAATGTCAACTGCCCGAACTGGATTAGTACGTTAGCCAGCTAACTTGGATAAACATCCACAAGTTTTTATCATTAGGCTATATCACATGTGTGTGCGCACAACCATAGGATTTGCCAAATAATAAACCACTAGCTTAATGGCTTTCATTTTTTATGTCAATGAAATGACAACACAAATGTATTAGCATTGGAAAGCCTGATTTGGGAGCTATCCAAGGAGGAAGTAATCTCAATTAGCCTTGCCTATGAATCAGTTAGATTATAACGCTATGTTACATTTACTACTACTGTCCCTGCGTGGTGAGATTATTTAATGCTTCCATCAGACCAGAAGCTATTTATCAGCAGTTTTCAGGGGCACGTTGCTGTGTCCGAATACCCATACTAGCGTACTACATACTTAAACTGCATACTACACTGAAAAATATAAACGCAACATGGAACAATTTCAAAGATTTTACTGAGTTACAGTTCATGTAAGGAAATCAGTTAATTGAAATAAATTCATTAGGCTCTAATCTATGGATTTTACATGACTGGGAATACAGATATGAATCCGTTGGTCACAGATACCTTAAAAAAAGGTAGGGCCGTGGATCAGAAAACCAGTCAGTATCTGGTGTGACCACCATTTGCCTCATGCACCGCAACACATCTCCTTCGCATAGAGTTGATCAGGTGGCTTTTTTTCTGGCCTGTGTCGTGTTGTCCCACTCCTCCTCTTCAGTGGCTGTGCGAAGTTGCTGGGAACTGGAACACGCTGTCGTACAATGTCGATCCAGAGCATCTTAAACGTGCACCTGTGTAATGTTCATGTTTAATCAGCTTCTTGATATGCCACACCTGTCAGGTGGATGGATTATCTTGGCAAAGGAGAAATGCTAATTAACAGGGATGTAAACAAATTTCTGCACAACATTTGAGGAAAATAACCTTTTTGTTATTTTTAAATTATACTGTTCAAAAATATAAGCACAACATTTAAAGTGATGGTCCCATGTTTCATGAGCTGAAATGAAACAATCTGACCTTTTTCATATGCACAAAAAGCTTATTTCTCTCATTTGTTGCACAAATTTGTAGTGAGCATTTCTCCTTTGCCAAGATAATCCATCCACCTGACAGGTGTGGCATATCAAGAAGCAGGATCGTCTCAATGGTGGTGGGGGGGGTGTTGAGTACTTCTGTCGGTAATAAAGCCATTTTGTTGGGGAAAACTTATTCCGATTGGCTGGACCTGGCTCCCCAGAGGGTGGGCCCACACATGGCTGCACCCCTGCCCATTCATGTGAGATCCAATGTTTAATGAATTTATTTCAATTGACTTGATGTCCTTATATGAACTGTTACTCAGTAAAATCTTTATTGTTGCGTTTTTATTTTTGCTCAGTGTATTTGGACGCAAGCATGGGTATTCGGACATGGCCACTGTCTTAAATAAAACTGTCAAAATAAAGAAAGTCGCATATATACATATATACTCTCCCAACAGTTTAATGGGTATTTACCAACGTTTCGGCATCACTGTGCCTTCCTCAGACCCTGAGACCCTGAGACCCTAGTTCCTCAGACCCTGAGACCCTGAGACCCTAGTTCCTCAGACCCTGAGACCCTAGTTCCTCAGACCCTGAGACCCTGAGACCCTAGTTCCTCAGACCCTGAGACCCTAGTTCCTCAGACCCTGAGACCCTAGTTCCTCAGACCCTGAGACCCTGAGACCCTAGTTCCTCAGACCCTGAGACCCTAGTTCCTCAGACCCTGAGACCCTGAGACCCTAGTTCCTCAGACCCTGAGACCCTGAGACCCTAGTTCCTCAGACCCTGAGGAAGGCACAGTGATGCTGAAACGTTGGTAAATACCCATTAAACTGTTGGGAGAGTGTATATAAGTAGTGTGCAACTTTATTTTGATAGTGTATAGTTTATTCGCCGTTAGTCAGCACCTCCACACAAACTTTTTTCTGGGTGTGCGCCAGCTCATGTTTTTGTATTAAATAAAACTGTCCCCATCATGTGAGGTCTTTGGGTGAAGGTCTTCTTGCTCTAAGTGTTATGTATGTCCAGGTTGTTGTGGTTGATGTGAAGGGATATTGCACTGTAATATGTAATGTTGGTAGGAGGAGGAGGATGGTGATGATGATGCTTATGTGTGTTAGCTGAAGGAGGAGATTGATAAACTGGAGGACCGTGTGGAATGGGCCAACAACGCTCTGAAGGGGGACTGGGTCCGATGGCAGAGGAGCATGAGAGGAGACCTCAAATCAGCCTTCCTCTCCACAGCAGAGAAGAACGTAGACTACTACGAGAAGGTGAGATACAAGATACTGGTTAGCGGGAGGGATGGATGGATGGATAGAGGGAGGGAGGGAAAGTTGGATAGAGAGACTTGATATGGGAGAAAGAGTTGGATAGACGAGTCGAATAAGAAAGAGAAGCGGGGTTGGGTGTGAGACCTGTTATTAGCAGAGTGGGAGTTTGAGGCGATGGAAGAGAATAAGAAAAAGGTAAATTAGAGAAACAGAAAAGCACTCTGAGAATGTGAGGAAAAACTAAATCAATTGTGTGTCAGGGAGAGAACTCCCCTGACTGGTTCATTTTGGGGAAATGAGAGTCAGATCTACACAACAAAAATATTTACAGTGGTAATTTACAATGTATCTTTTATAGATATTTTTGGGATGGATTATAACCGTAAATCATTCAATGCAATTTCAGCAGAAATATGGTTCTCTGCTGTGCATTTTTAGTCACTGTCTGGACGACTGCCAGTAGAGGGAGGTAGTACCTCATTTTTATTCACACTCACAAATTACTGTCAGTTCATAGAGGTTGTAAATGCAGATAATTCCAGTATAAATTGATGCTTCGTATTATGGATATCGTAAATAGTATGTAGACATCAGTGGCGGTCGGTGACGTTTAAAATGAGGGAGGACGATCATGTTATTTAATGAGCATGGCCTTATTTCTATTAAAGCATACTGGATGACTGATATTCATATTTCATTCACCCAGCTCTGTAACATTGATAGGTTTAGGCTACTACGTGATACTCAAATATTCCTTATACCCATCATGAGGTTGCTACAACCTAGCCTACATTGTTGTCACCATCTTAGCTAACGTCAAGTCAACATAGCTACTAGGAAAAACGTGTTAGAAAACCCGCTACAATCATGCAGTACAGTTAACAAGCAGTTTAACAGTTACACAGTGGCGGGCCCTGGTGGCAATACATTTATAAAACCAGAAGCTTACCTTGACATGGAAGAGCATTAGTGTTGGATAGCCATAACCAGCTGGCTAACATAGCATCCCTCTCTGTTTGAGCCAGGTGTTTGAGTAGGCTAAACTAGCTAGCTGCATTGGCTAGCTAAGTGAAAAAAATGATGTAATAATAATATAGCTAGCTCTTTCTCTTGCGTCTCCTTAATTTTTCAGAAATGAATTTGTTCAAAACTGTTCATCTATTGTCTTTCTCTCTGAGTCAACTACTCACCACATTTTATACACTGCAGTGCTAACTAGCTGTAGCTTATGCTTTCAGGACTAGATTCATTCACTGATCCTTTGATTGGGTGGACAACATGTCAGTTCATGCTGCAAGAGCTCTGATAGGTTGGAGGACATCCTCCAGGAAGTTGTCATAATTACTGTGTAAGTCTATGGAAAGGGGTGAGAACCCCGAGCCCACTAGATTTTGTATTGACGTCAATGTGCCCAGAGGAGGACGGAAACTAGCTGTCATCCAGCTACACCACGGTGCTACCCTACAGAGTGCTGTTGTAGACCATCATTGCAACAGTGTGGTTTAATCAATTATTTGGTGATGTGAATATATTTAGTATAGTTTTATCTAAACAGTATCACTTTTTTAATGTTTCACTATAAAAAATGTTTTATGAAATTCACTGAGGAGGATGGTCCTCCTCTGAGGAGCCTCCACTGGTGGATGTTGGTTAGTCGGCAACCCAAGATTTGAACTATCTAAAACAAAGCTAAATGTCAATGATGGTAAGGTTTGGGAATGTTTATTTGATCTAGCTAAAAACTGAATTGCAGTATACAGACAAAATATTTATTTACAGGAAAATAAAGAGTGATGGATGAAGGGTTGATTGAAGCAGTTCGGGATGGAGTGGAGGGAGGGACGTCAATATTTATCAGTGTAGGGAGCATCACGGTAGCAGGCAGGGGATTCAGATGATCAATCAGACACGGACAAGTCCGGAGCCTCAGCCACGAATCTCGCAGTCACCGACCTAATGCCTTTCCATGTATAGCCACTTGGCTCAGTTGATATGTAGCTTATCCTCCAATACCTCCGATGGGTATTCAGTACGGAGTAGCTGCAGTTTCACTACGACGAGACATCGCAGTCCTCTCATCTCCTCAACCTCGAGTCGTTTTCATGGCAATGTCCCAAATGGGGGGGGGGACAATCCTAAAAACATCTCCCAATGTTCATTATTTACACGAATGATCAGCTTCTGGCTGCCGTTACTGCACCATTGTGATAAAAAAAGAGATGTGACACAAGTAAAATGTGTAACTATCCTTCTTTTAAATCACATTTTATAGATGTATTTAATAAAGCAGAATGTACACAGAATGGAAGCAAAAAAGAATGTTCTGTCATTTGAAATGTAATTTAAATATATAATTAGATTGTTACATGCACACAATAATGTAACATATTAGTTAGCGCACAGTTGGAGCCTATTCAACCACTGCTCCACTCCCCTGGTGACCAGTGGACAAACTCCACAGCCCTGGCCTCTAAACAAATCAAATGGAAACAAAAACAGCTTTAACCTCGCATGGATAACCAGTGCAACTCCATAGGATAGGGGCTTACAGTAGCTATTATAATTACTGTGTGTACGTTTTGTCACAGTTAGTAAATGTAGTCAAAATGACTGTCTCTTTAATGAGTCGGATGCTGCCTGTGAGATCTCAACTCACTTGTCATTCATGTTATTTGGTTCCCCTTCCATCCAATTTGTAGTTCTAAATGGTGTGTTGTCATCACGAACACAGGTTCCCTTGTTTTAATGATACCAATCCAGACATTCCATCAAGGATGAATATCTGTTCTTCTCTGCTGTTTATGATTGCAAAGTTAACACTCATTGCTATGCATTCTGCTTGACCAACCCCACCTGTGTTCTTCTTGGAGGAGACATAACAGCTGGTGCCAATCTTCCACCATCTGTCCAGTACAGGGATTCTCGTAGAACCTAAGCCTGATCTGTAGCTGGTCTCTCTCCGTAGTCGTGGCATTTAGACTATTCCTGAACTGATCTTTCTCGGTGGTCATCATTTTAAAACTATTCTGTAGCTGGTCTTTGTCTTTAGTCAGGTTGTTGTAACTGGTCTGTAGCGTAATGACCAATGACGCCATAGTAGACACACACGCCTGTGATCCCAACCAGTAGAAGAACACACAGCAGCCCCAAACACACTGCAGCATCTCTAAAGGGTCTCTTCTACCACCAAAATTGTTCTGAATGTTGAGCAACAACTAATTTTCTTGGAATGGGCATGAAGGCTCTTACATAGTCATACGTTGGGCCTTCAATGTCTGTGTTCTTTATTGCAGTAGGTTCATAGTCTTTTCACCTATTCACTCTGACATCTTCACGAACTTGTGCTCAACTATAGAAACGTGTACTGTTACTTCAGCTCTACTGTAGGTCTGTACATGCATGTCATCTCCCTGCCATGCTTCTGTGACTTACTGGAAGTGACACTGTTTTAACTGTCAACCACAGGACTGTGGCCACCACGTGACTCCCATTGGCCTTAGCTTCTAACCGAAACATGTTTGTTTCCCATAGTGCACCTTTATTTTAAACTATTATGACAAAACTGAGACTCAGCGATATGTTGCCACAAGCAGCGCCGCAGACATTGAGATGAGCGCAATGCAACACTTTTGTTTTCTTTTAGTTGCAATTTGTTGCAATTTGCGGGGCCCTTTGACTGTGCGAATAAAAAATGTATTGGTCTCATCGGTGCGAGATGCACGTTCATTCACCTCACTCAAAACGTCCTATTTATTAGGAGGCTAAAACCATGATTTGGTCAATCAGTGAAGTACAACTCTCAATTCTGAGCTCAATGGCAGCTAGAGCGAGCAAAATGTGCATCGGCCATTGCGAGTGCATAGGCCTCATTGGGTGGTAGGTTACATTTGTTTGGACATTACATTACTGTTAGATTAATACATGGCTACTAGCAGTGGGTATTATATTTAAACTTTGATCTAGCTAATCCGTTTTGAGTTTCCACTTACTCAGGTGTTGAATTAGCCCCCCCAAAATTGGCAGGCAAATGAACCTTTTTTGAATAAATATATACAGTATATATTTTGAATCACAACATAAAGCTGATGAAACAACGAATTTCTTTAATACCATCTCAGCATGATAACCGATAAATCCCAAAAGAATAGTATATTTCTTAATTACTCCTCAGCAGAGCAGAGAAAAATACTCCTCCACCCCCATGTATCCATAGCGCTCTGAATTTGAGTGGTTACATTTCTCTAGCCCCATCCCTCAGCTTTTTACCGAAAAAGCGTCAGGGAGAACACTTCTTTTGTTTAAACTTCGGATTGCAGCTTTAAGCATTGAAAGAACAAAATGGGACCCAGTGAATTTGTACATGCGTCATATTGAAGTTTAGAAGCTAAGGTTGATGGGAGTTGCGTGGTGGCGGCTAGAGTCCTAATGGTTTGACACTTTCTCATCCACTGTGGTTGACACTGTTGGCATGTTTTGACACCATCAGCCTTCAAACAGGAGTCACATTTCAACTTACCCTTTCTGACATGCAGCTGATGGCCATATAGGGGTCTTTTTTTATTATTAATGATGTCTGTGAGGAGTTATGTACAGGTGTGTGGTAATGTACAATACCAGTCAAAAGTTTGGACACCTATGCATTTAAGGGTTTTTCTTTTATTTCTTTACTGTTTTCTACATTGTAGAATAATAGGGAAGACCTCAACTATGAAATAAATCATGTAGTAACCAAGTGTTAAATCTCAAATTTTATTTTGATTTGTTTTTCAAAGTAGCCTTGCCTTGATGATAGCATTGCACACTCTTGAATTAGGTGTCCAAACGTTTGACTGCTACTGTATGTCTGCATTTTTCTCAGAGGTTCTTCACACCATGTGAAACCGTCTGGCAACTTTGTTAAAAGGGGATTTTTTGTTGTTGTTGTAAATGCTGGCGTGACATGCTTTAGATGGATACGGACACTTTATAGGTGAACTGGCTTGGTATTGAAAGAGGTACCGCAGCAGCCAATGTTACAATGTTTGACGCTCATATTCATTATGTTAACATGCACAGTAGGTAGCCTACTATTTAACCTTAAATACATTACAATTATGCACTCTTGTCTGACACCAGCTATAAACGGAGAGCTTGACTCCAAGCGAACAAGCAGACAACTCCACTTAGTATATTAGAGATGACATCCTTAGGCTGGTTCCTCTACGATCATCTCAAGGCGGTGTTTTTTTTAGTCATGGTACAAGTTTTGTACCATGACTGAACTATCCATTTTAATAAAAGAATAGGCAGGTTTCGGGGAAGACCTTGTGTTTTATGATGTCCGTGGTTATTTGCAATGTTTTTGTTCACCTCCCTCGGGGCTTCTGAAAATCAGAACGTGACACACATCATACTGTTCGAGTCGCCCCAAGGCTGGGCTCAACAAACACAACCCACTTAAGCATAGAGAGAGGGAAGTGGTGGAGAGGGCAGAGCGATTGAGAGAAAGTGTGTGATGGTGAACGAGGGACAGGTAGAGGACATAAGTGTGTTCTGTCTTTAATCAGGCCTGTGAGGTCAGACCTGAGTGTACAGTCAGACTATATGTTCCAGGTAATTCTGACAGGTAGAGAACACATGTTCTAATACACCTCAATCCCATGAAGAAAAAAGAATTATGGGAGAAGAGTATACTGTATCATATGATTCACAATGTAGCATAATTTATGAAGGGCAATTCTACAAGTATTTTTTTGTTGATGCGACAAGATTTGGGAAACGAACACAGCCATTACCTTTCTCTCCAACCAAGTTGCATATATTGAGGCGCAAACTGAATTGAAGAGGAGACGACGGTCACACTATATATATATATGGTCCGATATAAATGATCTACAGATGACATGTATTTAACATCTACAAACCATATAATTTAAAAAAACAAGTTACTGCCAGACATGACGAGGACTAAAATACTGCCTAGTTTAAAAAATCAAGTCAACTGATGTCTCCTCGCTGGACATTGTGCTGCTCAGAATGAATGAATGAAATGTGAGTTCTGTATGTGCTGGTATAATACTACTGTTTTATTAAGCACTTAATTTAAAATGTTTTTTTTTTTTTTAGATGGCCGTGAGGTGTTTTGGGTTTTTTGAGTTCCTCCTGTGTGCATTTTGTTGTAGACTATTCAAATAGTCTTACTGAGATCACGATTTGAAAATAGTTTTTTCTTGGCGGAACATCAGGAGCATGCTGGTGTTGTGTTAGTTTTGTGTACTTGTAGGAATACAAGGCAGCATGCTAATTGATCCAGATCCTCTAGACTAAATATGAACATGGCTTCAAGTAATCATCCATTAATACCAGGGGCGCAACTTTGATTTTAGAAGTGGGGGGATTATTATAAAAATATATAATTATCCAGTCGGATAAACACTCCAAACAGCCTACCCGGCCGCTCGGAGATGTCTGCAAGGTCCTAAAGCACACCGTTGCCTTATTTTGTATCACATTCCAATGATAAACTGGGGGGGCCAAAAATGCAATTTCAGAATGTGGGGGGTACATGTCCCCCACATCCCCAGTGAAAGTTGCACCCCTGATTAGAAAGTAGTCTTGTTTAGGCAAGATTGATATCCGATAAGCTCATCGCTCATGTTTTCTTGTATGGCCTGAAGGTAGCATCATTTGTTTAATGCTATATAGTTTGGGAAAAACTTATTCCGTTGTGGGATGCTTTGAGACCGATATCTCAGCTGCAATGGGTTTGTTGTGTAGCAGAAACGGAGGTAATTTGTCTTGATTGGTTCGCGCTGGCGAATTGGTGCACCAAGTAAAGACTCTCTCTGCATCCCAAATTGCCCTCTATTACACTTATGGTGCACTACTTTTGACGAGGATCCATAGGACTCTGATTAGAAGTTATGCACTAAATAGAGAATAGGGTGCCAGTTGGGACGCATCCTTTGTCAGGGATTGAAATGGTGGGACTTTGAATAAATTGGAAACTGCATATCCCGAGGCTGCATTCGTTGTAGCTGGGGACTTTAACAAAGGAAATGTAAGGAGAATTCTCCCGAAATCCACCAACACATCTCTTGCCCAACTCATGGGAGAAGTACATTGGGTCTTTGTTATTCTCCATTCCAAAACAGATACAAAGTGGACTGGTTGATTGAAGTAGGGTAATGTGTTCCAAAAACACAGTTTTGAATAGTGGTGTCCGTCTATTTGTTTTTACTGAATGTATGAATTACATTTTATTTCCGTGTCAGATCGCCAGTTGGCGTCCCATCCCTTATGGGATTAATTGACACATTAACAAACATTACAGTAATTCTCTGTGATAATTCAGTCATATTTATTCCGGTGTTCTTTGCAGTGCACACCGCATAAAGGGTGAAAAATAAATCAATGCATAATAGTAAATAAGGTTATCCAAGCAATAATTATAACCCTAGAGCAGTAAGAATACATAGATAAACAACAAAAGGCATTTGAACCCAGTCTGGCACAAAGAGATGGTTCAAGTGTGAGACAGGCCTACACACAATCTATATACTGTACATACGTGCAATTTGCATATTTTAATAATTTAATTATAGGTCTCCAATTTTCTCTTATTCCAGGCTTTATCTTAAAATTTCGCAAATGGAAATACACAATGGACAAACTATTTCAGTTTCTCCTCATGGCTCAGCCACATAATGCCAGGGTATATCTGGTGTGCTTTCTGGAGTAAGAGCAAGCGTATATTGTGGTAGAAAGGGCAATAGAATTTATTTCATTTTCTATTTCTTTGAGCTCGCAATAGTTACATAGTCTTCACCATTATACCAACCTGTTTTGGAGCCAGGCCTAAACTCCCAACCGTCCGTGCCCGACCTCACTAATGCTCTTGTGGCTGAATGCTGCGGGGACTTGCTTCCAATGTTCCAACATCTAGTGGAAAGCCTTCCCAGAAGAGTGGAGGCTGTTGTAGCAGCAAAGGAGGGACCAACTCCATATTAATGCCCATGATTTTGGAATGAAATGTTTGAGCTTTTGGCCATGTAGTGTATCTCTTGCACACATTCGCCCTTCATCAAACAAAAGGTTATCAATTTGGGTTGATGATTAATCTCCAACACCCATTTATTTTCATATTGCATCAGTTTTTTTTTAATAGCACCTATGTCTCCCTTAATTTGGTTTTCGTACAACTGTTCAGTCACTGTTGAAAAAGGTCAGATATTTCAGTGGTCCAGGCTCCCCCTATGGATAGATCCCATTAAAAAGTTAGCTGGCAATTGGTCTATTCCAAAGTCTCACCATATGCCTTCCATCACAGGTCACAGGGTTCCCGGCCCATGTCCCCAGTTATTACCAGAAAGGTGCAAACTTGTCGATACCTAAAAAATAACGTACTGCTCTGTTATAGATGTTTATTTTTTTTAGATACCTCTTAGCACCCCACACTCCTGCTGATGCAGTTTGGAATATGTGGCATAATCAATGTCTTTGAGTGTGTTTTTGTTCCTACAACTCCCCCAAGAGCTCTACTTGCTGAGTCGTCCAGGGCACATATAGAAAGGTCATATGTTCAACAAAATAAAGACCTAAATATTTATAATTGCTAGTAAACTCAAGAATTTCCTCACCAAAACCAAACCGATAAACACTTATCTTAGTACCTGGGTTTATAAAATGCAATATCTGTGTGGGTTTTCTGGTTGATCATTAGTCTATCTTTTGCACCAATTTACTGTACATAATACAGTATTTCTGCAGGTTATGTTCAGTTTCTTCCATCAAAATAATGTAATTAGCATATAAGAGGATACTTAGCATTTCATGTCTTACTCCAGTATTTAACTGTTTAATTTATTTTGCCAAATCATTAAGTAACATAGCAAACAGAGGCGGTGGTAAGGCGTCTCCTTGTTTTACACCTCAGAGTGTGGGAAACCAATCGGTACCATATTCATGAACACGCACATAGGCAGTTGGTGCTTTGTGGAGACTGGATTGCGTTACAAAATTTCCCATCAACCTGTCTTTATCAAACTATAGGCTAAAACATTCCCATTTTCAAAATCAAAAGCTTTCTGGAAATCAATGAAACATGAGAAAGTAGGCGTTTCCTGTTATTTTGACACCTTTTTCTCCCCTTACGGGCTCAGGAGAGGCGAAGGTGCGTCCTCCGAAACACAACACAGCCGAGCCTCACTGCTTCTTGACACAATGCCCGTTTAACCCGGAAACACCGTTTACCTGGCGACCGTGTCAGCGAGCATTGCGTCCGGCCCGCCACAGGAGTCGCTAGAGCGCGATGGGACAAGAACATCCTAACCCAGACAATGCTGGGCAAATTGTGCTCTGCCCCATTGGTCTCCCGGTCGCGGCCCGGCTGCGACAGAGCCTGGACTCGAACCAGAATCTCTAGTGGCACAGCTAGCTCTGCGGTGCAGTGCCTTAGACCGGAATCAATTTCGGAATAAATATCTGACTATTGTGAAGATATGATCGATACAGGCTCTGGATTTATGAAAAACATTTTGATCCTCCAAAAAGGTCATTAGCCTACTGTTGATGGCTGACTATAATTTATAGACCGTACTGCGTAAACTCATACCTCTATAGTTCAGTGGCTTTCTTTTGAAGATTTGGGAACGGGATTTACTATGGACTTATACCAAGTGGATGACGGTATACTGTAGGCAAAACAAATTTGTAGCAAATCATGTAGAAGTTAATTTAGGGGATTTTATGACTTTATTGTAAATCAATGCCAATGCTTTCCCATTTTTTGCAGCGTCAATCATCTTAACTTACACAGACAGTGCCTCATTTAGGTACAAGTTACATATATGAGAGTTCTGACATTGTGTTGTTTAGTTTTCAGGCAACATGTCTTTATAAAACTATTCCCAGAATATTCCACATTTTTGTTATCTGAGAACAAACTAGCAATAATTTTCTCCCACTCATTAACTATCTGTGTAATATCAGAGTTCAGCACCCCCTGCTCTTCCCTGACTTCCATTGGAATTTTCTTATGTTGTTTTGGTCATAACTTATTCATTTTGGTTCCAGAACTGGGTGTTTCTTGTCTATCTCCTCAAGATGTAATAACTGCCCTCTGATATCTGTTTGAATAGGCAGTCTTTTTTTTGCTTAACTGATCATTCCAATGAGGCTTGTTCGGCTTGTAAACTTTCCTGGACTTGGGTGTATTCTTTATCATTTTTTCTTCTCATTTCAGAATATATGATATCACAATGTTTCATACCACACGTCTAAATCAAATTTTGTTGCAGAGTTTCAATGAGTTCTTAGAGCTCTGCATTTTACAGAACATAAAGTTGTTTGGCACATTTTCTTACATTTAGGCCTATGTGTGTATTGTTTGCCCCGAGTGATGCACAGTGGTTGAGAAAGTTCATGGCCAACAGAAAATATCATAAATAAAATAGATCAAGAAGCCTTTCTCCAATTAAGTCAAAACATCTGCATTCTTCAACCATCTGTGTAGTGGGTAAAACGTTAAATGCAAACAAGTTTCTAGACATTTGTGGAGGTTAACTACAGTACACTGAACAAAATATAATATAAACGCAACATGCAACAATTTCATATAAGGAAATCAGGCTATTGATTTTCTTATATGGAATTGTGTACAGATCGTTGCGACATGGGACCGTGTATTATGCTGAAACATGAGGTAATGGCGCCGGAAAAATGCCATTGTTTTCGGTGTCCGTAGCTTATGCCTGCCAATACCATAACCCCAATGCCACCACGGGGGCACTCTGTTCACAGCGTTGACATCAGCAAACCGCTCGCCCACATGACTCCATACACGCTGTCTGCTATCTGCCCGGTACAGTTGAAACTGGCATTCATCCTTGAAGAGTACACTTCTCTAGTGTGCCAGTGGCCATCGAAAGTGAGCATTTGCCCACTGAAGTCTGTTACGATGCCGAACTGCAGTCAGGTCAAGACCCTGGTGAAGATAACAAGCATGCAGATGAGCTTCCCTGAGACTGTTTCTGACAGATTGTGCAGACATTTTTAGGTTGTCAGCTGTCTGGGTGGCTGGTCTCAGACCATCTCGCAGATGAAGCAGGATGTGTGAGGCTAGTTGGATGTACTGCCAAATACTCTAAAACGACCTTGGAGGAGGCTTATGGTAGAGAAATTAACATTTAAATTCTCTGGCAACAGCTCTGGTGTACATTCCTGCAGTCGGCATGCCAATTGCACACTCCCTCAACTTGAGACATCTGTGGCATTGTGTTGTGACAAAACTGTACATTTTAGTGGCCTTTTATTGTTCCCAGCACAAGGTGCACCTGTGTAATGATCGTGCTGTTTTAATGAGCTTCTTGATATGCCACACCTTTCAGGTGGCTGGATTATCTTGGGATAGGAGAACTGCTCTCTAACGGGTGTAAACCGCATGCACACAGTACATGGCCAAAAGAATGTGGAGACATGCTCGTCGACCATCTCATTCCAAAATCATGGGCATTAATATGGAGTTGGTCCCCCCTTTGCTGCTATGACAACTCCATCTGGGAAGGCTTTCCACTAGATGTTGGAAAGTTGCTGTGGGGACTTGCTTCCATTCAGCCACACGAGCATTAACTAGTCACTAAGCTCAGGGTCTTGGGTCAGAACCCCAGGTGGTGAGGGTAGGCAACAACACCTCCACCAGGCTGATTCTCAACACGGTGTGCCCCCTCCTGTACTCCCTGTTCACCCATGATTGCGTGGCTGCTGTTGCGCCTCTACAGCCTCAGGCAGCTGAAGAAATTCTGTAAGACCTCACAAACTTCTACGGATGCACCATTCAGAGCATTCTGTCAGACTGCATCACCGCCTGGTATGGAAACTGCACCTCCGCATGACTCTCCAGAGGGTGGTGCGGTCAGCCCAACGTATCATCTGGGGCCCGCTGCTTGCCCTCCAGGACATTTATAGCGCTCTTGTGTCAAAGGAAGGCCAAGACCATTAAGGACCTCAGTCACCCGAGCCATGGACTGTTGACTTGGTTACCGTCTAGCAGACAGAGTCAGTACAGGTGCATCAGTGCCAAGACAGAGACTAAGAAACAGCTTCTATTACCAGGCCATCAGACTGTTGAACAGCAATCACTAGCAGTCTACCAGGTGACGCACACTCACTCACACAAAACACATGTACACGCTATCGTACACACACACACCCACATCTTTGCTATGGCATTGATAGACATTGCAGCTCTGCTTCTAGCTCCTAAACAATTTTGCAGTATTTCTATATTTCTTACATTATTAGCCCAGAATGTTTTTTTTCTGTTATTACATACAGCCGGAAAATACTTTCTACAAGAATTTCGCTACACCCGCAATAACATCTGCTAAATATGTGTATGCGACCAATACAATTTAAATTTGATTTAACACCTCAGTCACAAACACATGCACACATAAACACACTCACAAACACTGTATCCCTGATATGGCTCATTGTAGTATTTCTACTACTGTACTTTGTATTTAGTTACACTGTTTCTACACACTGCATATTTATCTACTTGATTCTTGACATAGCTCACGAATATATCGACTGCTGTACGTATCATTCTGTACGTATCATTCTTAGTATGTCTTGTGGAAGTTATTTTTGGTGTACATACAGTGCTTTCAGAAAATATTCCCACCCCTTGACTTGTCTTACTGCCTGAATTGCAAATGGATTAAATTGAGATTTTGTCAATGGTTTTGTCAAATTGAGATTTTGTCACATTTGTAAAAATGTGCTTAACAAGTCGCATAGGTTGCATGGACTCACTCTGTGTGTAATAACGGTGTTTAACAGTAATTTTCAAGCCCAGATTCAACAAAGACCAGGCAGGTTTTCCAATTCCTCGCACTAGAAGGGCACCTATTGGTAGATGGGTGGGGGAAAAAAGCTCACGTTGAATATTCCTTTGAGCATGTTGAAGTTAATTACACCCAGTCACTACAAAGATACAGAAGTCCTTCCTAACCGCTCAGGGATTTCACCATGAGGCCAATGGTGACTTTAAATGGTATTAGAACTGAGGATGGATCAACAACATTGTAGTTTCTCCAGAATACTAACCTGAATGAAGCCTGTACAGAATTATTTTTTTATTCCAGAACATGCATCCTGTTTGCATTCCTGTAAAGATTAGAGAGGATCTCGTGTCAAATACTGTTGAAGTAATATGGCTACAGGTTCATCTGCCTCACTTAAAGCCCATTCTGGTGGGAAGCTGTTATAGACAAGTGCTAAAAGTCAGTATCTGGATTACGTGTGAAATGCTTGATAATGTATGTGATATAAACAGAGGTATATTTTCTGGGTAGTTTAAAAATATTGACTGACTTTCATCAAGCTGCCCCCTCAAGAAAAAGCTTTAAACTGTAACCAGTGCCTGGGCTCCCGAGTGGGGCCGTGGTCTAAGACACTGCATCTCAGTGCAAGAGATGCGTAACTGGTTTTAATCCAGGCTGCATCACATCCGGCGGTGATTGGGAGTCCCATAGGGCAGCGCACAATTGGCCCAGCATTGTCCGGGTTTGGCCGCAGTAGGCCGTCATTGTAAATAAGAATTTGTTCTTAATTGACTTGCCTAGTTAAATAAAGATTAAATAAAAAAATAACCTGAACCAGGTTTTTGTTTTCAGTCAACCTATCAGGGTAGTTACAAACAGCACAGGCATGCAATCAACATGTATTGATCACATCTTTACTAATGCTGCAGAAATTAGCTTGAAAGCAGTATCCAGATCCATCTGATGTAGTGATCACAATATAGTAGCCATATCTATGAAAACCAAAGTTCCAAATGCTGGGCCTAATATAGTGTATGAGGGTATACAGTAAGTTTGTAGTGATTCCTATGTTATTGATGTAAATAATGTCTGTTGGTCCGTGGTGTGTAATGAGGAGCAAACAGACACTGCACTTGACACATTTATGAAAATGCTTATTCCAGTTGCTAATAAGCATGCACCCATTAAGAAAATTATTATAAAAACTGTTAAATCCCAGTGGATTGATGAGGAATTGAAAATTAGCAAACTTATTGCAAATTGAGAAATCATGTGACTAAACGGAATAAAAATAAGAAGAAACTAAGATGAATGACAAAGAATAATAGTAAAAAGCTTTGGAGCACCTTAAATTAAATTCTGTGAAAAAAAGGCAAACTCAGTTACATCATTCATTGAAACAGATGGCTCATTCATTACAAAACCAACTGATATTGCCAACTACTTCAATGATTTTTTTTCATTGGCAAACTTAGGCATAAACATGCCAGCAACAAATGCTGACACTAGACATCCAAGTATATCTGACCAAATTATGAAAACAAGCATTGTCATTTTAAATTCCGTAAAGTTAATGTGGAAGAGATTAACAAAAATGTTGTCTATCAACAATGACAAGCCACCGGGGTCTGACAACTTGGATGGAAAATTACTGAGGATAATAGCGGACGATATTGCTACTCCTCTGCCACATCTTCAGTTTAAGCCTACTAGAAAGTGTGTGCCCTCAGGCTTGGATGGAAGCGAAAGTCATTCCGCTACCTAAGGATAGTAAAGCCCCCTTTACTGGCTCAAATAGCCAACCAATCAGCCTGTTACCAACCCTTAGTAAACTTTTGGGAAAAATGATTTGACCAGATACAATGCTATTTTACTGTAAACAAATTGACAAACTTTCAGCATTCTTATAGAGAAGGACATTCAACAAGCACAGCACTTACACAAATGACTGATGATTGGCTGAGAGAAATTGATGATAAATATATTGGGGGGGCTGTTTTGTTAGACTTCAGTGTGGCCTTCGACCTAATCGATCATAGTCTGCTGCTGGAAAAATGTATGCGTTATGGCTTTACACCCCCTGCCATATTGTGGATAAAGAGTTAGTCAGGTAACAACACAGAGGGGGTTATTTAATCGAAGCCTCCAACATAATCCAGGTAGAAATAGGAATTCCCCAAGGCAGCTGTCTAGGCCTGTTACTTTTTTCAATCTTTACTAACGAATTGCAACGGGCTTTGACGAAAACCGGTATCTATGTATGCAGATGACTCAACACATGTCAGCTACTACAGTGACTGAAATGACTGCAACACTTAACAAATAGTTGCAGTTAGTTTTAGAGTGGGTGGCAAGGAATAAGTTAGTCTGAAATATTTCTAAAACTAAAAGCATTGTATTTGGGACAAATCATTCACTAAACCCTAAATCTCAACTAAATCTTGTAATAAATAATGTGGAAATTGAGCAAGTTGAGGTAAATAGAGCCATGACTACATGGAACTCTATTCCACATCAAGTAACTTATGCAAACAGTAAAATTAGATGAAAAAAAATAATATATAAAAAAATTACCTTATGGAACAGCAGGGACTGTGAAGCAACACAAACAGGCATAGACGCATGCACACACACGATAGCATACGCACTATACACACGTATACATGGATTTTGTACTGTGTATATGTGGTAGTTGTGGAGTAGGGGCCTGAGGGCACACAGTCTGAATGTATTGTAATGTTTTTAAAATTGCATAAACTGCTTTAATTTTGCTGGACCCCAGGAAGAGTATGGGGATCCATAATAAATACAAATAAGGCACTAAAGTAAAACTGCAAAACATGTAACAAAGAAATTAACTTTATGTCCTGAATACAAAGTGATATGTTTGGAGGCAAACCTAAAACAACACATTACTGTGTACCACTCTTCATATTTTTAAGCATGGTGGTGGCTGCATCATTATGGGCATGCTTTTCATCGGCCAGGACTAGGGAGTTTTTTGTGGATAAAAAGAAACCGAATCGAGCTAAGCACAGGCAAAATCCTAGAGGAAAACCTGGTTGTCTGCTTTTTAACAGACACTGGGAGATATTCACCTTTCAGCAGGACAATAACCTAGAACACAAGGTCAAATATACATGAGATGCTTACCAAGAGGACATTGATTGTTCCTGAGTGGCCTAGTTAGTTTTGACTTTAATCTTCTTGAGAATCTATGGCAAGACTTGAAAATGGCTGTCTAGCAATGATCAACAACCAAATTGACAGAGCTTGAATAGTTTGTAGAAGAATAATGTGCAAATATTGTACATTTTGAATTTAGGCAAAACATAAAATGTGGAAATTCAAGGGGTATGTGTACTTTCCGAAGGCACTATGTATAAGTTGCAATTTGATTACTGTTAGTGCCATTTGGGATGAATCCAATTAACAACCCAACTTTCTTGATCTCTAGTTTTTTGTACTTGTTTTTACTTGTTAATTATTTGTGTACTTGTTTGACTTTTTACTGCATACTTAGGAGCTAGGAACATAAGCATTTCGCTGCACCCGCAATAACATCTGCTAAACTGTGTATGCGACCAATAAACTTTGAGTTGATTTTATTCAGGTGTTGAAGGCGGCTGGTTGATGAGTGTGCTGTGGGCTTTGTGAATAATTCATGTAAGACCTTTAATAAGAGAAGAGTCTAGGAGGTCCACACTGGACACTGAGAATCCAGGATGAGAGGTGTGAGGGGTGGCAGCAGTAAGCCTGGGAGGGAATGCTCTGTGCCCCTCATCTACCTCGCACCACCACCCTACTGCATTCTTCACCCTGTGGTACTGCCAATGCAATAACCTGGCCCTACTGGTGAGACGGAAAAGGAGAGGAGGAGAGCAGGGATGGCTGCGTGACCGTGAGAGAGGGGTAGATAAAGGGAGGAGTTAGATGGAGGAACTGGGGGAAGGAAGATGGGATGAAAGGAGTCGGATGAATGGAGGTTCGGACTGGGAAAGAGGGGGAAAGGGTTGTACTCGGAGGACACAGTGAGGTGTTTGCTCTTGCTGAGATGGAATATTAACATCAATTATGGGCTCGGATAAATCTCAGGGTGCATGCTTGTCTGTGAATCATCAGTTTGCCTGGGGGTTATAGACCCACTTTCCATACTTTATTCCATACTTGTCACATTCAATCTTCTTATGACTGTGACCATACTGAGATACCCAGAGCCGCAGAGCTAGGTCACACAGAGGTCATAGTTTAGTTCTGACTATTACTGTACTGTAATAGACATTATTATTAGAATACGAAAAGCCCCTCAGACCAGAGATTATTTTTCAATGAATGTAACCGCCTTGTACCTTTTTTCATTTCAAAACCGATGCCCCCTCAAATTGTTTGTAAACAGGATTTATTATTTCCTACAGATATCGTGTCTCTGCATAAACGCTGACGGAGAGGAATATAGGAATATTTTAGATATCCATCTATTCTAATCGTAATGGTTCTTTGTTGGTGTACTATGAACTCTATATGCATTAGAAATCTGCCTGTTCGTCTCTGTACCCTCTCTGCAGACAGCACAGCAGCTGTGCATCGTACTGTCAGGTGGCAACATCAGAGGAACACCATGGTTACTCCATAGCAACTACTGTTTCTTCAATGATCTTGTTTCTTCAACTAGACATGGTTTTACTAACGAGGTGGTGTTCTAGATTTGCAACAATTATCTACCTTGTTCTTGTCACCTCTACCATGGCATTGACTGTCAATTCAACTCTTCTGAGTATCTGAATATTGACGTGAAGGAAGTCTGTGCTGAGCTCAAGTCCGTAACTTTCTTCTAGACTAGTGCTGCCTCTTGTGCATAAAGACGTGTGTGTGTGTGTGTGTGTGTGTGTGTGTGTGTGTGTGACTACGTGTGTATGTTTTCTTTTGCATCCACTGGTGTTCATATGTAGTGCTGCCTGATTATCTCAGTCTTCCGGCAAAACCACTGGAGCCTAGAGGGAGAAAAGGAGGATAGCTAATGATGTTAACGAAGCTAGAGGTCTCTTCCCCCCCCTTAACAATCTCCTTAATTAGCGTGCTAGTCACACTGCTACACAGGACCCATTACCTCAGCTGGAGCTGTCACAGGCTGTGTCAGGAACACAGCACTGATGGAGCTCCTCCACCAGACACACACACACACAGGCACTCCCCTGTCGGCGGCAGAGTGTGTATTGACATTTGCCTCTTTGGTAATGCATCGATAGCCACCCCTGATTGGATGGCGACTTATCACCCCTGTGGAGCTCTGTATCAGTGCACACGTCAGTCCAGACGTGCTGGGACCAAGGACAGATTATACCCTTCAATTTTGGGTCCAGTTATTCACTTCGTTATAGTTCAGGTACCTGTACATGTTGGTCATGTCATACTAAAGATGCACCGGCATTATGGGTGAAGGCAGAAGTTATGAAAAGAGACACCATAATGAACATCGGTCGTGCACAGGTGGATCAGCTGCTGGGTGTCGATGAACAGTGGTGATTCAACATGATCGCCGATGTTCTGTGGTCAGAGGCGATGGGATGGCCAACCGCTCATTATGGTGTCTTGTCCTTTACTGTGCTCAGGTGTGAGGTTTCTCTCTCTCTGCCTCCCACTGTACTGCCATAGGCCTTTTAGTGTTGCTTCAATCAGACAGTCATCCTCACAGATCCACTGCAAGGTATGAACTTAAAGGACTTTGGATCTCCGGGAAGAATGCTGCGTTGGCGGCAGGATTGTAGTTCTCTCCCAGTCGGGTCTTTAAATGGATTCCGCTGTCGCCTGATTCCCCTGAATGTTTTATTCAACAGTCTTGTCTTATCTGTATTTGAGGGCTTTAACACTCCATCTGGAAGGAAGGATAAATTGCACTGACTATGTATCGCTTTCTTCAACCACAATAATCCTTAAACACATGTAGTCTGTTATCTTGATAAGTACTATTCAAACCTGTTGATTGATCCCACAACATACTGTATCATTAAGTATACACTTTCAAGTTTGAGTAAACTCTACTCCAAGAAGGAGTTGGCTGTGGAAGTAATTTATATTAAAAAGAATTGTCAGCCAATGTTGTTTCACCTCTTTCCTCTGTGTCTTGGTCTTTCCTGTGATCAGCTCTGTGCATCTGCTCCTCCCATTTAGTATTCTAGCCAGCTGCTGAGTCAGACGTAGACAAATCTGCTATTCGCAATGTTTTCCCTCTGCTCGTGTGCTCTGTTTACCCCGTGTAGCTCACAGCAGCTCTGTAAAGCTTGTGGCCCCTGGTCTAGTCTACGGTAACTCTTCCCGCCCCCTCGCTTTTCGCCCCTCTCCCTGTGGTGTGCTCTCTGTCCCTGTCCTTGTATAACCCATGGCCTCTAGTGTACAGCAACTCTGTCCCGTCTCTCTAGTTAGCTCTGTCCCTGTATAACCTATTGTGTAAACCAGCTTTGTCCATACTCTGGTTAGCTCTGCGCTCTGTCCCTGTATAACCTATTGTGTAAAGCAGCTTTGTCCATACTCTGGTTAGCTCTGGCTTCTCTGGGCCCCGTCAGTGAGGCTGATGGGTAAAGGTCAGACTGAGTCTGTGTCCCGTGGTGAAGGTGTCATCATGATTAAGCACTAGTGACATGGCAGTCAGCTGGCAACCCACGAGAGCCTCCTGCCACTGTCATGTTGGCTAAGTTTGGAAGAGGAGAGAAGGGTGGAGTGAAGGGTTGGGTTGGGTGGGTGTGGAAGTTTGGGGTGAGAGGAGGCATGGTGAGAGGAGAGAGGGAAGGGGATGTTTAGAGGTTGGCTGGAGGGGGAGGATGGAGACAGAGGGAATAGGGCTGTTTGGGTGGGTGCTTGGCTCTGTTAGGGTCAGAACATTAATCACAACCTTGTCAAGTGACAAATAGATGAGACTGAAGTCCAGGGAGCAGCCGGAGCCTGTGAACAAAATTGGCTGCTGAATTGAGGCATGCCATGTGTGTGACTTACGGCGGCCATTAAACAGACAGCTATTACTTTGGAAGTTTAGATGACAGAGCGGAAGGTTTTATTGATGTGTGGAAACATACTGACTGGCTCGAAAGTTCAGAGCTGCCGTTTCAACTGAATGTGTGTGTGTGTGTGTGTGTTACCGGTCTGTCATAACTTGATGATGTGGGTGTTCTCTCCTCCAGTGTCTGGCAGTGTGGGAGACCTTCCTTCTCTCCCAGAGAACAGAACCCAGCGAGGAGACTGACAGAGACAACACCTCCTAACCCCCACGATGCACTTCTTCTCTGTTCCACAAACCTCTGCCCACCACCCTCTACCCAGGGGGCACAGCCAAAGACATCTTCCAACACAACCTGGAGGACTCCTGGAATTTAACCCTAATCATTCCAATGAAGCTTCACTTTAAAGTCACTTTAGCACAGACTGTGATAAATCTGAGAGATCTTTAAATATGCATGACCAGCCAGCCGCTGCCTTAGGGCTTCTGTATGTACAGCCCTGGATCTGAGGGTAGATATACTGAACACACTGATGGATCCACCATGATTTTCACAGCAATACGATGACATACTTTACTTGTTTACCTGTTTTACAATGACTCACTATGGTATTTTGATAACAGAAAATAAACTAGTGCCACATTTTTTTTTTTATACTATACACTTATTTTTCTCTTTTGTAAGCTTTAAATTGGGTTTTTAAGATGTTGGCATAATAAAATGGATTGCTACATTGTGTTTTCTCAGTGCATGGTGTTTTATGGAAGCCTAAGCTATTGGCTTGTAGTTAGTCTTAACAGCGAGTAGCAGCAGCCTCTAGGACTTCTCTTTGGACATCAATGTTATTTTCATGTAGCTGCTTGGGGGATTGGGGGATTTTCATGCTGTATGTGTGTGAGAACGGACAGTAGAGTAGGGATTCATGTTCCCTGCTTAACTAGGTTACCCACTCTAAAGGCCTAATCACATTAAACATTAAAGAACCCTCAAAATAACAGTGCCTTGAAATTAGGTCCTTTATCTGCACTTTTATTGAATGTAGAATGAGCAACGAGAGGAAAGGAAAAACACATGCTTGTTAAACCAAGAGCTGTGCTATAACCAGAGATACTTCCCAAATTGCACCCTATTCCCTATGTAGTGCACTACTTCTGACGGCTCTGGTCACAAGTCGTGAACTCTAAAGGGAATATGGTGCCGTTTGGGCCACATCAGAACTGGCGTCAATACAGTGTTACAAAGCATCCCGTTAGAATATAAAATTAGATTGCATGTGTGTGTGTTAATCAAGTTTTAACTATGGACCATGTTTGGTGGTTTCTCACGGACTCCTTTACCTCATCCACAGTTCCAACTGATTCATTTTGATCAAGCCATTCTGAATAACTAATAGTATACCCTTGAGGTGAGGAGGACACATCAACAGACAACCTGCACATGAAATGGCACGCTAATCTGTATTTCGTTCACTGCTTTACACCAGGACCCATAGGGCTCTGGTCAAAAGTAGTGTGCTACATAGGGGATATGGTGCTATTTAGGACACACTTAACCAGATTTCTTTCTCTGGCTATGCTGTAGTGAACGCTGGCCCTGCCATGTGGGTATGAATATTCCAGTAGCTCAGATGAACTTCCATGCGATGCGAGGCTGTGAGCAGCCAAGCCAAGCATGGCAGTATGGCAGGGCTTTCCGTGATGCCCGCATCCCTGCCCCACTGCCGGGTCAAGGAGGAGGGGTGCAGGGGGAGTCTTCCTCAATTCGCCATCTGATTCAACATTAGTCAAGATGGACACACAGGAAGCTGATGAATGAATGGAGAGGTTTAGCTATTTTAGGACGCATCCATAATGGCACCCTATTCCTTTTATAGTGCCCTACTTTTTAATACAAAAATATATATTTCACCTTTATTTAACCAGGTAGGCCAGTTGAGAACAAGTTCTCATTTACAACTGCGACCTAGACAGTTTTTTGACCAGGGCCCGTAGGGATCTGGTTTAATGTAGGGAACTATAAAGGGAATCGGCTGCCATTTGGGACATAAATGTAGAGTGCTAATGACTATCTGAGGGATGGACGTGTTCAAGTTTATTTTCCATGTTTAATGGATCCATTCAATGCTCACACAACAACCGTACGAAATATAGACTATAAATATACCAGTGCAACAACCAGCAATGAAATCCATAATAAAACCAACTAGAAAAATAATAAAGCTGATATAAATCAAACAATTTATTCATTGACTGGAGGACTTTCTCACAGAGACGGTGTTCAATAAACAATACTTTATCTTTTTGACATATACGCCTCTCAGAAGACATCATCTGTGTTTACACAATACAAACATTGACATTTTTGCTTTGGGGAGAGCAGAGATGGGCACACGGACACACTGTTTTAGACAGTTGGTGCCCAAAACAGTCACGTAGTTACTCCTAGTGAAAACATTTGAATTTGATTAATACAAGAGGGCTATAATGGCAACAGGAGTGCCTATCATCACCAGCATCAGGTGTGCTACAGTTTAGGCTGCTGAGGGGATGATGGCTCATACAGTAATAATGCCTGCAATGGAGAGAATGGAATCGCATCAAATCATGTGTTTGATGTATTTGATACCATTCCACCTATTCCGCTCCAGCCATTACCACAAGCCCGTCCTCCCAAATTAAGGTGCCACCAACCTGTGGTGTGCACAGTTCCAGAGATGGATAGTTAACACATATAGAGTGATACAGCCCAGTTGGCGCAGTGTCACTCACAGTCATTAGAATGTGCACTGGGCTCTACATCTAGCACTTCAAATAGCTTAGAGCTTTCACTGGTGGTGAGGTGAAAAGAGAGAGGGAGGTATAGCTTTACCATACACTACTGAATGGACTTTGAAGCTCTCTATTGCGGTATTCATGAAAAAATAGTCTTAGGGGAGTGGGGAAGGCGGTGGGAGGAAAAGAGAGAAAACAGAACAAATAGAAGGAACTTGTATTGTTCCATTTCATTTTTTGTCTTATTAAAATACCTGCACCAGCTCCTCTCCTCTCTCTCTCTGATCCCTCTGGCTCGGAGCGTCAAGCCAACTGTAACTGTGGCTAACTTCCTGGTTTCTGTTGTGTGTTGCGGTAATTAGAGTGGTGGGTGTGAAATTGATGCGTGGCGGTGGCAGGCGCTGGCAGGCATCGTGGTCATGTCAAATCCCTGGAACGCTCCAATGTGCAGACAGCAGGAGAATGTTATGACAGAGAGACAGAGATGGGCTCTGGCAAAGAACAGCCTAAAGGGGGGGAAAGGTAGAAGCTTATATTTTCTTCTTATTTATTTGTCTATTTTGGTCTCTAGATGTGATTTTTTCAATATGTCAAAATATGCCTGTATACAACATGATGAAGCAATGGAACATTTCACTTCTAGGAACTAATCAGTTAGTAATTTACCTTATCTAGTCATGCTATCGAAATAAATCAGAAAATACATTTTGTGTGCTTATCATTCAGTGCTGACGTGGATAATTATAGCAGATGTTCTAATGTAATCAGAATATTAAATCTTGGTCAGTGTACATAGTTTGTCCAAGGCAGAAGACCAGACTCCGTCTGACGTAATAGAACATAATGAACTGGACCCGCTAGGCACATGATGAAGTACTGCTGTATTTCCACTGTCATTGGTGTCGCTCTGATCTTCTTCAATGAGCTTCTATTAGACAGCGGGTGCGTCCCAAATGGAACCCTATTCTCTATAGTGCCATTTGGGACAAACCCACTGAGTCTGGGTAACCCTGCCTTCTACAATCTGATATCATCGCAGATTGCCGGTCTTCTCTAACCATTTAGTACAAATAACAACCCCAGGAGAAGCTATTTTGCATTATAAACAGCTTTTTGCTGTTTGTAGCTAACTTCCTTAGAATGGCAGTCAGCCAGTTAGACAAGGTTTAGACCAGAGAAGCGGTTACCAACACAACAGTACAACCCTACACCAGTGGTAGCCATTGTGAGGACAATGGAGAAAGTTTGGCATACAGACAGTACATGTATCTTCTATTCATCTACTGTTCACATTCAAGTTTAAATCCATACAGCCTGTTGAGGAGCTGTTTACAATGCATGAGCAAGGACTTACAAGGGATAAAGATAGTATTTTCTCACATTCTGAAAATAAGCTCCTGAGTGTTCTATTCTTGAGGTGTTTCCTGATAGGCATTAGAATGTTTTCATAGCGCTATTTACAACAGCATCATCTTGTGTAAAACACCATGTTGTTCACGTGACACACTTAAAGACTAACTGCTGGGATGTTTTGAAACCTAATTGACAGGGATTTTCAGAATGAATTTTGATTGTGGCGCCACCTTATCTTTCTCCATATCCCTCTTCTCAGAAAAGATGAAAAGAGAGAAAGAGAATCCTCTGTGCAGCGCTTGGGAGGGTTCCGAGCCAGATAATGGACCCAGCGGTAAGTAATCAGACTTTTTCACTCAGTCACCATCATTCAGTCTCAGAGCATAACAAACTCCAAAATCCTGATTCCAGCCTTTGCCTTTCCTGGAAGCGAAGCTCCATAACACAAGAATAAAAGGAAAACACATCCTTGTGTTCAGTAAATGTAACATGAATGGCTCATAAAGATAGTCAACAGATGCCGACAGATGTCCCCATGTTTGTGTGTGACCGCGGATTTGTGTGCATGTACGCGCATGCTCGTGCGTGTTTGCGTGCATGTTTTTTGACTGACTGACGTCCCTATGGCACTCTTATTTAATGTGGCTCTGTGTATGAACAGAGAGTGCAATAGCCAATACAGAGTGTGTGTGTGTGTGTGTGTGTGTGTGTGTGTGTGTGTGTGTGTGTGTGTGTGTGTGTGTGTGTGTGTGTGTGTGTGTGTGTGTGTGTGTGTGTGTGTGTGTGTGTGTGTGTGTGTGTGTGTGTGTGTGTGTGTGTGTGTGTGTGTGTGAGTGCGTGCGTGCGTGCGGCTAGGCCCAACTTCAGAGTGACACTGTAACTACAATGTGGGTTGGTTCGCCATATTGCTGTGCCTGTACATGTACAGTTGAAGTCGGAAGTTTAAATACACTCCACAAATTTCTTGTTAACAAACTATAGTTTTGGTCAGTCGGTTAGGACATCTACTTTGTGCATGACACAAGTAATTTTTCTAACAATTGTTTACAGACAGATTATTTCACTTATAATTCACTGTATCACAATTCCAGTGGGTCAGAAGTTTACATACACTAAGTTGACTGTGCCTTTAAACAGCTTGGAAAATTCAAAAAAATTATGTCATGGCTTAGGAAGGTTCTGATAGGCTAATTGACATCATTTGAATCAATTGGATGTGTACCTGTGGATGTATTTCAAGGCCTACCTTCAAACTCAGTGCCTCTTTGCTTGACATCATGGGGAAATCAAAGGAAATCAGCCAAGACTTCAGAAAAAAAAGTATGGTTCATCCTTGGGAGCAATTCCCAAATGCCTGAAGGTACCACATTCATCTGTACAAACAATAGTACGCAAGTATAAACACCATGGGACCACGCAGCCGTCATACCACTCAGGAAGGAGACGTGTTCTCTCCTAGAGATGAACGTACTTTGGTGCAAAAAGTGCAAATCAATCCCAGAACAACAGCAAAGGACCATGTGAAGATGCTGGAGGAACAGGTACAAAAGTATCTATATCCACAGTAAAACGACATAACCTGAAAGGCCGCTCAGCAAGGAATGAAGCCACTGCTCCAAAACCGCCATAAAAAAGCCAGACTACGTTTTGCAACTCCACATGGGTACAAAGATCATACTTTTTGGAGAAATGTGGGGGTTCTTTGCTGCAAGAGGGCCTGGTGCACTTCACAATATAGATGGCATCATGTGGAAGGAAAATTATGTTGATATATTGAAGCAACTTCTCAAGACATCAGTCAGGAAGTTAAAGCTGAGTCGCAAATGGGTCTTCCAAATGGACAATGACCCCAAGCATACTTCCAAAGTTGTGGCAGAATTTCTTAAAGACAACAGTCAAGGTATTGGAGTGGCCATCATAAAGCCCTGACCTCAATCCCATAGAACATTTGTGGGCAGAACTGAAAAAGCGTGTGTGAGCAAGAAGGCCTTCAAACCTGACTCAGTTACACCAGCTCTGTCAGGAGGAATGGGCCAAAATTCACCCAACTTATTGTGGGAAGCTTGTGGAAGGCAACCCAAAATGTTTGACCCAAGTTAAACAATTTGAAGGCAATATTACCAAATACTTATTGAGTGTATGTAAACTTCTGACTCACTGGGAATGTGATGATAGAAATAAAAGCTGAAATAAATCATTCTCTATACTATTAGTTATTCAGAACGGCTTGATCAAAATGAATCAGTTGGAACATTTATTCTGACATTTCACATTATTAAAATAAAATGGTGATCCTAACTGACCTAAGACAGGGAATTTTTACTAGGACTAAATGTCAGGAATTGTGAAAAACTGAGTTTAAATTTGGCTAAGGTGTATGTAAACTTTTACGTTCAGAAACACACATATTGCTGTGCCTGTACATGTATCTACGTTCAGAAACACACATATTGCTGTGCCTGTACATGTATCTACGTTCAGAAACACACATATTGCTGTGCCTGTACATGTATCTACGTTCAGAAACACCCATATTGCTGTGCCTGTACATGTATCTACGTTCAGAAACACACATATTGCTGTGCCTGTACATGTATCTACGTTCAGAAACACCCATATTGCTGTGCCTGTACATGTATCTACGTTCAGAAACACACATATTGCTGTGCCTGTACATGTATCTACGTTCAGAAACACACATATTGCTGTGCCTGTACATGTATCTACGTTCAGAAACACACATATTGCTGTGCCTGTACATGTATCTACATTCAGAAACACACATATTGCTGTGCCTGTACATGTATCTACGTTCAGAAACACACATATTGCTGTGCCTGTACATGTATCTACGTTCAGAAACACACATATTGCTGTGCCTGTACATGTATCTACGTTCAGAAACACACATATTGCTGTGCCTGTACATGTATCTACGTTCAGAAACACCCATATTGCTGTGCCTGTACATGTATCTACGTTCAGAAACACACATATTGCTGTGCCTGTACATGTATCTACGTTCAGAAACACACATATTGCTGTGCCTGTACATGTATCTACATTCAGAAATACCAATATTAGAGATGCTGCTTCAGCCACCCTGCAAAACTCATCTTGACCTTCCAGAATACAACAAACACGTTTTCTATTGCCAAGGAGGTTCAAGACTTCTTCTATAAGCACATCAAGCCCAACAGACAAAGGGACGAGCCGACAAATCTAGGCTAACCCCAATTTGGCTGGCTCAATATTCAGGTATGCTATCCACGCACAATCACGCAGCCTAGCTTATGGCTGTGATGCAGCCCTCAGCATAAGACAATGATGAGGACACCCCCTCAATGGGGTAAAAGGAACACTGTTATTATTGTGTTTGCTGAAGAATGGACTTTGTTATTATTATATTGCCTATGTTCCAGGGCATTTAGACAATGATGACTCCACGCCAAATTAATGAACATTGGACAACATATTGAAGTGCCATACAGACTGGGGTTGCTTCTTTCTGGGGCTGCATCCCTATGGGCTAAACTGTTTAGGATAGATTGTCAGTCGACTATGGGCTTCCGCACAATTCCTTTATTTAATTTTTATGTTTAACTTAATTTAGACCATATTGCTTATAATAATGAGGATATATGCCACCTGGATTCAGTCCTATGAAGCAAATTAAATTTGAAATTGTGTTTTTTACATTGGATAAAAGTAGAGACACAGAGCTATAAAATGGTATATCATACACTGCAGTTGAGGAACAATGGGAAAGTTATTCTGCTTTGTAAGTTGATAAAACTTGTAACCCCACTTTCGAGAAAATGGCCCATGAATGTTCTGGTACACCTACTGGAGAGCTCTTTGTCTACACGCATTCAGCATCGATCACACCTTCTTAAGCCTTAGCCCCACCCATCTCTTTAAGGATTCACATGTGAGGCCATGTGCTAAACAGAGTGAATATGGTAGTGTAGCAAACAACCAAAGATTTCAAGACAAAAAATTGTGAAAGTAGTAGTAAAAATACACTTTATCTAGTCCTTGGTCTATATCCTAATCTGACTTTGGTGCAGGTCATGTTGTTCTTCACATTACTGTCTCTGGTAAACACACACTACATAAAATAAAATCAAAGTTTATTGGTCACATGCACAGGATGCAGAAGGTATAAACGGTATAGTGAAATAGTTACTTGCATAGTGGAGTCTTTAGCTAGCAACAACTCATACTACCATGCAACGTGCATGAATCTGCAGGTGGATAAAACTAACCAACTATACTGAACAAAAGTATAAACGCAACATCCAACAATTTCATAGAGTTTACGGAGTTAGAGTTCATATAAAGAAATCAGTCAATTAAAATAAATTCACAGATACCTTAAAAAAAAAGTAGGGGCGTGGATCAGAAAAGCAGTCAGTATCTGGTGTGACCACAATTTGCCTCATGCAGTGTGACACATCTCCTTAAGATATAGTTGATCAGGCTGTAGAATGTTGTCCCAATCCTCTTCAATGGCTGTGTGAAGTTGCTGGATATTGGCTGAAACTGGAACACGCTGTCGTACACGTCGATCCAGAGCATCCCAAACATGCTCAATCTGTGACATGTCTGGTGAGTATGCAGACCATTGAAGAACTGGGAGATTTTCAGCTTAAAGGAATTGTGTATAGATCCTTGCAACAAGGGGGCGTGCATTATCATGCTGAAACATGAGGTGATGGCGATGATGAATGGCACGAAAATGGGCCTCAGGATCTCGTCACGGTATCTCTGTGCATTCAAATCGCAATCGATAAAATGCAATTGTGTTCGTTGACGGTAGCTTATGCCTGCCCATACCATAACCCCATCGCCACCATGGGACACTCTGTTCACAAAATGACATCAGCATCATTTCTGCCATCTGCCCGCTACAGTTGAAACCCGGATGAATCCGTGAAGAGCACACTTCTCCAGCGTGCCAGTGCCCACTGAAATCGGTTACGATGCCAAACTGCAGTCAGGTCAAGACCCTGGTGAGGACGACAAGCACACAGATGAGCTTCCCTGAGACGGTTTCTGACAGTTTTGCCAAAATTCTTTGGTTGTGCAAACCCACAGTTTCATCAGCTGCCTGAGTGGTTGGTCTCAGACAATCCCGCAGGTGAAGAAGCCGGGCGTGGAGGTCCTGGGTTGGCGTGGTTATACGTTGTCTGTGGTTGTGAGGCCGGTTGGACGTAAACCAATTTATGATAGAGCGAAATGCTAGTGCCTGGAAATACAATTTAAAGTTTGGTACGGATAGTCCTCCTACGTCTTTCAAACTTTCTACATTTTATCCGGGATCGTTTACCTTGGCATATACATTTTTAAACCGCACTATGAATTTTATCTCAATAGCCAGAAGGGGGAGTCATGGGAAACATTGAACTATATGAAATTCAGCCATGGCAATATATTCATTTTGACGATAGATATTCTGCCGGCTAAAGCACCTGGGATATTATTCCATCTACTGAGGTTGGATTGAATTGATTTGAATGTTCTGTTAAAGTTGCTGGCAATGGTTTTATCTAAAAAGGGATTCATATCTACTTCCAAATATTTAAATGGGAAACGATTGGGATTCCATAAGTAGAGATGGAGTCCTCCATCGGGGTATTGAGAGGCAGTAGGGCTGATTTGGTTAGATTCATTTTATAACTTGAGATGAAGCTAAATGTATCTCTGAGCTTCAATGTGTTTGGGAGTGATTGAGATACATTGTCTAGATATATAAAAATATCGCTCTGCGTATAATAAGATGAAGTCATCAGTATATTTTGGTGTTATTTCCATCGATCGGCGAATTGCATGGGCCAGGGGTTCCATGGATAAATAGAATAGCAGAGGCAAAATTGTAATCTCCTTGTCTGCTGCTAGTGATTCTGAACAGAGCAGAGCAGATATTGACTGTTGGCTGAGGGATTAGCATGTAGTATTTTAATTATATTAATGAAATTGGAGCCAATTCCCATATGTTCCAAGACAGACCAGAAATATGACCAATTTAGGTTTATCAAAAGCTTTTTCTGCATTGAGAGAGCTGTTGTTTCTAATTAACCATCTAAGGTATGTAATAGGCGATGGAGGTTATCTGAGGATAAATGCTTTTTAACAAATCCGCTTTGGTCAGTGTGGATAAATTTGGGTAAGTATGTTTCGAGACAGGACGACAACATTTTGGAAAACAGTTTAATATCTGTGTTTATCAAATATAGGGGGCGATAGTGAGAACATTGGGTGGCATCCTTACATATTTTTAATAAAAGCAAAATTAGTGCTGGAATCACATCTCTCCCAAATGAACCTTTGTGGACGGCTGTATTATTCATTTCGAGCAATAGTGGACCTCATTGATTCCAACATTTTAAATAGACAGGAGGAATACCGTCCAATCGAGGTGATTTGCCTTTATTCATTCATTCACTGTAACTCAGTTGCATTTATATTTTTGTTCAGTATATGTAACTGAGAATCAAAATGACATGCCCATACTCCAATATGTCACAATAATGCCTTGTTATCTGGAGGGTGGTCATTTGCATCCCCCCAATGGTCCAAATGTGGAATCTGTACCCTTGCCGATATCATAGACAGTAATGGTTTTAGAACATTTCAAGATTTGCTAGATACATACACATTAGCAGGCAACTATTTTTTTTCTCTATATTTACAATTTAGGCCAGCTATGCTATGGAGTCCCTTGGGAAACCCAACTACCGAAACATCCAATGATGGGATTTATCAATACATTATCTGGGCTCCCGAAAGGACTGATCTCTATAATATATAAACAACTTTTGGAAAGCTCATATTCCGAGCTAGCCATGCAAAAAGTATAGTCCACAGATCTAATTGATTCTGAAACACCTTTTAACTGGAACAGAATATGGAAAAATATGACCTTGGCATCCCGTAATCCGAACCACCAATTTATACAGTTTACGTTTGTTCACAGACTGTATTTAACACAAAGGAAATGTTTTATGATAAAATTGGCCCCAACTTCCAACTGTTCACTGTGTCCCCTAATCAATGCTTCAGAGGCAAAGTTACAATATTAATTTAGAATTGAATACATTTTAAAGTGGAACGGACAGCGTTTTACCTACTTTGCAGATATGAAACAAACAGACAATCATAATATCAGTAAAAAATATATATAATCTCAGTTTATGCAACAAAACCAACATTATAAGAAGTTTTAAAAATAGGTTATATTCGGCACAACATTCCATGACGTACAGTAAGGCAGAATTGGAGATGGAAAACCTGGCATCATCCCTACGGTGAAGCATGGTGGTGGCAGTATCATGCTGTGGGGATGTATTTCAGCAGCAGGGACTGGGAGACTAGTCAGGATTGAGGCAAATACTGTATGAACGGAGCAAAGTACAGAGATCCTTGATGAAAACCTGCTCCAGAGCGCTCAGGACCTCAGACTGGGGCGAAGGTTTACCTTCCAACAGGACAACGACACTGAGCACACAGCCAAGACAACACATGAGAGGCTTCGGGACAAGTCTCGGTTATATTCGGCACAACATTCCATGACGTACAGTAAGGCAGAATTGTTGGCAGAATATATGGATGCAGTTCAATGCATGATTAATATAATTCACCAATATATTTCTTGGTACATTAGTTAAAAAAATATTGCCATCAGATTGCAAATAACAGCTGGCCTGGTACATTGTTTGCTGCCTCCACCCATTTGGGATGCACTGTTTCAGTGTCAATGACTCAATATTTTGGACGTTAACGGACAAATGTAACTAAGGCTGGGAATGTCAATACAATCAAACTAACAAGGGCAATTATCCTAAGTCAATTATAATGTGGCTAATAGGCTAGCATGTCTATTTATGTAGCTATTTATTTAGCAAGCTAAAAACACGGCGCATAACATTAGCTAGCTAGCCAGCTAGCTGCTGGGAAGATGTCATGTTACCTTTTCCCCTCATATCATCTTTTGGTGGCTACAGCTAGAGATGCAGGTGTCATTTGGTTAGCTAGCAAGAAATGTGAATCTCTTTGCTAGCTAGCTATGCTGAACTTAAATGACTGTTTTTCAGTTAGCATATCTCTTGCATTCATAAATTCACTCTGACTTACTCCGATTTCAGAGCACACATCTGAGTGTGCCAGAGCGCAATATAACTGATGCATTTACAAACACTGAACACCCGCTGAGTAAGACTGGCAAAAAAACGTATTCAATTGTTGCCAGCAGCAGTTAGTCACTCACGCTCTAGATAACATGAAAACAGCCTAACCAGTTCTGCTATGCCGAGTAAAATGGTCAGTGAGGTGTTCTCTCATTTGTCACTGGAAATAGCTAGCAAGCTAGCCAACTTTAGCCAGTTAGCTTGGGTGCTTGACTGCCAACATTGTGAGGAACGCTTGGATCAACCCTACACCTCAGCCAGAGAGTCCAGTGTCAATAGTGCAGTGTGCACCTAAAAGCTCAGAGAGCGGAACGCTCTGAATTTAAGAACAGACATCTGACAATTCTCTGAATTAGTAATGACCCAGTGCGCACTCTGACACACTTGAACAATTTACGCACCCTTAGTTGTCAATCAAATGTATTTGGCATCGATCAAATGAGTGGGCAGGCAGGCAAGTTCCCATTCAGTTGTCAAAATGTGGTTTTGGACAAGCTGTAAAGTTCCCAAATCTAAGAGGACTCCTGTAGTATTTACATATTTGCAGAAATCCATTCAGGTGTATTTGTGGCTTTTGGTGAATGCGTTCTGACGATCTAAAGTTGCGCTGTTGCTACTGCCTGTAAACACACAGTCCAGTTCAAAGTGAATAATGGCAGGCCCGTGTGGCAAATGGTTTATTTTCATAAACGCCTACTGTAGCTCTGATTGGCTATGGCGCACCGGTCTGCGTAAACTCTGGTCCTGAACCAGACAGATGTTTTTATTAGGTTTTATTTACTACAGTGTCTATCAATTGTCCGATCGCACAGCCGCTTTCCCACTCTATATTGCTATAGAATTTTCACAAATGCCTTACTCTACATGATTCCAAAACATTCTATGAATTTATGAAAACCTGAAAATGGCCATATCTAAGTGCTCGCTTGTCAGAAAATTTTAAAAAGATGTCATATTCTTCCTGGGGATGTATATGAACAGATTTTAATAAGATTTCACGTTGCTAAAACACTGTTAGTTCCACTTTAAGCATTCAATGCTTTCCATCTATTTTGTTACTTAACGATGATAGCCCCTTGAATCTCTTACTCAATCAGAGAAGATTACTGTGGGCAGGCAGCACTGGTGCGATAAAAAGCATGGTTTCCGGGTGGGGAGGGAGGATGTGGGTGGGTGGATTGGTACTGAGGGGGGGAATGGGTTTGGGTTAACTTTGAATGTATTTATTTGATTGGTTCTGTACATGTAAACCCCCTCTGAAAATGAAAAAATGACAAAACTGAATAAAACAAAGTTACACTAATATTACTGGGCTGTACTTCAGAAACACCGTACCTTAAATTACTGTCCCAATATTACACCTTTGTACCTAAAAGTACTGTCCCAATATTACACCCTTGTACCTAAAAGTACTGTTCCATATTACACCTTTGTACCTAAAAGTACAGTCCCCATATTACACCGTTGTACCAAAAAGTACTGTCCCTATGGTATCCTAACAGTAACATTCACCGGCATTGCAGCAAGTGAGGGGTTAAATAGAGTGTGTCCTTGTCTATAAAACACTCCTAATTTATTATCCTGTGGTGGGATGGGAGCTTTAAGAGCTGTCTTGTCCAGAGCCTTCTGTGGTGGACCAACCAGGCTACTGTTCCGGAAGACAGCCTTTGGCTTGAGTAAGTCATCGATCAGTGTTTGGGCCTGTGTGGACACAGCACTGTAATTATAGTCAAGCTCAGTGATTCATCATGACTGCAACAGGACCAGGTTGTCTCAGCCATTGAAATGGGTCTCTCTCAATCTGTAACTGGATCCAGTCAGTGGGGTAGGAAATATGGTTATGGGAAAATACCCACTGCTCTCTACTGATGAGGATTATAATGGAATAGAATAAAAAATGAAGAGAGCAATAATTAGGTGAAATTATTTAGATCAAGGTTGCAAGCCCTTACGGAAAAAACACATGATTTCACATGTGAAATGTTCATGTTTTGAGATTTTCTTGTGATCAAATAACCTTTCACATGTGAAATCGTGAAACCATGTGGTTTTGGAACACTTCACATGCGATGATATCTCGCATGAAGTTTCACATGTGTATTTTTTCACATGAGATTTCACAAAAATGAGTCGTTAAGATGTCCCCGGGAACATCACGCAGTCTAAGTGTTTTCAAATTACATACACTATCCAGTGCCTTCGGAAAGTATTCAAACCCCTTGACTTTTTCCACATTTTGTTACGTTACAGCCTTATTCTAAAATTGATTAAATAAAAAAGAATCCTCAGCAATCTACACACAATACCGCATAATGACAAAGTGAAAACAGTTTTTTTTTTTTTTTACATTTTAGCAAATGTATTAAATGTTTCCATTGATCTTCCTTGAGATGTTTCTACAACTTGATTAGAGTCCACCTGTGGTAAATTCAATTGATTGGACATGATTTGGAAAGGCACACACCTTTCTATAGAAGGTCCCACAGTTGACAGTGCATGTCAGAGCAAGGAATTGTCCGTAGATCTGTGAGACAGGATTGTGTCGAGGCACAGATCTGGGGAAAGGTCCCCCAAGAACACAGTGGCCTCCATCATTCTTAAATGGAAGAAATTTGGGAACACCAAGACTCTTCCTAGAGCTGGCTGCCCGGCCAACCTGAGCAATCGGGGGAGAAGGGCCTTGGTCAGGGAGGTGACCAAGAACCCAACGGTCACTCTGACAGATCTCTAGAGTTCCTCTGTGGAGATGGGAGACACTTCCAGAAGGACAACCATCTCTGCAGCACTCCCCCAATCAGGCCTTTATTGTAGTGGCCAGACAGACGCCACTCCTCAGTAAAAGGCATCCCGCTTGGAGTTTGCCAAAAGGCACCTAAAGACTCCCACAAGATTCCCACAAGAACAAGATTCTCTTTGGCCTGAATGCCAAGCGTCAGGTCTGGAGGAAACCTGGCATTATCCCTACGGTGAAGCATGGTGGTGGCAGTATCATGCTGTGGGGATGTATTTCAGCAGCAGGGACTGGGAGACTAGTCAGGATCGAGGCAAATACTGTATGAACGGAGCAAAGTACAGAGATCCTTGATGAAAACCTGCTCCAGAGCGCTCAGGACCTCAGACTGGGGCGAAGGTTTACCTTCCAACAGGACAACGACAATGAGCACACATGAGAGGCTTCGGGACAAGTCTCTGAATGTCCTTGAGTGGCCCAGCCAGAGCCCGGACTTAAACCCGATCGAACATCTCAGGAGAGACCTGAAAATAGCTGTGCAGCAACGCTCCCCATCCAACCTGACAGAGCTTGAGAGGATCTGCAGAGAAGAATAGGAGAAACTCCCCAAATACAGGTGTGCCAAGCTTGTAGCGTCATACCCAAGAAGACTCTATGCTGTTTTTTATCATAGTGATAGACAGCTATACAAAAAACCCTCAAATTGCTGAAATAAGTACATGAAATCAATGATGAGAGAATAGTCACATTAACTGATTAGTAAAATAGCAGTGAAGATGGCACTCTTTTGCTTAGAGATGTAGTATAGGTAATGAATCTGTAGGTGACTCCTGAGAATGCTACAGAGTTTGTGGCGCAGGAGAAAGATCAGCATACTCCAAATCCAGAGGTTGTGAGTTTAAATCCCAGGTGGGGTTATTTTGAAAAGTGATCATGTCAAATGTAATCATATTGATTAAAGATGTTTACACTATTTTAGCTGAACAGCATACCACCTACCATAAAATCCCCATACCATTTTATTATATTTTCACATGTGAAATATGCACCACCTTTTCACATGAGAGGAGAATAACATGTTTTCACCTCACATGTGAATTGCAGATTTACATGTGGCATTTGCAGTTTCACATTTGAAAAACGTTCACATGTGAAAATGTTCAAATGTTGGTGAAATGTTGTTGTCACATTTATTTCCCGAGATCTTGTTTTCACGTGTAGCTTCATGTTATCACATTAACTTCACATGAGATCACGTGAAATTCATGTGGTTTTTCCGTAAGGGTGGTAACACTCTTTTGGCTTTTGGGTCTGTTTGCTTGAGTGAATTTGTTTCCTATGCTATTTTTATGTTATTTCTTTCTGAAGAATCTGTGTGATCTAAACACAGTGAAAAAGGGTAAACATCACTGACATTGGTGTCAAGGCTTTGTAGTATGGCTGAGAACAAACATACCTATCCTGTTTTATCATTAAATCCCTAATGATTCTCTCCATGTAAATTATTCACTTTGTCTTCTATCACTTTTGCATATATAATAAACTGATTTCTATGCGTTGGTTCGAGGGCTCGTGCTGTAGTCTAACACACTCCCACAGCTGAGTAGTGTGACAAGATTAGAGCTGTAAACATGAACATTCTCCCGTCATTTTTTTCTCCCCCAGATGAGAATGAATTTCACAGACGCCAGAGGGTTAGAAGAGAGTTAAATCTGAACTGCAGATGTTTGGATGTGAGGAATATCGTAGTGTCGTCCCATTTGATAACTGGGCCATGGTCCTATGCAGTAGAAGAAGTGGGGGATGGGATGGAGATAGAAGAGAAGCTCACTGCCAATCTCGTTCCTCTCCCAGTGAAATCTCCCAGACAGCTCCAAACCAACCCCTGCTGGGAGAGATTTAACACGTCCAATTCCAACTGTGCTCAGACGCATTCCCAAACGGGCATCAACGATCCTCCGCCTCAGAAGAATAGAAAAGTTGCTCAAAGCAAAAATAAATCCTCACCACAATCTGAACAAACAAACATCAAACAACAGAGACTGAAGCAGCGACTGCTGCCACTGACCAGGTCCCATTGGGGCCCAGCCTCTTCATGTGTTTCACTGACCAGGTCCCATTGGGGCCCAGCCTCTTCATGTGTTTCACTGACCAGGTCCCATTGGGGCCCAGCCTCTTCATGTGTTTCGTGTGTAGAGCAGTCTGCAGAGGAACTAGCAGTGCCATGGCGATGTAGGGCGATGGTGGGACAGAACCCTGAACCATCTCGGCTCCCTTCCAGAATCCTGCCAAACCTCCAAAACACAGTTAGAGCATCTGACTGTGAGATAGTGGAGCTGTGCCGACGTATGTCCTCTAGGATGAACTGTGTGAACCATGTGAGCCCGACCACATCTGGAACTGGAACTAGACCGGTGGGTTGGAGGTTGCTTGGGAAGCCCGTCAGGGACAGAGGAGCACAGGTGCGGGTCGGTCAACCAGAACACCACTCCGGGAAAGTGAGCAAGTTCTCTGGGGCATCAGTTGACAGCCACAGTCTCACCAGCCTTCTGCATAATAGTGATTGTGGTTCTGGTGTATCCAGGGGAAGCCAGACCCAGACACATCTTTCAAATACTGAGCTCTCTGGCTGTGCTAAAGACAGCAAAGGAGCCAGCCAACAGCATGGACGGATTGTCAGCGACTCCAGGAGGGACCAGAGAGGTGGAGGTGGGGTTGGAAAAGGGAGACAGATGCCCAGAGAAGAATCCTTGCAGTGGGGTGAAGGACCAAAATGGCCTTGGGTGAGTATTCCACAGCTCCATGGTGACTCTGTCACTCCACTCAGAGTGTACACATCCTGACAGACTGGCAGGTCAGCTCAATACTTCCAGTTAAGTACTGCCACCATCATTTACTAGTTGCATGTGCATAACAGAAGCTGCCCATCTGTCAACCACTCCTGTATTCTTCACCTCCAAATAAAATTGGAATGTAATTATCGCTGGAAAATCTAAATTCTAAATTAAGACCACATTGATACCCTTTTAATTTCTCTCGTTTATGTAAATGGCTGTGAATGGAAACATAATGACACCCTGCTTTACTGTAATAATACTACTATTCTTCCGGCTTTCTCGTCAAACATTAAGTATTCTCAGCAGCACCCTTTACAAAAAGTTTCACTCTCAATTGAAACAGGTGCTTTCAGCTCGCAACAAAGATCACAAGGACATTATGTTATATTTAGAACTGCTTCAAGTGAACACGATTCAAGACCAGAATATGAATTTCTTTCTTTATGTAGTATATTTTAATAGGTTTGTAATAACTCTATAGGTTCTTTAGAAACCCCAGGATCCATTTGGTCCAATACATAATTCATTTCCATGGCAACACAAAGTGGATCAAGTGGATCAATTGGCACATATGCTTGGAAAGTCTTTGAAGATTTGAAGTTCACATATGAAGGAAGGTTCGCATAGAGATTGAATGGGTGCGATTTTGTCAATTGAAGACATTGTACTCAGAACAACAGGGACACTTCAAAGTCATGCAGAGAAGTCCTTCAAACTCATCATTCCTCATTCAGAGTGGATATTGTATGGTGACAGTAATAGTAAGTCTGAGAGACTGTTTTCTATTCTCTATGAAATAGACTGTATCTGTCACATCATCACATATCATATATATTTTTTCTGGTATGTTCTTTCAAATAAAAGCGCTACTATAGTACTTTAAGTATTTCCAACAGACTAAGTTAACAAACTACTTCCTTTCCCATGTGTATTTAATTATTATTTTTTTCACCAGAGGTGGGAATGCTGTTGTAAGTCACAGAGAGAAACCCCTCAGAAGTGGCCTCTGTGCACCTGTAGATGTCGGGCTGTATGTATCAAATGTCTCAGAGTAGGAGTGCTGATCTAGGATCAGATCCCCACGTCTATGTAGTGTTATTAAAAGGTGATCTAACAGGCTAAACTGATCACTCCTCTGAGACACTTGATACATCCCACAGGGGACAGATAAAACAGATCAGTGTGCCAGGAGATTCTATAGAATGAGGGAAAACTGTGTCCAAAATGGCACCACATATCCTATATAGTGCACTACTTTTGACCAAATCCCTTAAGGGTTTTGGTGCCGTTTGGGAGGCAGACAACAGCTTCAGAAATGATCTGTTCTACAACATATATCTCTACTTTGGTGACTGACTGTTATAAATGGCTCTCTGCCGCTTGTTCCCTCTTGTGATGGATGGTTTGTTTGTTTGTTTTCTTGTCGGTCTTCCGTAGGACTCTGAGAGTCAGTCAAGGAACCAGCGGCAGAACAAGCCCCCAACAGACTGTGATGTCACCCTACTGCACATTGTGCATCTTTTACAGTGTAAGTCAGTCAATCTGTCTCATGTCAGGGAAGAAGGACAATTTGGAGGTGAATTTCAACATATCCTTCACAACAGACAAACTTGACTCAAGCAAATAGCAAGATATTTAGTATTCAGAGTAGGTTAGTGAATGGATAGGAGGAGCGAGTAATCTTGATATCATAATTTTTTATTCCAAGACTGTAAATTGAATTTTGTCTACAGTGTAAAAGGTCATGATAAAAAGACAAAGGAATGAAATAGAAGTTTGGTAAAACAACTGGGTGACCAGAATATCAACAACATCCATACAAAATGATTCACTATGTTAACTAAGGACAATGTAACAGTCTGACTTCAAACCAGGGAAGAACAAGAAGAAAAACCTGTCATTTAAAAAAAGACCAGTAGCTAGGTTGCATGAAAGTCTTGTCTATGGACCAAAAGTTGAACAAAAAGGTATGAATGTGTAGTTTAACCAAATGTATGAGCATGTAGTTTAACCAAATGTATGAGTATGCAGTTTAACCAAATGTATGAGTATGTAATATAACCAAATGTATGAGTATGTAGTATAACCAAATGTATGAGTATGTAGTTTAACCAAATGTATGAGCATGTAGTTTAACCAAATGTATGAGCATGTAGTTTAACCAAATGTATGAGTATGTAGTTTAACCAAATGTATGAGTATGTAGTATAACCAAATGTATGAGTATGTAGTTTAACCAAATGTATGAGCATGTAGTTTAACCAAATGTATGAGCATGTAGTTTAACCAAATGTATGAGTATGTAGTTTAACCAAATGTATGAGTATGTAGTATAACCAAATGTATGAGTATGTAGTTTAACCAAATGTGTGAGTATGTAGTGTAACAACAAGTTCTGAGTATGTAGTGTAACAAAATGTTCTGAGTATGTAGTAGAGTTTGTAATACAACATAAATAGAGGAAATATTAAAGTCAGAGCATAGTCATGTGTACTTGTATAACATGGTATAGCTATGTTAAAGTAATAATAGTCCATTAACACATGTACTGTACTTTTTGTGAACAAACACACACATACATACAGTGCACAACCATAAGAAAATAGACAGCCATAATGTCTGACAGAAGGATATTGACCTACAGTATGTATACATTTTATACAGTTCACTTTTTCCATCATTTGAATATAATAACACTAACCGTTAGGTCTTGCAATGCACATGTTAGCAGATTTTACAAATCCTGAATGTTCTAGACATAATTATGTATATTTTCCAAGCAGCAGCGGTATGGGCGGCCATCTTGCCTGCGTTTTTGAGTCAAGCTTGATTTTAAAGTGCTGTCATGTTCCTGTGTCGTTGTGTCCTTTATGATAGTTAAGTGCTTTAGTGATCATTACAAAAATATAGATTTCAGGGGCAACATAATGGGGACATCAATATTATGCTCTGCTCTTCTCTAGTCATGGGCAAAACAGTCACAAAATGAATGTTATTGCTCCTCTTAAAACTATTTTCGCATTGACTGGAGTTGGTCGATCGAATTGCAGCTTGCATCCCAAAGTGCAGTTTTTTTTCTGCATACTCTGAGGTGTCTTTGGTTGAAAGACACTTTTCAGATTTCAGCAGTGACAGATGTGGTATCAGTTACATACATTAATATCTGAGAGAATCCTATTAAGACAATGACGTTTGACCATAACACAACAAATCTCAATATTGGCCTGTGAGACAGTGACACAGTCCCCTGTCACATGCGTTCATATGTATCAACAATAGACTTAAAGAGAGAGAGAGGAGACTCAAACACACACACACACACAGATGATAACCAACCCCTCTTCGAGCTCCAAGTGATGGCGTATCAGCTTTAGGAACTGCCACATGAAGCAACATGAATAAAAGTGAAGCAACATGAATCAACATGAATAAAAGTGAAGCAACATGAAGCAACATGAATCAAAGTCTAACCAACATCATTGGTATGGATTTCTCATAATCTGGGGTTGAAATATATGTCCCTGTATGTGGCAACAGGGCCTATTTTGAATCTACAAATCTACAAATTCAACACAACATACAGTAGGCTACCTTTGAGAAAAATAATGCTCCCTATCTTCCCATTATTTAGAATACTAATAATGTAACAATGCTTATTGTACACAAAATAGAGTCCAATGATGAAATGTAATTTACATGAAGCGATGGCAGGATGAATAAGAACATATCCGACCAACATTGTGGAAAAATGGATCAGTCACTTCCATGATGAAGTCCTCTCTTCTACAGTATAAAGTGGCATCTGGGTCACAGCGTGTCAGCATTTCTGCTTATAATGACAAGTCGAGTTAATTCAAGTTGAATCAGGTCAATTTTCCTCATTTGGGGATTAGATCCAAAAATAGATGAAATAAATGCAGTAAACACATGGAGAAACACAGCAAAGTGCTTCCCATCAAGCTATTGAGGAGTTTTTACATGACTGCGGCATAGGATAGGATACAGGGACGACAAGACAACAACACAGACAGACCTTATACAGTAGCCGTACATAATGAGTTAGCGTTGCACCCCGACTATTACATTTTTGATTGGACGGTGAAGAGCGTTGATGTCCAATGGGTTTGCAAAACGGCCGATTCAACGTCATGTGACTTCAGCGAAGGTGATGTGATTCTAAAAGGAGGAAAGAAAGAAAACAATTACGTGAGACAAGTTACACAAAAAGTATTTATTTTTTTATCTCAGAAGAAATGAAAGCTTTTGAAATGAGGCAGGGTTAAGTAAGTCGTTAAGAAGCTGAACGACATCTGCTCTAGATTCTAGTTGCTCTAGATTCTAGTTGCTCTAGATTCTAGTTGCTCTATGCTAGTACTATAAAGCCCATGTTTTCCCCCATGCGGTTATGGGAAACAACATGTCAGTTTATTTCCTGGTTCTTTCATAAAACTTTAATGCATTATGATAGATACTGCTTCTGCTGCTTTCATCAATGAAGACCAGGGATGCTGTACTGTATGCCTATGAGCAGGGAGGGAGTCATCTTCAGGCAGCTTTTCTCAAAACAGCTCTGGCAGTAAAGCAAGGGAGAGGGGAAATCCGAGTGTATTTTAGTGGTCATACAGTACGCTTTCAAAAGTAGCCAAAAATGGCACTTCAAGATTAATGTGAGAGCCTTAGAACGACCCATACTAATGCAAGAGGGTGGGATGGCGGGGAGTGGGGGCATGCAGCAACAGGGGGGGCAGCTGTGGGTGAATAGGGGGGTGCAGGGATGTACTGTAGCTATGTGCTACCTTGATAATGTGGTTCAACTGCCATATAACCCCTGTCCGCTCCTGCCCAGATCTGAAACGAACCAAACGAGCCCGTGTCAGAAGCAGTGGTCTCATTTTAAGCAAACTACAACTGGTAAAGGCTTCAAATGGCATTCATAAAGTCTTCATAAGCACCTTATAGAAGTTTTATGAAGGTATCATTAAGCCTTAAAAGTTGTAGTTTGTTTAAAATGGGACTGATGCAGTTATTTGTCAGTGTTGCTGGGTACAGAGATAGTGGAAGAGCTACCCCGTCTGACTGCTGTAGTTGAATAGGCTGCTAATACGTAACATCACATTATCTATAGCGCTACTCACTAGCTCGTCACTAGAATTTGCAGATGTTATTTTGTTCCAAAAAGGTTTATTTAGCATACATTTGTGCATGCTGAGTTTGTTGTCAGATGTCTTGGGGCTATGTTTAGAACAGGTAATCTTACTGCTGAGGGTGTCATTGGCAATGATGAAACATTGCTAGCCTTTTTTATGGCATAACAAATTGAAGATGTGGATTCAATCAACACCCATAAACAGTGTTAATGTTGACTTCTGCAAGTGTTAATTCTTCAAGTACAATAACCTGTCATAGCAGCTGATTGAATATACACTACATGGCCAAAAGTATGAGGACAAACCTTCAAATTAGTGGATTCAACTATTTCAGCTACACCCGTTGCTAACAGGTGTTTAAAATCGAGCACACAGCCATGCAATCTCCAAAGCAAAACATTGGCAGTAGAATGGCCCATACTTTCAACGTGGCAACGTCATAGGAATGCCACCTTTCCAACAAGTCAGTTTGTCAAATTTCTGCACTGCTAGAGCTGCCTTGGTCAACTGTAAGTGCTGTTATTGTGAAGTGGAAACATCTAGGAGAACAACGGCTCCAATGGACAAATCCGGGTGTGGCGGGAGCCAGGAGAACGCTACTTGCCCGAATGAATAGTGTCAACTGTAAAGTTTGGTGGAGGAGAAATCTGGGTCTGTTTTTCTTGGTTCCGTCTAGGCTCCTTAGTTCCAGGGAAGGGAAATTGTAACAGCATACAATGACAAAGCTACAGCATACAATGACATTCTAGACTATTTTGTGCTTCCAACTTTTTGGCAACAGATTGGGGGAAGGCACAAAGCAAGGTCCATACAGAAATGATTTGTCGAGATCGGTGTGGAAGAACTTGACTGGCTGCACAGAGCCCTGACCTCAACCCCATCGAACAACTTTGAGATTAATTGGAAAGCCGACTGCGAGCCAGGCCTAATCACCCAACATCAGTGCCCAACCTCATTAATGCTCTTGTGGCTGAATGGAAGCAAGTCCCCCGCAGCAATGTTCCAACATCTAGTGGAAAGCCTTCCCAGAAGAGTGGAGGCTGTTATCGCAGCATTATTTTGGAATGAGATGTTTGACGAGCTGTGGAATGAGATGTTTTACTTTTGGCCATGTAGTTTATATCAACAGAAACTCATCAGAAAGGAAAAGAGAAAGAAAGAAAAGAAAGCACTTCAACCAGGAGTTGCCAAATACTATGGACACTGAATCATCATTTTCATCTTGGCCTGATTAGAATCTCCTTTGGCCCATTGGCTGCCTGTCTAACAGGCCCAGTTGGTCAGATGGTCAGCCAGTCTGTCTGTGTGGTGTCTGCGTCCAAAATGGCCCCCTATTTCCTACATAGAGCACTACTTTTAAACAGACTTTTGACCAAGTAGTGCACTAGAAAGAGAATAGGGTGCCATTTGAGATGCAGCCAATGTGTTCCAGAGAGTTGGCAGGCAGGCTCGGAGCCCTCACACAAACGGGTGCATACGTTTATTGCCTTGTGTTCTGCAGGTGCTCGAAGTGCCCAAAGCGGCCTCGGATCCAGCGAAAGAACCCCAGAATGCGCTCTTTGAATGATTGAGGAGGCTCATCCTCATCGTCTGTCTCCTACAGGAGTTTAGTGGTATGGATATGCATAGAATGTTTAAGTTACACTGAGTGTACAAAACATTAGGTACACCGCTTTTTCCATGACAGACTGATCAGGTGAAAGCTATGATTCCTTATTAAATCCACTTCAATCAGTGTAGATGAAGGGGAGGAGACGGGTTAAAGAAGGATTTGTAAGCCTTGAGACAATTGAGACATGGATTGTGCATGTGTGCCATGGGCGAGACAAAATATTTAAGTGCCTTTGAACGGGGTATGGTGGAAGAGTATTCTTAAACTCCACTACACACAGCTTAGTTGTCAGTAGCCTAATCAATGTCATGTTCACATAAACCAGTCTGGCAATAATTCAAATGGACAGCTAGTATGACCCATATCACGGATTTCAAAATGTTATCCAAATGATCAAAACACTTTGTTAAGAGTTTCATAGTATAGCAATCCTAGAGTATATTCATAGCATACATAGATAGGGTGTAGGGTAGGGGTACTCAACTCTTACCCTACGAGCCTGCTGGTTTTCTGTTCTACCTGATATCACCCACCTATTGTCCCAGGTCTAAATCAGTCCCTGATTAGAGAGTGAACAAACGTAGTGGAACTGGCTTCAAGGTCCAGAGTTGAGTTTGAGGGGTGTAAGGGATAGGGTATGCCCACAGGGTGTAGGGCAGGGATGGGCAACTCCAGTCCTCGGTGGCCTGATTGGTGTCAAACTTTTTGCCCCAGCCCCAGCCAACAAACCTTACTCCAATAATCAACACATTTTCAGTTTAGAATGCAATTAGTTTAATCAGCTGTGTTTGCTAAGAATGGGGGAAAAGTGTGACACCACTCTGGCCCCCCGAGGACTGGAGTTGCCCATCCCTGATGTAGGGTGTAGTAGGCAATAGTGTATAGGCCATGGGGTTGAGTACCTGCGAGGCGATGTACTTCTCCAGTGGGCTCTCCACTCTGGACATGTTCATCATGGGAGCATTAGGCATGTTGTCCTGCGGGGGGTCTTCACTGAGCAACAGCTTGCCTTTGAAGTTATGCACCACACACACCACCTAGAACACACACAGCAGGGGGGATAGGAGTCACACACACACAGGGTGGAAGGGAGATACAATAGTCTCTATCAACATAACCATTCTCACACAGACAGGAGAGGAGACCTACATATCGAATCATATAGGATTCTGCCGTCCATGATTCCTTAATGAGACGTTTCAATCTGCAATGGCTTGAAGCCAGAAGAAATTGCTGTAAAAAATGTGTGTGCGCACATGCACGTGCACTCATGCCCAATATTTGTGTATGTGTGTCTGATGTGTGAGAGTTGGCCTCTTTAAGCTTGATATGCATGCCTATCCTGAAGCGAGTTAGCGCTCACAGTGGATGGTGTATGACACACTCCAGTAAAGGCCAAAACCAGGCTTTAAGCTTCAAAATGAGGTGATCAATCTTACAGTTGGAGTTAACAAAACAGTGTGTGTGTCATTCCCTCCCATTCTCATTCTTCTATACTGGATGCGTTTCGCCCTGCGGTGATAGGGGGAGAATAGAATACATATCTGAGCCCTTTGTTGTTCTAAATTAGTTGCTTTCTTTCCTTTCTCCTCTTTCGTTTCCCCAAGCCAAACCATTCCTTTATGCAACACAGCATTCCAAAGCCTTTCAAAAGCCTAAAGCTTATTGCTTCCAATAAATTATCTGGCTCCTACTAAGCAGGAAGGTGTTGATAATTGGTACAATAAAAAGCACAAAGCAAAGAGTCGGGTACAGAAAAAGGTTTTTACCATTTACTCATCAACAACAATAACAATTGTTTTTCAGCAATGTTTTTGTTGGATGGCGTTGACTGTGTTAGTAGTGTTTTGGAGTGAGAGGAGAGGAAGACGAAGAGGGTAGTTCTTCCCAATGGTGGGTGTAGGTATGAGCACTGGTCGTATTGGAACCCCGGTCGCCTTACCATCGGGCAAGGAGAAAGATATCTACAGTCCCAAATGAGCTAACTCCAGCACTCCCTAAAGTTCTTACAGTATGGTACTCAGCTATTGCAACATAAGGAACCGGGGGCTGTGACACAGCGATGCCATAGTGTAATATATCTATATTACTTCTCACATTTTCATATCTCCTCTTGCACTTCTTGTTTAAGGAAGACTTTAATGATTCGTTAATGAGGTGACTTAGTCAGTCACTATTTATTTTACCTTTATTTAACTAGGCAAGTCAGTTAAGAACAAATTCTTATTTACAATAACGGCCTACACCGGCCAAACCCGGACGACGCTGGGCCAATTGTGCGCCGCCCTATGGGACTCCCAATCACAGCCGGTTGTGATACAGCCTGGATTCGAACCAGGGTGTCTGTAGTGATGCCTCTAGCACAGAGATGCAGCGCCACTCGGGAGCCCCCTAAGTAAAACACTTCTAATATAAGCCTTTCTGCCCTCGATTCTAAATTTGATCCGTCGTGATATGAACCGACATCCGACAGATTAATGACTTTACTCAATCAAATCATCAATCAATGTGAATTTGAGACACCTCATTAAAGTAGCATCTGATGATCAATCATATGCTTGAGCACCAACCTTGGAACGGTAAACAGTAGCATCATGCCACAATAAGAGTTAAATCGATTTAAACTTCTTTCATTTCAATGCAATCCTGAGAGGCAGCAAGGATGCTCTGTCTATATGAATGATTTTAAGAATAGAAAACATTCAATATTATTCAAATCACATGAGATTAACTCTCCTTAGACGATAACCAATGGAAACCTTAGAAGTAGAAGGATAAGATATAAATGGAGGGATCTAATGTGTTCGGCTGGCACAAGGTTTGATCAATTAGAATCATTTATGAAAGGTGGTACTTTCTAGCAGTGAACAGTGAACACTAATATCACTCAACAGTCTGGTAGGTTCAGCTTTAATGAAGAGGTCTTTCTTTAGAGTAAACAGCATACTCTCCTAGCCTAGCCCACTTCCCTATTCATCTCGCTTCCTAGTGCTAGAGAGAGAGAGAGAAAGAGAGAGCGAGAGAGGCGGAGAGAAGAGGAGGAGAGGCGGTTTGATCTTATTTCTCTGGATCCCCTATCTCTTTCATCCGCTGACATGCCTTATCTGAGTGGAGCGCTGATTACTGGAACTCTCACACGCGTGTCTCACAGTCTAACATGCATGCAGCACAGACCGTGCACAGAGAGTGTTAGAAACAACACACCTGCACATACAGTGCCTTCGGAAAGTATTCTGACCCCTGGACCTTTTCCACATTTTCTTACGTTACAGCCTTATTCTAAAATGGATTAAAAAAAAACATCTCAACAATCTACATACAATACCGCGCAATTACAAAGCGAAAACAGAAATACTTTTTTATATAAGTATTCAGACCATTTGCTATGAGATTCGAAATTGAGCTCAGGTGCATTCTGTTTCCATTGATCATTCATGAGATGTTTCTACAACAGTCCACCTGTGGTAAATTCAATTGATTGGACATGATTTGGAAAGGCACATACTTGTCTATTTAAGGTCCCACAGTTGACAGCGCATGTCAGAGCAAAAACCAAGCTATGAGGTCAAAGGAATTGTCCGTGGAGCTCTGAGACAGCATTATGTCGAAGCACAGATCAGGGGAAGGGTACCAAAACAAGTCTGCAGCATTGAAGGTCCCCAAGAACACAGAACATCATTCTTAAATGGAAGAAGTTTGGAACCACTAAGAATCTTCCTAGAGCTGGTCGCACGGCCAAACTGAGCAATTAGGGGAGAAGGACCTTGGTCAGGGAGGTGTCCAAGACCCCGATGGTCACTCTGACAGAGCTCTAGAGTTCCTCTGTGGAGATAGCAGAACCTTCCAGAAGGACAGCCATCTCTGAAGCACTCCACCAATCAGGCTTTTATTGTAGAGTGGCCAGACGGAAGCCACTCCTCAGTATAAGGCACATGACAGCCCTGAATGCCATGCGTCATGTCTGGAGGAAACCTGGCACCATCCCTACGGTGAAGCATGGTGGTGGCAGCATCATGCTGTGGGGATGTTTTTCAGCAGCAGGGACTGGGAGGCTAGTCAGGATTGAGGCAAAGATGAACAGAGCAAAGCACAGAGTGATCCTTGAATAAAACCTGCTCCAGAGCGCTAAGGTCTTCAGACTGTGGCAAAGGTTCACTTTCCAACAGGACAAGCATAAAAGAAAATATAAAACGACATGTACACATAATAGCATACGAAGAAGATCTGAACTGAAGCAGAATAACAGAGGAATGTTATGAACATGGCAGGATCTTATAGAGTTTAACTTAAAGGAATGGGAGTGATATGGGAATGGTGTGGCTGCTAATATCCACATGATGTTTCTCCTGTTCTGGGTCCAGACATCTGGGACCCCTAGGAAGATGTGTCCACACTCCAACCCCAGCCTCATGGGCTTCCACTGGACTACCGAGCCAGAAACAGACCAATGGCCCAGTCACCTCCAGAGTGGACCAGGAGAACTAGGTGAAGGGAAGATTGCGACAAATGTTCAGTGACAGTAGAAGTACAAACACACAACCACTGTCATTGCTGTTCACTGTAAAATCCCTTGTGAGTGTTTGTGCATAAGCGAGTGTCTATATCTCAAATATCTCAATTGTGCAATCCTTTATCATCCTCGCCACATTTCCATCTGCGTTAAGCCAACTCCTATTTGAGATCATTGCTCCACTTCACTCCTTGCTTGGCTTTCCCTCTCTGGCCATGATGGATCGCCAGTGCCCAGTGGGGGAACGTTACTGTGTGAAAGGGAAAGTCCATTTCTATGTGGAGTAGCAGTACAGAGGAACTGCAGAGCAGCACAATGGGCTTTGCAGGGGTTCCAGCTCCAGTGGATCAGAGGAAAGGCTCTTAGGCTCCATAGGAGGGCCCTTGACGAGGAAGTACAGGCGGGAGAGGACCAGAGGAGATAAGTGGGGCAGCTGCCAGTTTGGAGGGTTGGTCAAATCAAATCAAATGTTATTGGTCGCATACACATATTTAGCAGATGTTTTTGTGGGTGTAGCAAAATGCTTGTGTTTCTAGCTCCAACAGGGCAGTAATATTTAACAATACACAACAATATACACAAATCTAAAAAGTAAAAGAATTAAGAAATATAGAAATATTAGGACAAGCAATATCGGAGTATGGAGTAGTCTGCGTCTCACAAAAATCTCAAATTTGGACTCATCAGACCAAAGGGCAGATTTTCACCAGTCTAATGTCCATTGCTCGTGTTTCTTGGCCCAAGCAAGTCTCTTCTTATTATAGGTGTCCTTTAATACCTTCTGTATACCACCCCTCCCTTGTCACAACACGACTGATTGGCTCAAACGCATTAAGAAGGAAAGACATTCCACAAATTAACTTTGAAATTAATTAATTAAAGCTGTCATCAAGGCAAAGGGTGGATACTTTGAAGAAATTTAATTTATTTAACACTTTTTTGGTTACTACATGATTCTATATGTGTTATTGCATAGTTTTGATGTCTTCACTATTATTTTACAGTATAGAAAATATTAAACAAATTAAGAAAAACCCTTGAAAGAGTAGGTGTGTCCAAACCTTTGACTGGTAGTGTAAGTGAGTGCTGTGACAGGTAGGGTATGGGTTAACAACTCATACCCTATTCCCTTTATTGCACTACGTTTGACCAGAGCCCACCATGGTATAAAGTAGTGCACTACATAGGGAATAGGGTACCATGTTGGACACAACCATACTGATGCTGATCCAGGTTCTACAACCCAGTTGTATGGTGTCCAATTTAGGACAGCCTCACAGTCACAAGAAGTTGGTGTTGATGCTGTCCTAATATGCACACCAGACATTGTGACAATTTTGATGCTGCTGCAGGACAGGTTCTTACCAGGAAGGTAGCGATGGCCACTCCTATGATGAAGCCAGCGATGACATCAGACCAGTGGTTCCGATACTCAGCCACTCTGTTGAGTCCTGTGAGGAAGGCCAGACACATCAGACCCAGGGACAGCACAGGCTTGGCTAGCCGCGTCCCTTTGGCTTTCACCGTGCACGTGATGTAACTCTGGTGAGAGGGAAGAAGAAGATGGGAACGGTTCAATGAACTTCACTGTTATTCCCTCACATTTTATAGACAACTAGATGCTTTCTACTAGGGAAAAAAGACGACAATAAACATAAAATGTACATATATTTATATTTCTTTACAAACAAGTAGACATCCTCCCACCCTCACCTGCATACCGATATACTGCACATAGCTAAATCAGTGCTTAATCTTCATTGTACTTAGAAGTAATGCCATTGGTGTCATATCTTAAACAGAGTAAATGGGACCGCAGACAACATATAGGAACCATAGACATCTTGAGAATGCCAATACTATATTAATTCAGCAACAACAGAGTGCATCAATGCATGCTACAGTATTTATGTGTCATCAGTGTAAATAGGGATGTATAGAGCTGGGTCTCTATTCAAGTAAATGGTTTCTCATCTAAAGTACAGTTTCTCCGAGGTGGGTATAGGGCTGTTGGTGGATGTGTTTTCTAACTAACTGTCACCTCTTTACCCCCCTGCTCTACCTGAGAGGGAAAGACAGATAGACACAGATTGAGAGAGCGTAGTGTAGCGCTGGAAAAGAGAGAGAGACAGACAGAAAGAAAGAAAAAGAGGGTGGTGTGGGAGTGAGAGACAGACAGAGAGAGAGTGAGACACACAGAGGACACAGCTTCCCCTGTCTCAGTGCTAAATTAGGAAGCCTGTGAGTCAAGCAGAGAGAAAGTGCCCGGAGCGGCGCCTCTCCTAATCCAGCTGGGACACAGATGATAGAGGGGGACTAAACAGGCCCTGTCACTCCTCTTAATTGTTTTAATCATTCTGATATGACATGACATGGTGACAGGGAGACTCGAAATTGTCGAAAGTAACTTAAAAGTGACTGCAACATGAATTTAAACATGATGCAAATTAACTTCAAAGGCAATTGAATGGCCCTTAAAACGTAACTAAACGAACGGAGAGGAAACAAATGCCCATTGTCATTTCATGGCTGGAGAAGTAGAGGAGAGGAAACATGATTAAGAGTTTTGTTTTCCCTTGTTGTAGTCCTCTGAAGTGAAGCCGCACGCCTTTATAACGAATCCCTCATGTCAGAGCGGCAGATGAGTAACTGTATTTTCATTAGCGCAAACTGTACGCTCTGAGGGCACATTACCCATTGTTATCTATTTCTCTCTTTCTCTCTATGGACTCAAAGGTTGCATGCACCCTGACCCATTTTCATTCCTTCCCTTCTCTGGGGGATAGAAAAAGATACACAACATTTGATTTGTTCTCTTTATCTCACTCTGCGTTAGTTTATGACATCTCTACATTACATATGTTGACGTCAAGTCAAAAAAAATGATGCACTGTTCCAAAGGCAGAAAATGCACTATGAAAGTTTGCAGTTTTAAATCAGAGATTTTGTATTGTTTTCCGCTGGGTTAATTATAGTGGTGATATAGCATGATGATCATCGTCATTGTTGATGAACCACTGCTTTACGAGACAGTCGTTCCTTCCTGCGGGATAACAAACTATGATGAATACCATCACCACCTCTTTCACCATATCTCCCCATGCAGAAAGAACCTGCTTAAAAACAGTTAAACCCAATGATAAGCTCTTTGGTGTGTAAAATGAAATCCCAGTAAATCTTAAGTGAACCCCCCCCCCAAGGTGATAGTGGTTCAGTCTTACTGCTGATTGACCTTAACATTTGGAATTGTCCGGCCCATTATGTGGTGATTCATGGTATCCCCAGAGCTTTCATTAAAACAGTGTGTGTGTGAAGGGAAACTTTCTCCCACTCAGGTCAAGGGCATGGCTCACAGCCCTTCCCAGGGGCCATGGGTTGTAAGTTGTTAAAAACATATACATGTCACACATGACCACACTCTTACTATGTCCCTCCAAAAATGTCCTCCGAAGCAGTAATCCAATCTACCCAACGGGTGAGGTCAACTTGATTTCAACCATCTAATAGCCTTACAGAATGCTTTACACAGAGGTTGAAGCTCCGACCTACATTTTCAATTTAATGTCACATATTAAGTGACATTTGTACTGTCACTAATCAAGGCTTGTCAGTTAAATGGGAGTGTGACACTATAAATATATTCTGAAGAGATGAAGAAGAGTGACAATGTCCTTTATTGACAACCTTTCAAAGATCAATCTCTCCCACAGAGTTAACATGTTGTCATACTCTACTGACTGACTGGATATACTGTCAAACCCATCCTGTATAGAGGTCTTAAGGTTTTAATACCACACTCGGTACGTTTTGCACATAAAGTGTAAGTCAAATTACTTAATTCATTATATTTGGTTGTGCATACCATCAAAGAGTGGACTGCCATTGAATGTCTTTGGACTGCCTTTCAATGGGAACATACCATCCTCAGCCATAAGAAACTAGGCCTATAACACTGTACAGTATACAACGATCACATTGTCTCATTCAGATTATCCCATTCAACAGATTCTAGATGATGTCCACAAGCCAAGCATTTGATCCTGCTATGGGCTCATTACCAGCAGCCTGTAATAATGCTACAGACAATGAGGGAATAACAGGAGTAATCACCAATCTCCATAGTGCGGTCTTATGTGCGGTTTTATTCGGTGCGGTCTTATTCGGTCTTATGTAGCAACATTTGAAATTGTGATTTTACATTGGATAAAAGTAGAGATTCAGAGCTAGAAAATGGTATATCATACACTACAGTTGAGGAAGAATGGGAAAGCAATTCTGCTTTGAAAGTTAATATAACCATTGTTCACACACTCTTAAGCCTTAGCCCCATCGCTCTCTTTAAGGATTCACATGTAAGGCCATGTGCTACACAGAGTGAGTACGGTAGTGTACTAAACAACCAAAGATTTCAAGAATAAGGTTTATCTTCTTAGGGTGAGCGGTGGGGCGCTAGCTGTACTTTAGATTAAACATGCATCAATATACAAGTGTTGCATAGTCATCAAAAGCTCTGCTTCTTGGCAATATCACAGCGTTGTCAGATTTCAAAAAGGCTTTACGGCGAAAGCACCACATTTGATTGTTTGAGGATAGCACCCCACATATTTTTTCCATTACCATAAATTCATAAGCCTTCACGGATCACAGAAAACACATTTCACAGCGAAAACAAATCAATTACCTTTTGAAGAAATTCTGCTGAGGGCTTCCCAAGTGTCCAACGAAGACAATCCATGGTTCTTTTGTTAGAAAAAGTAATGTATTATATCCATAAATCTCTGTTTGGTTGGCGCGTTATAATGAGAAAATACATTGTCGACTCCTCCATTGAAACGTGAAGAGAACTCGTTCAACTTATATCTATAAACTTGTCCAAGAACAATCAAACATAATTGTAAATGTATCCTTAGGAACACTTTTATGTATAAATAGTATAATATTTCAACCGGAATATAAACTGGGCGATAAGAAAGGAAAAAACCACAGAGCGCGCCAGCCGGGAACGCGCATTTTCTTCTCAAATCAAATCAAATTGACATCTGTGTGGCCACTTCCTTATTCGTCTTCTTCTACAATCTAAAAGCAGCTAATAAGAATCAAAACACTTTCTCGAGACTGTTGACATCCAGAGGAAGCAATAGGTACTGCATTCATATGCCCTTATATGGGCATTTTCATAAGGGAGGGGTTCCAAATGAGGCAATGTGTCAAAACCACTTTTACCAGGACAGAAATTCCTTGGGTTTTCGCCTGCCATATCCGTTCTGTTATACTCACAGACAAAATGTTAACACTTTTAGAAACTTCAGAGTGTTTCCTATCCAATGGTACTACATATGTGCATATCCTATTTTCTGGGCCTGAATGGGAGGCATTTTACTTTGGGTACGCCAGGCTCTCCAAAACCGTCACCTCGAGCGCTGCTCCCCAAGAAGTTATACTACGTCTATTGACATGTCTGTAGACAGTTGTCACCATGACATCATGAACATTCTATTGTCGTCCGACATTGTCGTCCGACATTAAACTTTTCGTTTACCCACCACTGTGACCTGTACACTCTCGTTGGTTGGCCCTTGCTTCATACTCTTCGCCAAACCCACTGGCTCCAGGTCATCTACAATTCTTTGCTAGGTAAAGCCCCGCCTTATTTCAGCTCACTGGTCACCATAGCAGCACCCACCCGTAGCACGTGCTCCAGCAGGTATTTCTCACTGGTCACCACCAAAGCCAATTCCTCCTTTGGCCGCCTTTCCTTCCAGTTCTCTGCTGCCAATGACTGGAACGAACTGCAAAAATCACTGAAGCTGGAGACTCATATCTCCCTCACTAGCTTTAAGCACAAGCTGTCTGAGCAGCTCACAGATCACTGCACCTGTACATAGCCCATCTGTAAATAGCCCATCCAACTACCTCATCCCCATACTGTATTTATTTATTTATCTATCTATCTTGCTCCTTTGCACCCCAGTATCTCTACTTGCACATTCATCTTCTGCACATCTACCATACCAGTGTTTAATTGCTATATTGTAATTACTTCACCACCATGGCCTATTTATTGCCTTACCTCCCTTATCTTACCTCATTTGCACACAATGTATATAGACTTTTTAAACTTTTTTTTTTCCTACTGTATTATTGACTGTATGTTTGTTTATTCCATGTGTAACTCTGTGTTGTTGTATGTGTCGAACTGCTTTGCTTTATCTTGGCCAGGTCGCAGTTGTAAATGAGAACTTTTTCTCAACTTGCCTACCTGGTTAAATAAAGGTGAAATAAAAAAAGTATAAACACAAAAACAACAGGCTGCATGACATCAGGAGCCTTATTTTAAGAGCAATTAACCTATCCGTTTAAAAATGTATTTAGTATACATAGGCAAGAAAAAGTATGTGAACCCTTTGGAATGACCTGGATTTCTGCATAAATGTAACATAAAATTTGATCTGATCTTCATCTAAGTCACAACAATAGACAACACTGTGCTTAAACTAATAACCCTCCAGTTATTGTATTTTTCTTGTCTATATTGAATATATAATTTAAACTTTCACAGTATAGGTTGGGAAAAGTATATGAACCCCTAGGCGAATGACTAAAAGCTAATAGGAGTCAGGAGTCAACTAACCTGGAGTCAAATCAATGAGATGAAATTGGAGATTTTGGTTAGAGCTGCCCTGTCCCATAAAAAACACTCACAACATTTGAGTTTGCTATTCACAATAGCATTGCCTGATGTGAACCATGCCTCGAACAAAATACATAAGATTAAGAATTGTTGATTTGCATAAAACCTGGAAAGGATTACAAACGTACCTCTAAAAGTCAGTCCATGGTAAGACAAAGTCTATAAATGGAGAAAGTTCAGCACTGTTGCTACTCTCCCTAGGAGTGGCCGTCCTGCAATGATGACTGCAAGAGCACAGCGCAGAATGCTCAATGAGGTTAAGAAGAATCCTAGAGTGTCAGCTAAAGACTTACAGAAATCTCTGCTAACATCTCTGTTGACGAGTCTACAATACATAAAACAAGAAGAAGCCACTGCTGTCCCCAAAAAAACATTGCTGCACGTCTGAAGTTCGCAAAAGAGCACCTGGATGTTCCACAGCGCTACTGGCAACATTTTCTGTGGACAGATGAAACTTAAGTTGTGTTGTTTGGAAAGAACACACAACACTATGTGTGGAGAAAAAAAAAGGCACAGCACACCAACATCACAACCTCATCCAAACTGTAAACTATGGTGGAGGGAGCATCATGGTTTGGGGCTGCTTTGCTGCCTCAGGGCCTGGACAGCTTGCTATCATCGACGGAAAAATGAATTCCCAAGTTTATCAAGACATTTTGCAGGAGAATGTAAGACTATCTGTCCTCCAATTGAAGCTCAACATAAGTTAGGTGATGCAACAGGACAAAACCCCAAAAGACAGAAGTAAATCAACAACAGAATGGCTTGAACAGAAGAAAATACGCCTTCTGGAGTGGCCCAGTCAGTCCTGTACTCAACCTGATTGAGATGCTGTGGCATGACCTCAAGAGAACAGTTCACACCAGACATCCCAAGAATATTGTTGAACTGAAACAGTTTCGTATAGAGGAATGCTCCAAAATTCCTCCTGACTGTTGTGCAGGTATGATCCATAACTATAGAAAGCATTTGGTTGAGGATATTGCTGCCAAAGGAGGGTCAACCTGTTATTAAATTCAAGGGTTCACATACTTTTTCCAACCTGCACTGTAAATGTTTACACGGTGTGTTCAATAAAGACATGAAAAATTATAATTGTTTGTGTGTTATTAGTTTAAGCAGACTGTGTTTATCTATTGTTGTGACTTAGATGAAGATCAGATAACATTTTATGACCAATTTATGCAGAAATCCAGGTAATTCTAAAGGGATGCACATACTTTTTCTTCCCACTGTATGTCAATCTAGCAAACCAGGCAACTAAAAGCAACTAAACAATGTTTTGGTTAATTTCTATCTTGTTAGCAGGATAGCCAGTTCAAATAATGACCATATCATATAGCTGACAATGTCTGAAATTAAGCTAATTTGTCTTCGTTATTACAGGAAAATAAACTCACAACATTATCATTATTTACAAGTTAATGGCAAGTTAAATACAGAAAATAGCTTATGGTTGTGAGTGTGACAAAATAAAAGCAGGGCATTCTAACTGCGAATTTTTTATCTTGGACACTGTCTTGTTGGCCTGACGTTAACGTTTTTGATCCCCTGCTGATTTTGTACGTTTGCCCACTGACAAAGAAATGATCAGTCTATAATTTTTATGGTAGGTTTATTTGAACAGTGAGAGACAGAATAACAACAAAAAAATCCAGAAAATCGCATGTGAAAAATTGTATTAATTGATTTGCTTTTTAATGAGGGAAATAAGTATTTGACCCCTCTGCATACATGACTTAGTACTTGGTGGCAAAACCCTTGTTGGCAATCACAGAGGTCAGACGTTTCTTGTAGTTGGCCACCAGGTTTGCACACATCTCAGGAGGGATTTTGTCCCACTCCTCTTTGCAGATCTTCTCCAAGTCATTAAGGTTTTGAGGCTGACGTTTGGCAACTCGAACCTTCAGCTCCCTCCACAGATTTTCTATGGGATTAAGGTCTGGAGACTGGCTAGGCCACTCCAGGACATTAATGTGCTTCTTCTTGAGCCACTCCTTTGTTGCATTGGCCGTGTGTTTTGGGTCATTGTCATGCTGGAATACCCATCCACGACCCATTTTCAACGCTCTGGCTGAGGGAAGGAGGTTCTCACCCAAGATTTGACGGTACATGGCCCCGTCCATCGTCCCTTTGATGCGGTGAAGTTGTCCTGTCCCCTTAGCAGAAAAACACCCCCAAAGCATAATGTTTCCACCTCCATGTTTGACGGTGGGGATGGTGTTCTTGGGGTCATAGGCAGCATTCCTCCTCCAAACACAGCGAGTTGAGTTGATGCCAAAGAGCTCCATTTTGGTCTCATCTGACCACAACACTTTCACCCAGTTGTCCTCTGAATCATTCAGATGTTCATTGGCAAACTTCAGATGGACATGTACAGTGAGGGAAAAAAGTATTTGATCCCCTGCTGATTTCGTACGTTTGCCCACTGACAAAGAAATGATCAGTCTATAATTTTAATGGTAGGTTTATTTGAACAGTGAGAGACAGAATAACAACAAAAAAAACAGAAAAACGCATGTCAAAAATGTTATAAATTGATTTGCATTTTAATGAGGGAAATAAGTATTTGACCCCTCTCAATCAGAAAGATTTCTGGCTCCCAGGTGTCTTTTATACAGGTAACAAGTTGAGATTAGGAGCACACTCTTAAACCACCGGATAAAGCTATGACGTTGAATTGCATATTTACTCTGTTCCATCTCACTGCGCAATCCACTGTCTCATCAATTTATAAACTTGATTTCCACTGTAAAAAGCATCTAGACATTATCTCCCATTTATTTTAGACTAGCAATTGGTTTTCAATAGCGGAGATTTGTATAAACCTTGCTGTCTGTCTCTCCGACGTTTCAATATTGAAATTCAATCTCCAGCTGTCCCATAGTAATGAACGTGTCGGGAGTTGGGATGAGACAGACAGGCAGACAGCTTTTCTCAGCCAGTCAAAATCATGAATCAGCTGGCATCATTTTTATGGATCTATACAAAGAAATGTCAATAGCAAACAGGTAAAACGAAATGAATTTCAGCTAGTTTGCATACATTCCAGCTTCAGTTAGAAGTGATTGTGTTAGCTGTGTTGTTGGCTTGCTCCTCTGAACAACAGTGTCCTGACGAGAGAGCATAATTGCACATCATTAGCTCATTGTTATGGATGTATCCAAATAAAACAGCTTAAACAAACACAAATGCAGTTACTTTGCTGTTATTCTGGCTGCATTGCGACTGTAAGTTAGCCGTAGTTGGCTAGCTGGCAAGGGATAAGAACGTTGCCAGCCAGTATGGAAATGGAACATTTAGAACAAACGACTGGGTCGCGTCCATAGATACGCGTCTCTGGCAACAGAACCAATAGAACAAACGACCAGCCGGCTTGGGTAGCATCCTTAGATTTGTGTCGGGACTATATTTTGTGGAAGGATGAAATAGTATTAATAAATTAATAAAAATAATGTTTTTATAGACATATGCCAATCATTATTTGAATATGTTGGTAACCCGTTGTATAAAAGTGAAAATGCCCTCGAAGCCGGTGTTTGGAGGATATATTGGCACAGGTGTTGTTAGGCCTGACATAATCCCAACTCATAACGTTACTACCCTGCATGAATCTGCTGGTAGCTAAAGCTAACCAACTAGCTAGGTTCAATGTTAGCTAGCTAGCTAACATCAGGCTATAACTAGCAATGCAAATGGCTCTGAGATATGAATAATATTACTACACAGATCATACATGTAATGTTAGCTAGCGAGCCAGCCAGCTAACGTTAGCTAGCTAGTTCACAGTACACCTTAACTTGCAATGAAAACGACTTTCTGACTAAATTAGAAACGTATAATATCTGAAAATGTAGCTAGCTAGACTCTCTTACCCATATACATGGATGAACGCTTCTCCCTCTGTGTCATAGATGCCATGGTTGCCCTTAGTTTGAAGATGTAATCCGGAGACACTGTGATCGTGTGTGTTGAGAAAGAGTATTTTTATCATTATTTTATTAACGAAATCATAAAGATGCTGATGAAGAAATACAGTACTGTACAGTATATGCTTTTACATTTGGATAATAAAGCATTTAAAGCATATTTAAGATATAAGCCACCTGCATTTGTTTATTAGGCTACTGTGCAGTCTGACAAGTAAACATAGCCTACAGTACATGCCTAATTCCTTACATAAAGGAGAGCAGGCCAGACTTTCTCAGTGACCTCAAGTACTCATTAACTCTGTCTTTAATGCTTTTTCAGGTTGCATCAGTAATGGACAGAAACTTCTGAGACACAGTATTAATGATGAACACCCGGAGGTTCACTGGTAAGCCACATGGTATTACCACATGGTATTCTGTGCCCACTCGTGGTTTCTCTCTTCAGTTACACATCCTTGGAATAGCAGAACAGCATAATGGTCCGGACGGCCCTTGCTGTGCCTGGTTAGCAGTTGGTCAACTTCTGTTGTCAGAAGAGGAATGGAAATGTCAGGGTGAACTGACGACCTGACGAACCCGGCAGGTATGTTGACTCTGCCTGTCGGAGGTGGAGCTCACATGTGTGCCTGGCATGGATTGTGACTCCATCTTGTTCCTCGCCCTCTTCAATGCGTCATTCTCCGCCTGACTCTCCACCAATGCCGCCTGGCTCTGGACAAATGCATCAGGTGTCGCCCGTATCTCTGCCCTCCAATAATGTTTCTCTTTCTGCTGGTCTGCCTTCAATGACTTGATCTCGGCCTTCAAAATTTTAATCTGATCCATGCCTCGCCCTGAGCCCTCATCGATTACAGTGGCCTATTATAGAAACGGTAGATCAATTAAGAATTAAAAGTGACTCCAACACACAAATTCTGCGTACACATTTTAAGAATCTAGCAAAACTAACTGCTTTCTTGGCAACCATGTGTGTGTTTTTTCGGTGCGGCCCATTGTCCAGCCCTTTGTCTACTGATCTCCACGGATGGTTGTCGGCAAGTTTGTATGCTCTGCAGAAACACATTCCTGTTTTTAGAACACAATAATAAAAAAAAATGTTTTTAACCTTTATTTAATTATCGATTTTATTACACAGTATGCCGATACATTGATATGCTATATAAAAAAATATTTTTAAGAAAATGCACTTAAACCAAAATACCTTTAGTTTTAGTGATCCTCTCAGCTCCGGCTCATTTTCAAAACCTCTCGTGGTGGTCCTGACCCTGGAATGGGTAGAAACATTCTTTCTGTCCATTTCGTCTGTTCTCTTTGGTCGCAATGTAATTTATTTAGATAAACAGCTCGTTTTTGAATGGTAACTGTTTCTAGTTATTTTATTAACGAAAGCATAAAGATGTTGATGAATAAATACTGTACTGCTGTTTTGAGTTAGAAATGTAACACTTCAGAGTACTTAAGCATCGAATACATTGCAGGTAGGGGGATGTTCACACCTACAGTAGCCGGGCTATAAAGAGTATTTTGTCCTGCTAATCAGGCTACAAGTTTTTGAAAACCTGTTTTCAAAATGCCACCAACTGTCCATCACTACTGTAAATAAAAACACAGAATCTTGTTTACATCTTGTTTACATTCTTTATTGTAACCACAATGTCACAAATAATTTGTACCTACCTTTCCAATTACTTTTAGAGTTTGGGATTCATTTGATTAATATTATGGTGTTTCTATTCTAGGAAAAACGAAAAACCCTCTGGGTTTCTGTTAGGGTTGAGCGGAAAATATGGAGCTGTACAACGTGACTGTCGGGAGTACAGTACTGGGCTATTTAGCTAAAGAATCCCTGTGTCGTGCTGGCACGTGGGAGACCGGGGTTCAATTCCCCAACGGGGAGAAAGGTGTAGGCTGTCCTTGTAAATTGTAAACTGACTTGCCTAGTTAAATAAAGGTTACACTAAGAGTATAGCATTTCTACACCCTAATGTTCTAATTCTAAACTAACCAGTACCCAAGCAGAGATTCAGTGAACATAAAAATCTCATTGATTTATCAAGACCAGTCCCCATGCTTGTCTCAGAGCAGTACTAAAATAGTTGTAAGCTATTGGTTCAAATCCATTTGCTTCTAACTTCAATATGCTCTTTAAATAAACAAGACATACACCACTTTTAACAGCACATTACTCAACACTAGTGAGACTCATGTCGCGTACGGTAGGCCTATAGTATATCGAAAGATATGACGTGACTCTCCGCCAATAATTACATATAGAGGATTGGAGGATACGTCTGTAATTCAGTGATATTTATTCCCATAGTAATTCGTTATGGATCCATAACTAAATAAATAATCATTATCATTATTTTATTAACAAAAGCATAAAGATGCCATTATTAGTTACATTGTTTTAGTTTGAACGTGTAGACTGGCACTAAGAACAGAACAGCGGGAACGTTTCCCTTGTCAGTGCCATTATTAGTGCAATTCCCCTTAAAGTGTTGCCAGTGTGGCGGTGTGGCAAGGTCGGTCTTCTGTGCGCGGCTCTGCGGCCCATCCCGTGCCCCCTGCTCTCATGCCTTGAACCTCGCGCTCTTTCAGTGGATACAGCTGGAGAACGGCAAGGCAATCCCATTGTGCTCCACTCGGGAGCCAATATGACCAATATATATTGTCCTGCTAATAACAGGGTTAATAATATATCTTTGAGAATATCCAACAGGCTTTTATATCATTCGAAATTAATACTAATAATCGCTTTGTTTAAAAAATAACTATATTTTGGAGATGATTTCGTTTTTTCAAATAACGTAAAATGTGGTGAGACATTGTTACAAACTTGTAAATAAAGCCAGTATGTTATTTAGAATGATTTATTTCTGATTTTAGAGGGAGAGAAAACAAAAACCTACAATCATCTCATGGGTCTCCCAGTCGAGGGCGGCATGGGTATTGAACCAGCATCTGTAGCAACACAGCTATGCAGTGTCTTAGACTGTTGCGCCACTCAGGCGCTGTATAACGTGACTGGTTGGGAGTGGCCTACACTACTACAGTAAGACCAAAATAATAATACAAACATAGTGTAATAACAGTTTTAGTAAGTAATACTGAAGTCGTGCACAATTATCAGTTTCTATTTAGGTTTATGTCGCCCACTCATTGTCAGTTAGAGACACAGTAAGACCCAAAAGCATAATCAGTGCTCTAACTCCCCCTTGCGCTAACTCCCCCTTGCGCTGGTCTGGAGCAATGAAGTGGTGACACAGGGTACCGTACTAAACCACAAATTACCTCTCAGTCCAACAGTGTAAGCACGCAATTTTTAAAGGAGGAACCACTGTAAATGACAGTGTGAAAAGAAGGAAACCTGTACAGAATACAATTATTCCAAAACATGCATCCTGTTTCCAATAAGGCTCTAAAGTAATACTGCAGAAAATACAAAGCGTTATGTTTGGGGCAAATCCAACACAACACATCACTGAGTACCACTTTTCATATTTTCAAGCATGGTGGTGGCTGCATCATGTTATGGGTAAGATTGTCATTGACAAGGACTAGGTCGTTTTTTTAGGATCAAAATAAATGGAATAGAGTTAAGCACAGGCAAAATCCTATAGGAAAACTTGATTCAGTATGCTTTCCGACAGACACTGGGATACAAATTCACCTTTCAGCAGGACTACCTAAAACACAAGGCCAAATACACACTGGAGTTTCTTACCAAGACGACATTGAATGCTCCTCAGTGGCCTAGTTACAGTTTTGACATAAATCTTCTTGAAAATCTATGGCAAGACTTCAAAAAAGGCTGTCTAGCAATGATCAACAACCAACTTGACACATCTTGAAGAATGAAAAAAAAAAAGATAACAATATATGTATGTTTTATTTTGATATTTTTCTTCCACTTTGACATTACACAGTATTTTGTGTAATGGATTACATTTTTTTGTTTTGTCAATGACAAATAAATGAAAATTAAATCAATGTTAATCCCATTTTGTAATGTTCTGAAGGTACTGTATGCCTTAAGAAAATCTGACAGAGTTTGATCTGGGAAGTATATTTCCCTGTGGCTGTGACATTAGGATTCCCTATGAAAGACACTGCCATCAGACTGTGGTCCTCTGAACAGGACTCATATTTACATGGTGTCTCAGTGTATGAGTGCTGATCTAGGATCAGTCTTCCCTTTAAAGTCCTACTCCAGTCTTTCTCATTGCCAAATAACTCATAGCCAAGATTATTTTTTAAATATATCAATATGTTTGTCATGATCTTCTGTCATGTTATATATATATTAACCATCCCACATGAAATACTACAGTTTACTATAGAATACTATAGAGTACTTACTATAGTACTCTGTAGTAAACTTTAATATACTGAAGAATACTATACTACATACTGAAGTATTCCTTGATCATGTGTAGTTCTTCTATAGAATGTTGTAGTATACTATACTATAGTAAATACTACAGTAATGTCCACAAAAACACTACAGTCCACAAAAAACACTACTTTTTTAGCTATAGTAAATACTACAGTATTTAATGTGCATATACCCTGCCCATTCCCCTATTCCATATCCCAATTTGTGCCACCTATAAGTGAGAAACGTATATGCCATGTACAGACCACAGACTGAAGCTGTTTCTGAAAAGGCACCTTATTCCCAATATAGTACACTAATTTTTACCAGGGCATTCCTGTGCTTATTGCTGTAATTCACCCTCAAAACATTCAACTAGCAGCACTTTCCAGCGTGAGTAGGGGGAATCAGCATGATCATCTTTGAATAAAGTAACAGGCTATGTCTGCTAGCATTCAGTGAAGGATATTCTTTTAAGCGGAATTTGATCAACCAGCCAAACATAGTGTCCAAATCCAATATTCGTAGCCAAGATTTTTTTAAAGAAATCCAAGAATCAGTCAGAACTGTTTCAGTGTGTTTGTGCGTGTTAGTGAGTGTGTGTGCACGTGTGTGCACATGTGGACGAGTGCTTTCTGCTTTCTGGCTTCTGTGTGTGGGCTTATTGGAGCTGATGAACAGAATCTGATTCTCTGCAGCATGCTGTGTCTGCCTTCCTGCACATCTGCATTCCAAATACAGGTATGATGGGTCAAGGGTGATGATGTCACTACTACTGCAGGCTAGTCAGGTGACAGTCACCTCCAAAATTATTGGCACCCTTGATAAAGATTAACAAAAAAAACTGTATAAAATAAATAATACAAATAATTAGCTATATTGTAAGCTCAAAAGAATTGGGAAATAATATTATTTTATACTTATACAATTGCTCAGAGAAACAGATTTTGCTTAACAAGTAATAAATAAAAATCTCAAAAAGATTTTAACGGCACTCAGCCTTTTTCTATAATGTTTTATGAGATTGGAGAACACATTGGGAAGGATCTTAGACCATTCCTGATGCTATGTATTGGCCATTGAGAGGCTTTGAAGTCACCGGTCGGCCATTTTGGCACTCTCCAATAGGAGCAGTCCTCTATGGGAATGAATGGAATTCTACAGTATTTCAACTAAATGTTTCAAGGACAAAATTAAATTAATTTAAGTATTTTGTTATTGTAGTGTGTACAATAACATGCGTACTCTCTAAAAACAATATATGGAGAAAATGTTATGTATTTTTTATTTTTTTATTTTTATGTTTAGCTCACGTAATACCATTTTATTTATGCATTAAGGTGTGTGTAATAGAATATATGTGTCAAAAACGAATGTAGACATTAATAAATACATTTCTATAGCTTCCAAGATCCAATGCAGGAGGAAAATAAAATACAATCAACTTGTATTTGTCACATGCCTCGTTAACAACAGGTATAGACTAACAGTGAAATGCTTACTTACGGGTCCTTTTTCAACAATTCAGAGTTAAAGATAACTGCCAGGTCACTGAACTACTCCATATAGGCTGTCTCATCGTTGTCGGTGATCAGGCCTACCACCATCATGTCATCAGCAAAGTTGATGATGGTGTTGGAGTGCGTGACCAGTACAGGAGGGGGCAAGCACAAACCCCTGAGGGGTCCCCGTGTTGATGGTCACCGTGGTGGATGTGTTGTTGCCTGCCTTCACCGGCATGGGGGTGGCCCGTCAGGAAGCCCAGGATCCAGTTGCAAAGGGAGGTGTTCAGTCCCAGGGTCATGAGCTGAGTCGTCATAATAATTTCGGACGCTACAGACATTTACGTGAGAAGACCGATTTTTGGGATGTCTCGTGGTCTGACAAGCACCACTCTAGCTCTGCCAACTTGCACCACTCTAGCTCTGCCACCTTTCACCACAGATGCGGAAGGGCATTATCAGCGGATGCGGTGTATTTAGATGCAGCCCATGCTAAAAAACATATCACTAGTGCAAACAGACAGATTTTGATAAGGATCTTTGTATTGTGTTAATTAGATTCAGTGGGGGCGCGACCATTGTAGGCCATGGGTTAATGGGCCATCAGCAGGACAATAGAATCTCTGAGAGCATGTGAGAAGTCATGATGGTGTGCTAAATGACAGCAGTGCTGACAAAGTTTTATCAAATGTCCTCTTTTTATTTGATAAAGTAATCCCAAATGTAATCAGCTGTTTTTAAGAATGTCATTGCAATCCCAATTACATTTTTATTTGTAATCCAGGCTGATTACAGTTACTTCATTTTTGTAATCGGATCACATGATCCCTGTTAAATGTAATCCATTGCTACCCAACCCTGAGCATATAATATAGCTCGGTATTTGTATAATTTCTTTTATATAGTCTTTTTTGCTCATCTTTATCAAGGGTGGCAATCCTTTTGGTGGTGACTGTACATACTCCTCCAGCAGAACAACTCAGAGACTTGGAGAAATCCATCTATACGCATATCAGCAGCCAGACCAAAAGACAGAACTGTTCAGACACTTGGAGATGTCAATTTTTATGCAAATTTACCAGCCAGATAAAAAGCAAAGCTTCAGACCAAAACAATATAGAGAAAGTTGATCTACATACTGTGTGGGTGATGGAACGAATTATATTGAAAAAAGTGAAATATCAAATGTGAAATCTTCAAACAATTGCATCTTACCAGCAGACACTCTTCGACCAATGAAAGGCTGCGACTCGAAACCAGCGTCCAAAATGAAAACAACATGTTGAGACATGACAGCCTAGGCCAATCTGACAAGAATTGATGAACAGATTACACAGGTTTAGAGACTACCAGGATATATTTTGCAGTGTTCTTCGCATCTAGTCTGACTCATAGCCATCAAAGAACACCAGCCCATCCAAGACCGGCATCTATTGGGCCTACTCATTAAATCCACTTCAATCATTAAGATGTTCAAAAGCCTGTCCTTCACAGAATCTTGGAATTACCCTTTCACGCCTAGATGTCCCAGTGATGTCTGAACAGTTCCGAAAGCCTATTTTGTATTCCTACTACTACTATATAATCCTAATATGTATTCCATAGTTATTACATTTAATTAGTGAGCAGTTGTAACAGGGACTCACTCACTCTCTCAAAATGTATCTTTGGTACATAGGTTCCTACTCACCGCGAGATAGAGAGCTGCGTAGACGCTGAGAGCAGCCTCTTTGGAGGGGAAGGTTTTACGTGCACGCAGGATATCCTCCTGGTTCCCGGTGCAGGCCTCTTGGTGGCTGATGTAGCGCAGGGCGTGCTGGCAGCCCAGGGCCGTGAAGTTGGGCTTACACACCGTCAGGAAGTGGGGGGACAGGTTGCCCGTCACCACCTGGCCCGCGTTTACAAAGATGTCCACAGTGAACAGCCCGAACGTGTACACTCCTGGAGAGAGAGCGAGATATACCTGTTAGAGGCTGAACGTGTACACTCCTGGAGAGAGAGACACCTGTTAGATGCTTAACGTGTACACTACACAGTTATCATACTGTGTGGATAGATTGATGAAGTCTGCACAGGAAAGGAGGTTTAAAAGGACACTCATCACACATTATTGAAGGCACACTGAAAGGCAGAAAGATAGACTAGTGTTTTGCGGTTACTATTTAATGAAGCTGCCAGTTGAGTTCTTGTGAGGCGTCTGTTTCTCAAACTAGACACTCTAATGTACTTGTCCTCTTGCTCAGTTGTGCACCGGGGCCTCCCACTCCTCTTTCTATTCTGGTTAGAGACAGTTTGCGCGGTTTCTGTGAAGGGAGTAGTACACAGCATGGTACGAGATCTTCAGTTTCTTGGCAATGTACTGCATGGAATAGCCTTCATTTCTCCGAACAAGAATAGACTGATGAGTTTCAGAAGAAAGTTCTTTGTTTCTGGCCATTTTGAGCCTGTAGTCGAACCCACAAATGCTGATGCTTCAGATACTCAACTAGTCTAAAGAAAGACAGTTTTATTGCTTCTTTATTCAGAACAACAGTTTTCTAATGATCTATTAGCCTTTTAAAATGATAAACTTGGATTAGCTAACACAACGTGCCATTGGAACACATGAGTGATGGTTGCTGATAATGAGCCTCTGTATGCCTATGTAGATATTCCATAAAAAATCTGCCGTTTCCAGCTACAAAAGTCATTTACAACGTGTCTACACTGTATTTAAGATCAATATGATGTTATTTTAATGGACCAAAAATGTGCTTTTCTTTTGAAAACAAGAACATTTCTAAGTGACCCCAAACTTTTGAACGGTAGTGTATACAGTTGAAGTCGGAAGTTTACATACACTTAGGTTGGAGTCATTAAAGCTCGTTTTTCAACCACTCCACAAATTTCTTGTTAACAAACTATAGTTTTGGCAAGTCTGTTAGGACATCTACTTTGTGCATGACACAAGCAATTTTTCCAACAATTATTTACAGACAGATTTTAATTTATAAATAGTTTAATTTATAAATCACTGTATCACAATTCCAGTGGGTGAGAAGTTTACATACACTAAGTTGACTGTGCCTTTAAACAGCTTGGAAAATTACCGAAAATTATGTCATGGCTTTAGAAGCATCTGACATCATTTGAGTCAATTGGAGGTGTACCTGTGGATGTATTTCAGGCATACCATCAAACTCAGTGCCACCTTTGCTTGACATCATGGGGAAATCAAAAGAAATCAGCCAAGACCTCAGAAAAAAAGTCTGGTTCATCCTCGGGAGCAATTTCCAAACGACTGAAGGTACCATGTTCATCTGTACAAACAATAGTACACAAGTATAAACACCATGGGACCACGCAGCCGTCATACCGCTCAGGAAGGAGACGCGTTCTGTCTCCTAGAGATTAATGTACTTTGGTGCAAAAAGTGCAAATCAATCCCAGAACAACAGCAAAGGACCTTTTGAAGATGCTGGAGGAAACAGGTACAAAAGTATCTATATCCACAGTAAAACGAGTCCTATATCGACATAACCTGAAAGGCCGCTCAGCAAGGAAGAAGTCACTGCTCCAAAACCTCCATAAAAAAGACAGACTACGGTTTGCAACTGCACATGGACGAAGATCGTACTTTTTGGAGAAATGTCTTCTGGTCTGATGAAACAAAAATAGAACAGTTTGGCAATAATGACCATCGTTATGTTTGGAGGAAAAGGGAGGCTTGCAAGCCGAAGAACACCATCCCAACCATGAAGCACAGGGGTGGCAGCATCATGTTGTGGGGGTGCTTTGCTGTAGGAGGGCCTGGTGTGCTTCACAAAATAGATGGCATCATGAGGATGGAAAATGATGTGTATATATTGAAGCAACATCTCAAGACATAATTTAGGAAGTTAAAGCTTGGTCGCAAATGGGTCTTCCAAATGGACAATGACCCCAAGCATACTTCCAAAGTTGTGGCAAAATGGCTTAAGGACAACGAAGTCAAGGTATTGGAGTGGCCATCACAAAGCTCTAACCTAGATAGATAGATCGATAGATCGATAGATCGATAGAGAGAGAGAGCGAGAGAGAGACAGATAATGGGTAATGTTCCATCAGTGCGTAGAGTTCGCACTAATGAAAAATACAAGTACTCATCTGAGAGACAGAGACAACGAGAGAGAGACAGAGAGACACAGAGACAGAGAGACACAGAGACAGATATGGCAAGATGTATCTTCAAACAGAGGGGGCAATCAGTAATGAAACACTGTTTTACCTGTGGAGAGAGATTTAAATAAAAGGAGACACAGAGATGGTTAAATAACATTCTGTAATGAAAGTGACCTTTCTTTAATTTTGAGAAGCCCCCTGCATGATTCCAAATGCTGTAAATATCACATTATGTCTGAAAGTAGGAGTAGAAATTACTAGTCTCTTCTCACAGATGCAAATTCCTAGTACGCTAGCAAGAACCCTGTGTGCCAAACATAAGCAAAAAGACATTCTCCTCACGACAGAGCTTTGTTCCTAGAATTGTGTGAGGACGCATAAAGCAGTGTGATGCTCAAACACACAGGAGTAACATCAGATCCCTTAATAAAACAATGTCCTCAAAGCACATCTCCCAGCTGAACCTACCAACACACACACACACACACAACGGACGTGTCACAGAGCCAAAAGACATGGAGACACCACTGCCCATGACAATTGCTCTTAAACCAACACAGGCAGAGTCAGTGTGTCATACATAGGGCTCTCCAAAGGAGAGGAGAGACCAATAGCTCTATCTTTCACTCTAAATCTCCACAAACAAGCCCTCGCTAGACACACAGCCAGAGACAAAGCCGGCAGGAGGATGCATTATTTGCTGCAGTAACAATGGGGAGCTTTTGCAATCACTGTCAAGACTCTGTTTCTGCATCTTAATGTGTCTTTCAGTTTTGAAACCCACTTAGCTGGAAGAGCAGAGGCAAGGTTTCGTTATTGTAGAGAGTGTCATTCAGTTTTTTTCTCTGTCATATTCCAGTCACCGCAGTCTCTTCTTCTTGACTCTTTCTTAAAGGGAACGAGGGAGCTGAGATGAGAGGAGGGGATGACAGAAGATGCTGACAGACACATTTTTACTCCTGTCAGATGTTTTGTTTCAACAGTGACTCACTAGATGAGCATTTGGCAGAGGATTTTAGAAGACATTAGCCTGACGTTGTCCCACTTAGCAGCAAAAAATAAGCAGGGTTGACTGTCCATGGAAATGGCTACGTTTGGAGTTTGGTTTAATGACAGAAATACGTAGCTAGCAAAACTAATTCCTTAGCTGGCACCGTAGACAGGGCGGAAATCGTACTCTTATTAAGCAGATAAATGAAATTCAATTTGCACGGTTCAATAAAAAAGCTAAAATGTCAAATGCTTTATCTCTTCAGTGTCATTGATTCCATGTCTTGTCATCAGCGTGTGTGTGGTGGGTGGGAGGTGAATAGGAAGGCTGGATGGGTAAAGGCTGTGTAGCCTTGACAACTTTCATGCTGACTGAGGTTTCACTGCATCAGACTGCAGCAATAGGACAGGCTCTGGAATTAGATCAAAGGGGCAGGTGCAATGGCTCACTGACGTCTCAAACGGCATAAGCACGCACGCACACACACACACGCACACGCACACACACACACACACACACACATTACCGTTCAAAAGTTTGGGGTCACTTAGAAATGTCCTTGTTTTTGGAAAAAAAAATTGTCCATTAAAATAACATAAAATTGATCAGAAATACAGTGTACAGTCGTGGCCAAAAGTTTTGAGATTGACACAAATATTAATTTCCACACAGTTTGCTGCTTCAGTGTCTTTAGATATTTTTGTCAGATGTTACTATGGAATACTGAAGTATAATTACAAGCATTTCATAAGTGTCAAAGGCTTTTACTGACAATAACATGAAGTTCATGAAAATAGTCAATATTTGCAGTATTGACCTTTATTTTTCAAGACCTCTGCAATCCGCCCTGGCATGCTGTCAATTAACTTCTGGGCCACATCCTGACTGATGGCAGCCCATTCTTGCATAATCAATGCTTGGAATTTGTGGGTTTTTGTTTGTCCACCCGCCGCTTGAGGATTGACCACAAGTTCTCAATGGGATTAAAGTCTGGGGAGTTTCCTGGCCATGGACCCAAAATATCGATGTTTTGTTCCCCGAGCCACTTAGTTATCACTTTTGCCTTATGGCAAGGTGCTCCATCGTGCTGGAAAAGGCATTATTCGTCACCAAACTTTTCCTGGATGGTTGGGAGAAGCTCTCGGAGGATGTGTTGGTACCATTCTTTATTCATGGCTGTGTTCTTAGGCAAAATTGTGAGTGAGCCCACTCCCTTGGCTGAGAAGCAAACCCACACATGAATGGTCTCAGGATGTTGGCATGACACAGGACTGATGGTAGCGCTCACCTTGTCTTCTCCGGACAAGCTTTTTTCCGGATGCCCCAAACAATCGGAAAGCGGATTCATCAGAGAAAATGACTTTAACCCAGTCCTCAGCAGTCCAATCCCTGTACCTTTTGCAGAATATCAGTCTGTCCCTGATGTTCTTCCTGGAGAGAAGTGGCTTCTTTGCTGCCCTTCTTGACACCAGGCCATCCTCCAAGTCTTCACCTCACTGTGCGTGCAGATGCACTCACAGTTGCCTGCTGCCATTCCTGAGCAAGCTCTGTACTGGTGGTGCCCCGATCCCGCAGCTGAATCAAATTTAGGAGATGGTCCTGGCGCTTGCTGGACTTCTTGGGCGCCCTGAAGGCTTCTTCACAACAATTGAACCACTCTCCTTGAAGTTCTTGATGATCCAATAAATGGTTGATTTAGGTGCAATCTTACTGGCAGCAATATCTTTGCCTGTGAAGCCCTTTTTGTGCAAAGCAATGATGACGGCACGTGTTTCCTTGCAAGTAACCATGGTTGACAGAGGAAGAACAAGGATTCCAAGCACCACCCTCCTTTTGAAGCTTCCAGTCTGTTATTCGAACTCAATCAGCATGACAGAGTGATCTCCAGCCTTGTCCTCGTCAACACTCACACCTGCGTTAACGAGAGAATCACTGACATGATGTCAGCTGGTCCTTTTGTGGCAGGGCTGAAATGCAGTGGAAATGTTTTTGGGGGATTCAGTTCATTTGCATGGCAAGAGAGGACTTTGCAATTAATTGCAATTCATCTGATCACTCTTCATGACATTCTGGAGTATATGCAAATTGCCATCATACAAACTGAGGCAGCAGACTTTGTGAAAATTTATATTTGTGTCATTCTCAAAACTTTTAGCCACGACTGTAGACATTGTTAATGTTGTAAATGACTATTGTAGCTGGAAACAGATTTTTTATGGAATATCTACATAGGCGTACAGAGGCCCATTATCAGCAACCATCACTCCTGTGTTCCAATGGCACGTTGTGTTAGCTAATCCAAGTTTATCATTTTAAAAGGCTAATTGATCATTTGAAAACCCGTTTGCAATTATGTTAGCACATCTGAAAACTGTTGTTCTGATTAAAGAAACAATAAAACTGTCCTTCTTTAGACTAGTTGAGTATCTGGAGCATCAGCATTTGTGGGTTCGAGTACAGGCTCAAAATGTCCTGAAACAAAGGACTTCCTTCTGGAACTCGTCAGTCTATTCTTGTTCTGAGAAATGAAGGCTATTCCATGTGAGAAATTTCCATGAAACTGAAGATCTCGTACAACGCCGTGTACTACTCCTTTCACAGAACAGCGCAAACTGGCTCTAACCAGAATAGAAAGAGGAGTGGGAGGCCCCGGTGCACAACTGAGCAAGAGGACAAGTACATTAGAGTGTCTAGTTTGAGAAACAGATGCCTCACAAGAACTCAACTGGCAGCTTCATTAAATAGTACACACAAAACACCAGTCTCAACGTCAACAGTGAAGAGGCGACTCCAGGATGCTGGTCTTCTAGGCAGAGTTGCAAAGAAAAAGCCATATCTCAGACTGGCCAATAAAAAGAAAAGATTAAGATGGGCAAAAGAACACAGACACTGGACAGAGGAACTCTGCTTAGAAGGCCAGCATCCCGGAGTCGCCTCTTCACTGTTGACGTTGAGACTGGTGTTTTGTGGGTACTATTTAGTTGAGGACTTGTTAGGAATTATTCAATTATTCAGTATAGATTTTAAATTGGTTTGTCTACTATATATGGATGATTTTGAAAACTACAGAAATAAAAGGTGTGTTTGTAAAGTATAAACACCTAAATGACATGTATGATACATGATAACCATACATAATGAATTCTTGTTTTTGCTAACTTATTTCACATAGTGGTAACCACAATTGGTCACCATATAGAAGGGGGTGTGTGAACACCTGCCATTTCTTTCAACACAGAGAAGGATAGACAGTAAGGGAGAGGAAGAAATCAAAGAACTCGTGGACAAGGGGCCTGTCACAGAGGTGGGCATGGGCCCCGTCAAAGAGGTCAACGAGGTGGGAATGGGCCCCATCAAAGAGGTCAAAGAGGTGGGCATGGGCCCCGTCAAAGAGGTGGGCTTGGGTCCCGTCAAACAGGTGGAGGCAGATGGCAGGGAACTGTTGTGTCTAGTTAAGTCTGGGCCATCGTCGTTGACCATGTGGTAAACAGAGGCCTTACCATGGCAGAGGCTGCCAGATCACCTCAATCTGAAAAGCTCAACTGTCAATTCGATCATGAGAAAACTTCACCAAGAAATTATCTATTGACAGTATACTCTGTTCTACCCTCAGAATTGAGAGAAGACCACATCGTGATGGCTGTGGCGTGTACTGACCGACCAGCAGGAGTGGGCAGTGGTGCAATGGTGAGGGCCAGGAATGACATATGGCTGTCCAAAATAAAGCAGGCCATTGAGGAGAACAATTACATCTTTGCCAATGTGGCATCCATCAGCCTACCAACAATCGCCCGCCTTTTGAAGAGACACCTGGTGCCTTTTGAGAGAAACAGCGACTCGGTGAAACAACTGCGGGCCGAGTACGTTCAGGTACAGCACTTTACACTGTATTACTGTTACTACTTGATGCACATGCTACTTTTGAACTATCACAAGTATATATGTGCTGATGAAGCAGGCTTCAACCTGGCCAAAACTCGGGCCGTGGACGGAAACTCATCGGCCAACATGCGACCGTCCAAGTGCCTGGACAACGTGGGGGAAACATCTACATGTGAGCAGCTACAGTATGTCAAAG